>CM047812.1:97754313-98354313 GCA_026214975.1 Gentiana macrophylla
GATGTTGTTTCGAGTGTGTGTGTTTTTTTAATTTTATTTTTAGGTCGGAACAAAAAGGTGTCGATTCGACACAAAATGACGTCGTTTTGTGTCACAAGAAATAGCCGTGGTCGATTCTGACGTTGGATGATCGAGGTCCACATACACCCAAGTACATACCTCTGTATCATGAAAAAAAAGCTGCAAAGCCTTCATGAGCAATCACTTTTTTCATATCGATCGAATCCACCCGCAATCTCGAAATGTATGCAGCAATGCCTCCCATGACCTTGTCATATCATGCACATGTCCTCTTCCACCACATATATGCCTGCTAGCAAGAAAATTAAAGCACTACGCCTAATAAACCAATGCAAGAGATTAATAGTTTTCCACTTGGTTTCATCATCTCAGCGTGCACATTGAAACTTATATACAATGAAACCATAAGACACATTCCTCCTCTTCCCGTGAAAGGGTATTCCCAAATACTTTTCCAAGTCGACAGTGTGTGTCATCCCCGCGGTATCAATACTCGAAGCCATGACGTTATCACCATTAGGAGATACATTAAATTTGAACTTCGCGAATCTCAGAACGTCCCGCTTCAGGATACTGGTACGATTATCCTGAAGAGAAGCGTTCGGCGCGTAGATAAGATTAAATAAATCTAATATTATCACGCAGTTCTACGTCATATCAAAATAAAGCTGAACTAAAATAAAAGACTGGGTAAAAACAAAATCTACCATGAATAGAAAATAGGCTGATGATTCAAAAAGGACACAAAATAATTTAATTAGCGAAATAGACACTAAGGAATCTTATTTGGTTATAAGGACACAAATTAGATAGATAGACTCAAACACCCTTAATGAAGAAAAAAAATAATAAAATAAGAAGGGATGAAGCGCTGGGCGCTGAATGTTGTTATTATTATTATTCGATTAAAATAAAGCTGTTGATGTTGTTTGTGTGCTTCTTTTATTTTCCTTTTATTTTTTTATTTTTTTTCTGGATGTTGATTGTTTGTTTTGTTTTGTTTTGTTTTTTTATTTTATTTTATTATTATTTTTTTCTTTTCTTCAGGACGTTGCTAGGTTTTTTTTTTTTTTTTTCTAGATGTTGATAGTTTTTTTCATTGTTCACCGCGATGCGGAGATATCTGCGATGAAGAGACACCACGACGTCAGAGACACCGATGGAGTGACCACTCCGATCTGCAGACAACACGATGCGAGACACCGCCGATGAAGTACACCGCGAAGCGTTGACTCACCGCTGATCGCAAAGGCCACGATCTGAGAGCAGACGCCGATAAAGTGACACCGCAATGCATTGACCACCCCGATCCAATGACCACCGCGATGCATTGACCACCCCGATGCATTGGCCACCTCGGTGAATTGACCACCCGATGCATTGACCACCGCGACGCCCGATGCGACCGACAAACCGTGATGCATGTAAGACGTCGCGATGCAGAGACATCACGATGCGTAGACATCGCGATCGACAGACATCGCGATGCGATGACCACCGCGATGAATTGACCACCGCGATCGCGGCGGCCATCGCGACTCGCGATCGCGGTGACCACCACGTTTCATTGAACACCGTGATGCAATGACCACCGAGATACAAAGACATCGCGATAATGCGACACCGAGATGCAGAGACACGGCGATGAAGCGACACCGAGATGCAGAGACACAGTGATGAAGCGACAACTGCGATCTGCAGAGACCTCGATGAAGTGGCACGCGATGTAGAAACTCCGCGATGCAGCGACCATCGCGATCACGACACCGCGATCAGGTGACCACCGTGATCGCGATGACACCCCGTCAGAGGACGCCGCGTGATGCGAGAGAAGCCTCGATGAAGTGACACCGCGATATATTGACCACTCGGATCCATTGACCACCCCGTCACGGTGGCCACCTCCGATCAGAGACACGCGATCAGATGACCACCCAGAATCTGAGACACGCGATCGGTGACCACCCCGATGCAGAGACACCACATGCAGTGACCACCGCCGATGCAGACACCGCGATGCATTAACCACTTATTAACGAGTCGAGCTCGATCTTGTTATATTTTATTAAAATTAAATGAATTCTAAGAAAATAATCGACCTTACGAGCCTGCCTAGTCGAGCTATATCGATTATTTAGCGTGTCAAGTTCGATCTTGCCTTTTTATGGCTTCATCGAGCCCAAACTTTATCAACAATTTATGCAATGACATTGGCAATCATATATGCGTGACATCGGCAATCATATATGCGTGACATCAACAATTTATCAGCGATGACATCGGCAATCAAATATCACAAGTGACATCAATATTTTATGAAGTGACATCAACAATTTATCTGAGTGACATCGGGATCAAATATGCAAAGTGACATCAACATTTTATGCGATGACATCGGTAATCATATACGCGTGACATCAACAATTTATACAGATGACATTGGCATTCACCACCATGATACATCGCTGGCCATCCCCGATGCAAAGACACCGCGATGCAGTGACCACCCCAAATGCAGAGACACCGCGATGAAATGACACCGTATTGCAGAGACACCGTGATGAAGTGACACCGAGATGAAGAGACACGATGATGAAGTGACACCGCGATGCAGAGACACCTCGATGAAGTGACTAACCCAATGCATTGACAACCGCAATGAAGTGACCACCGCGATACTGATGACCACCGGTCGGTGACCACCGCGATTCATTGACCACCGTGATTCGTAGACACAACGATGCGAGAGACATTGTGAAGAAATGACACCGTGATGCATTGACACCGTGATCGCGGTGACCACCTCGATCGCGAGACACGCGATCGCAGCTGACCACTTCCGATCACGAGACACCGCAATGCATTGACCACCTGGATGTATTGACCAACGCGATGAAGTGACACCGTGATGAGCGGACAACCGCGATGCATTGACCACCGCGATATGCAGAGACACCGTGATGCACTAACCACCGCGATGTAGAGACACTGTGATGTATTGACCACCACGATGCATTGACCACTGCGATGCATTGACCACCGCGATGCGTTGTCCACAACGATGCATTGACCACCGCGATGCATTGCCCAACCCGATGCAGTCACCACCCCGATTAATTAACCATTGCGATGCGATGACCACCGCGATCGATCCACCACCCCGATTAATTAACCATATACGTGCATCGAATGAAGTGACATCGGCAATCATATACGCGTGACATCAACAATTTATCAGGTGACATCGTTAATCACATATGCAGTGACATCAATATTTTATGTAGTGACATCGGCAATCAGATATGCAGTGACCACCGTGATGCAGTGACCACCCCTGATGCAGTGACATTTGATGATGCGACACCGAGATGAAGCGACACCACAATAACACCAATATTTTATGAAGTGAAACACAATAACACCAACATTTTATGCAGTGACCACCCCAATGCATTGACCACCGCGATTCATTGACCATTCCCAATGCATTGACCATCGCGATTCATTGACCACCCGATGCAATGACATTGGATGATGCGACACCGAGATGAAGCGACACCACGATAACACCAACATTTTATAAAGTGACACACAATAACACCAACATTTTATACTGAGGACCACCCCAATGCATTGACCACCGCAATGCATTGACATCAAGAATCATATATGCAATGACATCGACAATAATATATGCAATGACATTGGCAATCATATATCCGTGACATCAACAATTTATGCAGATGACATCGGCAATCGAGATATGCAGATGACATCAACATTTTATGCAAAGTGACATCGGCAATCGGATATCTGATGACCACCGCGATGCAAATGACCACCCCGATCAATCACATTTGATGATGCGACACCGAGATTAAGCAACACCACGATGATATTTGATATTTTTCCGACTTAATTTCAAAAATCGATTTTTCTAATGAATTAAACATTAGAAAACCTTTGAACAAAAAAGAAGTCACTTGAAAATGCATCCAAAGAAACCAAATCAACCATTGAAACAAAAGATAACCACAGTCAAAGTTCAATCCTCACACTCAAATAATCACCACAAACACCCATTCCGGCTCCTAATTGAAATTTAAAGATTTTCCAAATTATCAAAAATATCTCATTTAATCGAATTATACAAAGATGTAAACATTGGAAAATTTAAACACCCATCATGAATACAAATTTTAGACCTTCAACTAAACAATTCAATTATGTCAAGCAATAAATGTTCAAAAAAACTCAAACGGAAGCATATGCGAAAAATCCAAGCTCCAATTCAACTTTTTCTAAGAAAGAACCCGAATTATTTCTCTAACCATTCAATGCCCTTCCAAATGACAAGAGAGCAAACAAGTGAAATCCGAAGAAAAGATCATTTTTAAAAAAATTGAAATTAATTCATCATAATACCACATCATAGATGCAGAAAAAGAAGAAGATGTAACCGACCAACCATGAGCTCCCAAGAGTTAATGATTTCGGGTTTGAGAGGAGGATTGGGATCGAATTGTAGACTCGAATCGAGAAGAAGGAACCGAGGAGATCAGTGGGAGCAATGGTGGAGGTAGGGTGGGAGAGATGCCATTCCCCGATGATGTATGGCGGAGAAAAAGATTAGAAGAAACAAGAGAAAGGAAAGATTAGAAGAAAGACGCCATAGCTGAAAATTGAAGCGAGACGCACTGGCCCTATGTACGAGATCCAAAATGAATTAAATGCGGTAAAGGGTAAAAGTGGAAAAGTAAATGAAATGTGTCCTTATAAACAAATAAGATTTAAGGGTGTCCTAAATGCCTATTAAGTGTTCAAACTAGTCCTTATAAACAAATATCCATAGAAAGTAAGCATACTAAAGATGGATAGTTAAATTACAACGACGAAAAACAAAAAATCTTATACATTACGAGGTCTTAAAAGTAAAGGTACAACAAATCTAAGAAAAGGAATACAACTAGTCTAGTACAACCTTTACAAGGAAAATGAACTAGAAACTTCGTCAAGACTTCAAAGTCTTCAAAATTCGTCATATACACTTGGGCAACCTGTTCGTCTTCTCACCCACAATGCAAAAAAAAGAAAATGCAAAGGAGGTAAGTACAAAGTACTTAGGAAAAGTGAGAAGCTAATAAATAACTAAGTTATACAACGAAAGGTTATTATTATTATTATTAAATTATCTTTATGAGACCGACTCAATCTAGGGTTCAATCCATGCCCATCGACACGTCATGACTAAACGTTTCTAACTTAACTTATCTTTGTTACAACATGTTTGCGAGGGCACTACACTTAGTGAGATATGCACTAAGACAAAAGACGCAACCCTATAGAGATAAATCTCTAGCGGTCCTGAGACAGTCATTCCACTTTGTCTGGCCAACCCTAAAGAGCTGACCGGTGAATGTCTATCTCGTTCGTGAGTTTGTCCGGCGGAATGATCACTACTTTATCTGGTGGGTCTAGAATCCGGTAGTGATCATCACCACTTTATCTGGCCAAACCTCACATTGCCGATATTGTAATGTGTCTATCCAAGCTCTCATGATGTTTAACCTTTTACTAAGCAAGTACGTATTTATTAAATAGTTAACTAGCCGCCTAAGTGTTTTCAAATAATCTCCCTCACACATACTACTCTCTTCCTAGACCACTAGACATAAACGAGGCCTAGCAATTACACAGATATTGATGAATACTAATTCATCAAAGCACAAGCCCTTAGTATAATTATAAAAATAACACAGCAACAAGTAAAAGGCTTAAACAACATTACAATTCAAGTTAAGAATTCAAATAACACTAGCCACAAAATCCATTGTCTACCAAATTGTATAATCATAATTTCCAAAAAATAAAAATAACACAACACAATAACACCAAACAACTTATATAATTATTAGATATTCCCTTTATTATTTCTCAATCTCTTTTTTTTTTCTTCTGCACGAACTAACCTACTGTACTACCACTTTTTTTCTTCTTCATTTCTTTCTCTTCTTTGGCAACCTACGGCAACTACAGCAACAAGTATATGTCTATTCCTTTTTCTATCTTTTTTTTTCCGTCAACTACTATTGCCAGTACCACAAATCACCATATATCAAAGTCCTAATTCTTTCCTCCCTTTCGGAAATTCCCAGGCAATACGAATATATAAGAAAAAAAAAAGAATTAAACAGAATCATAACAAAGAAAAATAACAACAATTATGTGCGATTAAACACACAAAAAAAAATTCGTTTAAGAACACCCCTTACCACAATTCAACACTTAGACTCAACCGTAACATTGAAAACCATAAACACACATTAGGAAAATCTCTACCTTAGTTTGCGAAAGCAAAACCGATTCCAAAACTGAAAACAAGGCTTGAATCTGTCGATTCACAACTCCTACAACCAAACTACGATATTTAAACGATACCCTAGGATCAAAACAACTATTCACACAATCAAAGCTCGAACTTTTATCCAAAAACGATCATTATTACGATTTTAGGGTTAAAACGAAAACTCGCTATTTGGAAAACGAAGAGTATGGGAATGACCGTCTTCATCCAGTGATCGATTTCTTCTACTGCGGCATCTTGAAACGATGAACGGATTGAGCACACGGTTGAAGATTACGTTCTCCCCTTTTTTTTGAAACACTGCGTCGCTCCTCTTCTTGCCGTCGTGTTCTCTTTTTTATATGATGGAATTAAAGGATTATTTATAAGGTAAATAATAATTAGTTTCCCTAAAAAACCAAATCCAATAATCTTTTAATTAAATCATTTTTAATTAATTAAATGGGACGAATAATAATTAGGTCTTAATAGAATTACCCAATTACTACATTACCCTTTACGAAAAGTCGGAATCTGTACCGTCCCCAGACCCCGGACCCGGTAGCGCTAAATGAGTCATAAATGGTCCGGTCAACTGCTTAGACCGCCGTCCTCGCATTGTCTGAAAGGGCTAACCCAAGTTGACAAGATATTTATGTCTCACACTTATATGGGGGTGAGCATTCTCTTATTTTACCGATGTGGGACTTTACATTCTCCCCTCCTTATAAGGGACTAGCGTCCTCGCCAGGACGGCCAAGACTGCTCCCGGATCATCCCTACCGTGAGGTAACTGTGAGAGGCCATCCTTACACCGCCTTCTTGTACAAGGTCTGGCCGCATAGTTCCGTCGATAGTCGGCTCAATACCATTCAGAACGCCCCTGCACTTTGAGCCTGGTCGCGCTTAAATGAGTCATAAATGTCCGGTCAATCGCTTAGACCTCCGTCCTCGCTTGGTCTAAAAGGGCTAACCCAAGTTGACAAGACCTTTATGTCTCACACTTATATGGGGGTGAGCATTCTCTTATTTTACCGATGTGGGACTTTACAAATACTAACCTTTTCGATCCGAGACCTCACAGAACATAGATAAGATCAGCTCCATCTCTTGAGCCTTATCCGCAGCGGCCTCTACAAAAAGCAACAAGTCTCATCCACAAAGAACAAAATCAGTAATAGACGCACCAACAACATCCCAATTCTTCTGAAAAAACAAGGGTGGAAGCCCATCTGGACCAAGAGATTTATAAGCACCCATCTAAAACACCGCCGCGCTTTAATCTCAACTTCTGAAACTAGTTGATGAAGAGTCACTCGGTCCACATGAGTAAAAGTCGGTAACTCCAATGTAGGTGGAAGAAGCCGAACAATTTCCTTCTTGTAGAGGTCGATATACAATTGAATGATCGAACTCATAACGCCCCCGGATACCGAGCCATTATCCTAAAGAGAACGTCATGCATATAACATTAAATAAATTTAACCTTATACGCAAGCCTCTACGTTGTCGTATCAAAATTAATAAAACAAACTGAAGCTAAAAAAACTCGGGTAAAAACATAAATTCTACTAAGAATAGATACAACCATTCTAAAGATAGAAAGAGGTAATTTTTACAACAGCGGATCCGTACAGAAATACGAAGAACAAAAACTACAAACTTGTCTTACAAAGAGTCTAAAGGAAAGTAAAACAGTTTGAAAATAAATACAAATTAGTCTAGTACAATATATAATGGAAATGGAGGAAAACATCGAAAGGACTTCATCATCAAGCATCATCAAAAGTCGTCATCTACTATTGGTCAACATGTTCGCCTTCTCACCCCACAATGCATACAAAAGAAATATGTAAAGGAGGTAAGTACAAAAGTAATTAATAAGAGTGGGAAGCTAATGAACAATTAAGTTCTACAACGAAAAAGTTCATATTATTAATTCATCTTTATATGACCGACTCAGTCTAGGGATAACTTCATGTCCATTAACATGATGTGACTATACGTATCTAGCTTAACTTATCTTGGTTACGTCAGCATTCGAGGGCACTACGCATGGCGTGTATCACCAAGATATACTTGCTAACTAACGGTGAATAGCACCAGATAGCTCGGGCTATCCCCGTATGTATATATCGTCGATGAATTTCCTCCACTACCCTTCACCTTTTTTGAGCCAAAGAGCATTGTTCACCTTATTGAATGTATCACACCGCCGATATGAATCGGTCTTTGTACTCAAGAATAACATGACATTTAATCTTTATACTAAACACATATGTAATTTATTAATTATTGTTAGCTAGCCACCTAAGTATTTTCAAGTAAGCTCTCTCACATCCACTACTCTCTTTCTTAGACCATTAGACACAGCACAATGCCTAGCAAATACACGTACATTGATGAATACTAATTCATCAAAGCACACCTTTTTTATGCTCTTCCGACGGTCCCGAACTTCAACTCTTTGGAAGAGTACATTCAGTGCCGGAACTAAACTCATTAGAAACTCAATCGAGGCTTGTTCATTTTCATTTAGTGTTATTAGATCAAGTATTAACATTTAGAACTCATCTCGTGGCATTTTCCCCAAAACTGGGCTGAATGCGTGCGCATTCCACATGCTGAAAGTTGTCCATCCTGTATTAGCAATGCGTGCACATTGCTAATCAATGCGTGCGCATTGCACCTGCTGGGAACAAAAGAGACCATCCTGAAACAGCAATGCGTACACATTCCACCTACAACTCCCCAAAACATGCTTTTCTACTCTTAAACGATTTTCACTCCAAACGAAACACGTTTAGCATCAAAATACTCAGAAAAACAACAGTGAAACCTGTTCTAAACATGCCATAGCTTAACAAAGACAGCAACTACACATAAACATGATTTCTAACCACCAATCTATACCAAAACTCAACGTAAACATAATAAAACTATAATTATTCATTAGGAAGAATCTCTTTCCTTTTAGCAATCTACAAGCGTATCCAAAAGCAAAACCGAAGGCAAAGCTTGAATCATTCGATTCACAACTCATACGACCAACCAACGATAATGAAACGATATTCTACGATTAAAACGACCATTACATAATTAAAGCTCGAACTTTTATCAAGAACGATCAAGATTATGATTTTAGGGCTAAAACGAAAACTTATGGTTTAGAAAACGAAGAGTATGGAAATGATCGTCTTCTTCGAGTGATCGATTTCTTCTACTGCCGCCTGCTCCAAATCTTGACGGATTAGTCGCATGATTGAATATTCCCTTCCCTCAGCTGTTGTTTTTCTTTAGAGTTGCGTGGCCTGTTTTTTTATTTTTCTTCTGAAAACTGTCGTGATGAAATATGAGGGATTTTGGAGATTATTTCCTTTTTATAGCGATTAATTAATTCCCTTAATTAAATAACTAGATCATTTTAATTAAATGACTAAATCCCTTTATTTCTTATCATAAAATTTCCAAAACATTTAATTAATCCCTTTTTAATCAAACTGATTGGTTAAATAATAATAAGGTCGTAGTAAATACACTCAATTACTATTTTACCTTTTTCTGAAAATTCGGGATATTACAGAACCGCCTGCCTCATCTCTTCCTTAATTTGTAGAGATCCGGTGCCCATCTACATCCTTAATATAGGAGATTTTATTCCCATCTCGCTATCCCACACCGTTGATAGATGAAAATAACATGTATTCATTCTATTCTCCATCCGCGACCCATTTAAGCTTCGACTACTGATACAAATTTATATCCTCCTGCTTGAGGATTTCATCATACTCTTGCAAAAGTTGTGTTGCCAACTTGGTCAAAAAAAGGAAGGTGCTTGAGCTAAGGATCTTTGAATACCCACTAGCCTCGCCTTGCTCCGCTTCTTCTTATAAAAGATATACCAAAACCAAAGCCCCGTCTATTCCATGGAGCCGCTCTTTCCGTAAAATTCTAGATGGTGCGGACCATATCACCATCCGAATAGTCCCAACTGTCATGCATAAAACCCGAAAAATCTACATGTTCCTTCCAACAAGCTTGAAACCGAAACGGTCTCTCTCCATACCGTGATGTAATTTACTTACGATGGTTCTTAGCGTAAATATTGTGCAAGCTATTATTATTTAGAAAGAAATGAGCGAGAATAGCGAAATTTTTTAATCAATTGAGTAGAAGACGATCTTTTTTTAAACTTTTGCATAAATGACAAAACTATTTATTCACTGTCGAAATTCACTTGTGTTTTAAAATTCACTGTCGAAATTCACTAATTTTCAAAATTCATTGTCGAAATTCACTGATTTTCGGGATTCACTGGGGAGATTCACTAATTTTCGGGATTCACTGTTTGTCCTTCTCGCTATAAAAATTATGCAGTTGTCCTTCTCCATATAAAAAATATGTAGCTGTCCTGTTATTTAAAAATATTCCAGATTGTGTCATTATTCCTAATTTTCCATATTATTTATTTAGTTTGAGTTGTACTTTGTGGGTTTGTAGATGATATGTATATGATAGATCATTGTGTAACAATAATTCATGTATTTTGGATTCGTAGCAACCGAGTCTTTTATTTGTGTAACAGATGTAAGGTTTCGTTGTTTAAAATTATAAATTTTAGATCATGACCAAACCGTCCAAATCTAAAAAATTATTTAGGTTTCGGATCGATGTTACACTTTCCACTCATGAGAACTACACAAGCCATCTTTGTACGGGTTCGTTTATTAGAGAGATTTCCTAAGTAGATCGCCACGCGGCAGGATCTCACCACACAGCTTCTCGAGGTGGAATACACAGTGTCCCGTGTGTGGAAATTGTATGTGTGGTCCAAATCTTCCACGTAGATAGCTTCCCAAAGAGGAAATCCTGGTGATAATTTTCCTCTTTGTACATCATTATAAACTTGTATATGAATCAAGTTTGAACTTAAATTGTGGTATGTCCCTCTTACACGTGTCTCATTCGGGTTTCACACGTACTAAGAAAATAATCAAAATTTCGCATTATAATTAAATTTTCTTTTCTTACTCCTACCATTGATGTTGTAGCAGCAAAAAATAGTGATAAATATGGTAGAACGAGAAAAAAAACATCAAACAATGCAAATTTTTGTTTTTGTTGTAAAAGGGTAAACAATATAGATAAAACATAATAATGTCAAAGTGATGGGTAGATAAAACGAGACGGAATTAATAGTTTGCATGACACGTATAAGGAAATATAAGAAATATATGCAACACGCACATTAAAGTAACATATGATGTTCGATTGAAGATCCACCTCGCATAAAACGATGTTGTGATCCGTCGAGTGACTCTATTTGACACAAGTGTTTTAGCGTCAAAATATGATCAAGAAACGGATCACGACAGCATATTCACTCGAGGGATCCCATTTATGCTCGGACCAGTCTAGCTAATCAAACGTTTGAACCGGGGACATATCCACCATCAACAACCAAGTTTTGTCCAGTGATAAACTCTGAATCATCAGAGGCAAGAAAAAGGACGGCATCTGAAATATGATTAGGCATCATAGTCTTGTGCTTCAAAGAAAAATCAGCTTGAAAATAGCTCTTAAATTCCTCCAAGTTCTTAATATGTAAACCTTCTGATGCCAATGGTGTAGGCACAGGCCCTGGAGACACACAGTTGACCCGAATCCCATATCCTCCAAGCCTTTTACTTGCACATCTCACCAACCCCAAAACAGCATGTTTCGACATCGTATAATCAGTAATGAAAAACGATCCATGACTCGCCGCCGTGCTGCCGGTGCAAATTATGCTTCCCTTTATGCCTCCATCCACCATAGCCTTTCCAGCATGCTTTACACAAGCAATCATTCCCCTCACATTTATCGCGAAAAGGCGATCACATGCTTCAAGATCAAAATCAAGTATGTCTTGTTTAAATGGACTTACAGTTGCCGCGTTGCTGAACATGATATCAAGTTGTCCATACAGCTTAATTGTTGAATCAACGAGGTTTCTCACTTGTTCTTCATCGGATACGTCGCATTTGATGAAGTGACATCGATCCAATCCTATTGATTCAGCTACTTTTTGGCCCTTTTCTTCTTGAATGTCTGCAATTACTAAACCTCGAACACCGTTCAGGGCAAAGCAACGGGCGGTTGCCTCCCCAATACCGCTAGCTCCTCCGGTGATGATGGCAACTTTGTTCTCCAACTTCATTTTGAGGGTAGCTTCCTTTCTCTTGAGTCGAGGCTTAAAAATATGAATTATGTGTATGTTGAATATATCTATGAACTAGGGTATTACCAAACTGTATATTTGTAGGCATTGATTTGATTGTGGTTGCTTTTCAAATTTTTCCTCAAGCCCCTATTTTTCAAACTTAGTTACGACCCAACGAAAATCAAATACACCCGAAAATCAAATATTGCGCGCAGCTGTTATATATATATATATATTTTTTTTTTTTCTCTTTTATTCTTAAATCTCATTAGACGGTTTGGATAAATTTTCTTTGTATATTTCTTTTGGTTAATGCAACGCCTCGCACTTTGGCCCAGTAGCGCTTAAATAATCGTAAATGGAATGAATCATAAATTGGTCCTGTCAATCGCTAGACTCATAAATGGTCCGGTCAATCAAGCTCTCGCTTTGGTTTAAAAGGGTTAACCCGAGTTGACAAGATATTTTTATGTCTCACACTTATATGGGGGTGAGAAGACTTTACTTTACCGATGTGATTTTTACATTCTCCCCTTATAAGGGGATCAAGGTCCTCGCTAGACGGCCAAGATTTGTCCTGAGTGGACTTGTCTCACACTTATATGAGGGTGAGCGGGGACTTTACTTTACCGATGTGGGATTTTACATTCTCCTCCTTATAAGCGATCAAGGCGTCCTCGTTAGGGCGGCCAAGATTTGTCCCAGCCTGACTTATCCCGGGTCGTCCCTACCATAGTGATTAGAGGTGGCCCTCACCGCCTCACGGTGTGTGGCACTTGGTTACATATGATAGTCGGCTCTGAATACCATTCAGAATGCCCTGCACTCCGGCCCGTAGCGCTTAAATGAGTCATAAATGGTCCGGTCAATCTGCTAGACCGACGCCCTCGCATGGTCTAAAAGGTTAACTTGAGTTGACAAGATATTTTATGTCTCAAATTTATATAAAGCGGCGGAGGACTTTACTTTACCGATGTGGAATTTTACAGTTAACGGGTTTTATTTTAATTTTATAATTTTACGAAGGCCATTACTTAGCATAAATTAGGCCATAAAACTGATGGCATTGTGCCCCATAAAAGTGATGGCGAATGAAAATAAGAGAAGCAAATGGAAGGTGAGTCATTTTTATCTTGTAAGAGCACTTGCAAAATGCCCACAGGCAAAGACACTTTTGTGCGGAATGGAGTAATTAGATAATTCCACATGCACGCGCTGTCGCCTCCGCCTCGGCTCGTGCTCTGCTCTCGTTCGGGTGTTACTATTAAGAATGACTTGCATCGATACAATTTTAAATGCATATTTTTCCAGGTTCTGAATCTCTATATAAGATTAAATGAATTAGATTTTCTATTTACATAATGAGTAATATTAAGATAAAATTTACAGAATCTGTATAAAAATGATAGATGTAAAGGAAATTTTGCAGAATCTGTAATTTACAGTAAAATGTAGAGTATCTACTGCAGTGCTACTTTTCCTAAATCTGAATGTTGAAATCTTTAAAATACAGTATTAAAAATTTACAGTATCTACTGCAAGTGCTTTAAGAGTGGTTGTAGTAGCCAATTTTTTTCCCTCAATTTGTTTCCCTGAAAAATAATAGATGGGCTTTATCTAATAAAAAATGGGTAATGGCCTATTTTTTCACGGAGTAATGATAGAGACACAACAAAAATTACACAACGGATGCCACAACATGATCTCCCACCCTTGATTTTGATGAGTGTTAATTGATTGTGATGTGGACCTATCAAAGTCAAGGGTGGGAGATCATGTTGTGGCATCCGTTGTGTAATTTTTGTTGTGCTTCTATCATTACTCTTTTTCACGCCATAAAAAACGAGGCAATGAGGGAGAAGGACTAAAACATTTCATCAATTAAGAGAATGACAACTTTTTAAAACTTTTGCATAAAAGGACAAAATTAGTTTTATTTTTTTTAATATTCAGGCGCAATTTTTTCCCAAAAAATAAAATAAAAACCAACAAACTTTCTCTCTCATCCATTTTTTTAAAACACTCATATCTCTTAATCTAGAACTCCAAATTTGAAAATTCTTTCACCAAATTTTTTATTTTTTTCATTCTCTTTATTTTGATATCATATTCAACATATTCCGACGTGATTTCGTAAAATCCGTTTGTCGAAAAGTTACTATATGTTCAAAACTCACTGTCGATATTCATCGATTTTTGGGATTCACCTTTAATATTCACCGAGTGAATTTCGACAGATAAATCTTACGAAAATGATGTAATTATATAACTGCAGCCTCAAAACGAAGAAAGCGTAAAATTAAAAATTCAATGATATTTTTATCGCGTTTGGATAATATATCAAAAGGTATGAAATAAGCTTTCAAAACGGAGAAGAAAGAAAAAAATAAAAATAAAAAAATCCCAGGAAAGTGCCAGGCAGGGGCGCGCGGATATGTTTGTTTTTTTTAATTTCTTTTTTTTTGGTTTTGTCTTTCAGGCTATATCCAGCAAATTTAACCACCTAGCTTACTATATAATTAATAAAAAAACAAATTCACCCCATTTCTTCAAAAAGCCATTAGAGAGCAACTCTAAAAATTATTTAGCTCGGATGGCTTTTAAGGACACCACACTAAATTTATCATTACCCATAAAGACACTAAAATTCATGTATATTTTAGACCTTAGCTGTGGTGTCCCAAATAGATTTGGTTTGATGGCCTTTAAGTGACATACTTTGGGGAGGGGGGGGGGGGGAGAGGGGGGGGACACTTTTGTTCTTTTTTGTAAGGGAGACTTTTATTCTTGTGACTTTTTGTAGGGGAGACTTTTATTCTTACCAACTCAAATTGTACATCCGTCCAAAATATATGTCATCCTAGAAATTTTCACACGAATTAAGAAAGTGATTGAATGTTATAAATTTGAAAGTTAATGTCTAAAATGCCTTGATTATCATTAATACAATAATCATTAAGTAATAAAATAATGGTTGGATTAATAATAAATAAATAAAAATACAATGGAAAAATAAAAATATAGGTTGACTTATATTTTAAGATTTAACATAAGTAGTCATTTAGTTTGATTGACTCTATTTTATTTACGAACAGTTTGTGTTTTTGTTTTTTTGTAGAAAACTTACTAGCAGCCTTTTTTGAGAAACTTATGACGTCCTGTATTTCAAAGAATAAGGAAAAAACCCTTTACTCCCTAGTGGTTTGTCGATTGAAGTGTTTCTTTCTCTCGTGGTTTAAAAATATATTGTTTACCTTATCGGCGGTTTTTTACAAACCCTAACCCTAACTTAACAATTCCGATATATTGTTTACCGCAATATTCTCATTTTTTATGTTATTCCGTTTCGCCCTTCTCTTTATCACCTAAACGATTGAACAACCTCTTTCTTAAAAATAAAATTAATCAAAAAAACAAAGCAAACAAGGTATCTGTATCTAATATCAATACAAAACAATTGTTTATTTTCATAGTATCTGTTTTTGCTAACGTTTGATTCCCATTAGTTTGTGAATAACAATTTACACTATCGCTATTAGAATCACAAATTTCTGTAGGTAATTGAGAAATTAGCAATCTTGTTGGAATCACATTGATGAGTCCATATTTTGTGGTGTTTTGTGTGTTAATTATATTATTTTGTCGGAGATGCGTTTTTCGTGTATGTTTTAATTTATTTTCGCGCTTGAAAATTCGAGAGAAACTTGAAAGATTTTAAGACTTAGAGAAAGAATTTCTGAAGCTTTGTGGAAGACTCGATAAAACGGCGTTTAAAGACTTGAAAATTTCGCTTTTCTTATGTCGGGATCCCGACTATCAAGAATAAGACAATAATATAGAATAGAATATAATACATATATTAGGTTTGAGGTTTTTCGAATAAAAGAGGAGGGCACTAGTGAACAGAGGGACATCTCCTGTGTTCATATTGGTGTCGCCGACTTTTATGTTCGACCGTGAATGGTACTTAGACTTATTTTATGAATTATTTATAATCTATAATGTGTAGTTAATTTTTGTCTCTTCTAGTTAATTGATTGTTTTACCCCTCGATTCTTTATGGATCGTGAGATCGAATTGTTAGTTCTACTCGATTAAATTGTTAGTATTTACTTATTTTCCGCTTTCTCGTTGATTAGATTGATTGTTCGTTCGGTTATTTGTGCACGATAATTAGATGAATTTTCTAGTCTAGCACCAAAAATTGAATCGAGGCGATTGTCATAAAGGTTTGATTTTAAGTGATAAACAACATATTGTTTGCCGGTTCGTAATCCGTAGGATTCCCTGTTGTGAAAATAAGTGATCTAGGTTAAAGTAAACCCGACGTGCGTTAATACCTAGAATTGGGTTTTCTGATCGTTAATGCAATTGTTCTCACCAAACCTCCGCGATTGTTGAGAGATGTCTTCTGTGATTAGAGAAATAAGTAGTGGCGATTGTCCCCGCTTATCGAACTTATGAAAAATCGGTTGTTTGGCAATTGTTTACAACTATAACTAATTTATTAATAATTTAACGAGTTATCTTTAAATCAATGATCGATCGTAGTAGATTGAGGAAAATAATTAATTAATTTTGAGTTTTTCTCGATTTTCTTTTATTTTTTATTTTTTATTTCCTTCTATTTTAGGATTTAGTAAAAAAATCAAATATATGTTTTTTTTTAAAAATTTAGGAGTAATAAATCCACCGTTCTCTATGGGTTCGACCTCTACTTATATACTAAATATAAAGGTAGTAGTGAATTATTTTTGGTGGCTTGACAACCCACTACACATCTGGGCAATTTTGATTACAGAGGCTCACAAAGTCCAACGGTGTTCATTGGATATATGACAAAGATGTTTGTGAAAATGTTGCAGAGAGAAACAGAAGAAGAAAAAGTACAATCTTTACGACTATATTCATGTTGTATAAGAACGGTAACAAATAATCTTGAAGTGGGTAAGAAAGTTTGAAGAGAAATGAGGAAAGTTGTCTCGGTGGGGAAGATCATTAAAGAAGAGCGGTTGATGTTGGTTGTGATGTTCCATTGACAGAGAGGAGTGGGGGAGGGAAAGTAGTTGCGGCCGTAGATGATGAGATAATCAGAATCAAATGTTAGCAAAACAATTGCTATAGTCTCTGTTTTTGTATAGATACAGACACCTCGTTCGCTTTTTGTTTTTTAAATTGAGGAAGAGGTTATTCAATTGTTTAGGTAATAAATAGAAGGGCAAAAGAGAAATAACATTAAAAATTAGAATATTTCGGTGGAATATTCTTTTGATTCTACCGAAATTAGTAAATTAAGGTTTATGAAAAACCCAAACAGGTAAACAATATATTTTTAAATCACGAGTAATAAAACACTTCAATCGTAAGAAACCACACGGTAAATAATGTTTTCCCAAAGAATAATAGACATCTATTGGTTGTTTTTTAAATATTAGAGATAATAAGTTGTTTTTTTTTTTAATTTTAAACGAAGCCTTTTATATTAATTTAAAAATAAGGTTCGTACATGCCGTATCCTGCCTCTCCTCTTATACCAAAAGACGTTGACGAAAATGACCCTAATTTCTTAAAACCTATGGCTGGCAAACCCAGTGTGGGAAAATCTATGTCATATGAAAAAGTACAGCACCTTATGTTTCCAAAAGTGCTAAGCTCTTCTAAAAAAGAAAAATACAAAAGGATGCATGGAAGAAAAAGAATCTATAGCAGAAACTTGTGAAATTCATGCAATCGGCATCTTGAAGAGCTTTGCATTCGGCATCTTGAAAGGTATCACAGTGAGTAGTGTGAGAATTATCCATCCAACAGTTTGCGGCGAAATTTGGAGTTGTATGTGCCAAGTCCTCATCGTAGAAAAAATGCAATTGCTCGTAGTAATACTTTGAGCAGCCACGTGAAAATCTCTGTGGTCTAAGGAGTGTGGAGCAGTAATCCAACAACAAATGTGATGACTCGAATTGGCCAAAGTCCCTTGCAATAAAGTATAGTAAGCATAACCACCATGAGTGAACATGTAATAAGAGCATAATAAGGAGCGTAACAATCAGATTGCACCCTCCACAAGAGTGAAGGTGCTTCCAACTTTCCACACCGAGATTTATACCACTTTCCGAGAAGCAAGAGGTGAATCTTGAAGCGCCAAGTCCTTGCTTGTAGGTTGATGAAAATGCCTGCAAATAAGAAAGTCTCGTGACAATATATGAAAAGAATGTGAAGGAGAGAGCAGCAGAACAACATAGAGGATACAACCCGGTTTGCACCCAACAAAGAATTGATGGGTGCGTCCAGTTTACTATGTAATGCTACGAACCCATCTAATGAATGAAATAGCCAGTTGAACTCCATGTAAAATGAGTTTGAGGGCTGCTGGAAGGGCATCATGTGTAGAGTAGGAAACCATCATTCTGTTGGAGGAAGCTTGAGTAGCAAGGAAATTGGCAGCTTTATTTGCTTCACGGTAAATGTGTGTAATCTGCATCCGGTGCTGGAGGAGGAGACTCTTAATGGATCTAATATCATCGTCAATCTGACAAAGAGTTTCAAAATTCCCAGTGATGATGTTGACAAGGGCTAGAGTGTCGGTTTCAATGAGAACAGGATGGAGGTGATGATCCGCACAATAGGTAAGACCAGTGAGAAGGGCCATCATTTCCGCAACCATACTAGTACAACTATGGTAATGTTCACTAATACCAAAAACAAGATGACCATGCATATTCCGAATCATAACCCCACCACCGGAGTGCCCCAGGTTACCTGAAGATGAGCCGTCAGTATTCCGCTTTACAACGTTGGGAGAAGGCTTTTGCCAATTGACTAGAGTATGTTGAGCTACACGCCGTGGGGAGAAGTTTCTAATGTAGTGGTTATCCACCAGACAGTCATCATTTGCATCAGCCCAAACAAGTCTCTGGTTAAGAAGAGCATAAGAAAGGTTGCGTTTGATGTTGAAGATGGTAGTCAGGATGCTTGGTTACCAAGTCGAATAAGATTCTATTTCTGCATTTCCAAATTTCCCAAAGAACCAAGGAAGGGATTAACTGACAAGCAATTTTAACCGAACCATTGCGATCAGGGTACCACCAAGCACGAAGATAAGTCCAGAAATCCGCAGCTAAAGGGTGAAACCGAAGCTCGGTCTGAAAGTGTGTCTAGATAGTACGAGGGACTAACAAGTGAAGAACGAATGATCTCTGGTATCTTCATCAATGCAGAAAGGGCACTTAAAAGGGCCATGATGCCTAAAAACTCTCAACATGCGAGGAGAGGAGCATGTTATTAAGAAATCTCCACATAAAATTTGAGATTTTGACCGAATGTTGGGTTTCCAAACCTTTAGCTCAGAAATAACATTATTCCGGTGGCGAAGAAGCCTATAGGTAGATGCGATAGTGAAATTACCTGTGGAAGTAAGTGACCAGATCCAGTTCCATTTGGAGGTGTGTATAGGCCGCAAGTGTAGGTTCACAATGCTCTCCACTTTTTGCATGATTTTCAAGGTCGTAATTTTTTAAGATTGGGAAGAGAAGAGAAACTCTTACCCCAAATGCCAATACTATTACGAATTTTCCACCAAAGTTTGCAAGCAAAGGCTAATTGAATGTCTTTCACATTGCGCACTCCTAAGCCATTTTCCTTTGTTGGGCCATAGACATTCTCCCAGGATCTTTAAATACGACGTTTCTCATGGTCATTATGTCCTTATAAAAAGCTTCCAAAAGTACGATGGAGGTGGTTCAACACCGAATTGGGAACTTGCAGAGCAGCTGTGTGTTAGGAAATTTACGCGGGAACGTAGCGGAATTTAAAATTTATTTCCTATTAACCCAAGATCGACTTCGTTTATGCAACAAGCATAAAGGAAGTAGACATAGAATATACCCTGGATGATCTAAAATAAATCGTCGCCTTATCTACGGTTGTAGTTTCTGCACGAAGCCACCCAAGTGTTCGGCCTCTACCGTTGATCCACACAAACAGCCCGCCGGAATCCCATCATGGATTGCTACCAGAAAAACTCACTTGCTAGACCGACATTTTCTCTCTCTCAAAACTCTCTCTAGGAAGCTCTCATATTTTCTAGTAAATTAGAACTCTTCTAATTGTGATGTACAAAAGAGCTTGATGCCCACCTCCTATTTATAGTAGATGGTGCACCCAATACTAGTCCCAAATTGATTGGGAAAAGCTTCCTAGTAGATTGAGGAGAAAGAAAACATTTTTCTAATAAAATAAAGAATATACCTTTGATTGATTTATCTCATTTAATTTGATATCTCATATTAAATATTTTCAAAATATTGTCAATATCTATTATTGACTATCTTTACCTTATTACCATAAATCAATTAATGCAAATCTATTAATATCAATGTTAATATATGATAATACTATTAATTTAATTGCACAATCCAAGTGTATCTTAAATACTAGTGTCTGCGCCCTATAGCCATAAATTGGCATCCGGAATGTTCTTTTATTAATATAATACAATGATTAATTAATTTGAAAAATACATGTATACATATATACATATATATTTCGACATACATATACATTATACGTATATTTAGTTAATCAACATAATTGATATCTTGTATTTAATTTATTCATAATAAATAAATACCACTATATCAATTTATCACTATAACACTTTATAGTCGAGATAAAACTTTCATTATTTGGTTATCACTATAACCGCATTTTAATCCGGCTAGATGTTCTTATGTGTGTGACACGATAGACTTCCAAATATGTTGGCCGTAGACACAAAGCGCAATTACGAAAATGCCCTTCATACTTAATGATCATGGAATAGCGTCTAGCAACACACCGTGACCCCCAATCATCAGAAGTGTCAAATGCAATGACTACTACTTTTCATGTAAAACAGTTACCGTGTAAATATAATCATATCCCTGTTACAATATCCATACGGTCGTACATTGATTGTTGATGAGAGTCAACTTTACTATGCTCCGGTGCATGTTTTAACCCCCATTTATGATACTTTTGGCTTGTATTGGGTAGTTTTAGACCATTTATAGGGCAAAATACATTGCACACTCACCTTGAGCCAAACCGTCAAATAGATAGAAAAACTCACAATTTTACGGTATTTTGACCCTATTCGAGCCCTAGTTATCTTGGGGAGTTATGCTCGATATGTGTTTGAATGTTGTGATGCAGGAAATAGGTGACTCAGTAAACCCGGACGATGAAGTATGAGGCTTAGAGAGCGTGTACCCGAAGCCACGGAGCTCTTACGGATCAACTGTCTCGAGCATCACAGCTGACTGAAAGTGACATTTTACCCATCTTAGAGATAGAATTCGGTTTAGACTTCTTCACAAGAGTTGTAGATCTTAAAACAAGCTTTCCAACGCATCTTGAATCACTCAAATCGGAGGTCTACACACAAAGTTATGGTCAATTTATCAAGACAATCTAAGACTAAACTGATCTGTCTTGAGCCGAACTTGATGATTCTCGCTCGTTATGCGTTTTTCAGCACAAAAACGCGAATTTCCTGCATATTCTGATAGGTCCTCTTCCCCAAAACCCTTAGAGTCACCATTCCTCCATTCCTTCACCTTAGATTAGCTCATCTTTCACTCTTTCTCTTAGATTAAACATAATTTAGCATAGATTCTCTCTTTCTTGTTGGTGTTTTGAGGTCTTCTTCCCCAAGTGACAATGGCTTTGATGAAGATTGATGCAACTTCAGATTTCCTGCATTTTGGTACTTAATTCAAGTTCCTTTTCAGCTTTATGGCTTTAATTTCATGTTTAATTCTTGTTTCTTTCATTATAACGAGTAGCTAAACATCTACATAGCTAAATCATGTGAAAATTGATGAAATCATCCTCTAATTAATGAAATTGGGAATGGGTAGTTGTTAAAGTTGAATCTTTTGATGGTTTTGTGTTCTAAACTTGTGCTTAATGCTTGAATTAATTTGATCACTTGATTCATGATTTCACACATTGTCTTTATATATGTATTTTATGAGATGGTGTGGGAAAATTGGTTTTGGAATCGCCAAGTAAAATCGATCGAGTTGTTTAGATTCGGTTTCTTGAGTGAGGTTTTCAATGTGAGTTGGGCGTCTCTAGAGCGTTAATCATGCTTTAGTCGCTTAAATCCTTAAAGCGGATCGTTGAACCGGGCATAGGGTGGTAGGTTGTTGCATTGGCGCTCACACACCATTATTGGAGATTGCACCCATAAACACATCAAGAGTATGATTGGTTGGTAGGTCGGTTGTACTCGTTCCCAATGAGTCGATTAGAGGGGTGAAACTAATCAATTGGATCATGGTTTGACTATGCCTTCTTCCTTATTATCTCTAGTTTATATTACGCCTTGGTGTTAATTATCACTTGTTCCACTTCTTTGGTTGACCTAAACTAAGTATGAAAATGACTTTGGTACTGATTGATTCCTTGTGGGATCGACCTTGCTTGCTACTATAGTGCATTCGATTCGGTACTCGCCGGTTAAAGTTGGACCGTCACTATTTTGGCCATCAAGAATTTTTGGCGCCGTTGCCGGGGAATTAATCGATATCTTTTAGGTCATTGGAAGACTTAGGCTTAGGTTGTTTTTATTTTATTGTTTTCTTGTTGATTGAGTTTGTGCAGTTTATGATATAAACTCGTCATGGAATTTACTAATGAGCAACCTATGTTCCAAGCTCAAGTACCTCAACCAATTTTCCATCAATTCCACCTTCGTGTCAACGGTATAACTCTAAAGTTGACACCGTATAAGTCATTCCGTCAAGTCAATGACGTAAAACAAAGGCGCTCGGGGGAGGCAACCCACCGTTTCTCTATTTTTGCTTTAGTTTTTGGTGCTAGGAGTGGTCTAGGATGCTACTTTGGGGGATCTTGGTACCGTTTTTGAGTGGTTCTTCTTCGGTCCGTTGTCAGCTAGTATTTTTTTTTCATGGATGTTGTTTTACTTGTTTGATTGTCTTTGCATCGCATGCGCCCCGAGTCGGGTCCCTTTTTGCTTTCATATGATCGTGTTTATGACTTTGCGTTTTTTGATTATATCTCGATATCTGTTGCTTGCTTTTGGCACGGTGGTTGTTCCCCGTGCATGTATTTTCGTGTTTCTTGATTTCATGGCTTTAGGTGTACGAGATGGAGCTTCGTGGATATGTCATATGCACTCATTTGCGCCTTTCTGCTGGGTTAAGCTAAGCCTTCTTTCTCCTTTATCATTCACACACTGAGGACAGTGTTGCATCAACGACCGTATCTTATAATCTGGATATCCTACTCTCTCGAAGTAACACATTACTTCCGCTTTGCAAAGACTTTCGAGAATAAGACATTCCTTATAATAAGACCCTTTTCGGATATTTACTCCTAATCATAGGATACGCGATTTCCGGACGAGCAACATGAATCCTACGCATGCTTTAGTAAGGGAAACCTCAATAGTGTCAAAGTATGACAATCCACACCGTGATGTCATGAAGACTCCGGTCTCAGGATAATTACACAACCGCCACATAGCGCGACACTTAATAAAGTAAGTGGGTCAATCTAACGTATGCATTCTTTAATACACGTCCACGTACAGTCCAAGTGTCTCTACACTTTGATAGACGAGATCTATCCCTACCTTCAATAAGATAGAAGACATCCAATACGTGCTAGTATAATCGTACTATCAATGTCCTATTTGATAATACATACGACTAGTTTGGCCGACGTAAAATTTTGCTCCAACGTTGTTTACACATTTGTAACGTCGACATTTTCGACGTTTATGTTTGCTTAAAACGTCTGTGTTTGCCGACGTTGTTAGTATCGTAAATAAAACGCTGAAAACCCTCTCTTTCATCGGAAAACGATAAAGAATATTATTTTTCTAAACAAATCATGCTTTTTCTTTTCTTCATGTTGTAATAGCAGAATTCCATTTACTTATTTCAAAGTGTTGAAATAAAAATCAGGGAGAGGGTTGAAAAGGAAAACAAAAAAAAAGTTTAAATAACAGTGATATAATATTACCAACAAAATATGAAACTAAAATAAAATTATGTTTCTGTTTTCGGAAATGAAATGTCACACATGCACACTTGTCCCAAGTAGGGTTCGAACAACGATATCTTGTCAAGGTATAATCTAGTGAAACCACTAGACGTGGTTTTCAATGTTTAGGATGTTTCAATGACTAGAGGCTCGTTCCTTTCAGAAAAAATAAGGAGGACAAACTTTCTGCGACACAAGGCAATTTAGAAATCGACACCCTAAACATTGAAAACCAATGTAGCTATTTCTAGCTGATCAAGTTTTTTTTAATTGCCTTCTAAAAATAAAAAATAAATCATTGGCGAATGGGGAGAAAAAGTACAGCATCTGAAGCAAGAAAAAGTACAGCATCTGAAATCTGATTTGCCATCATAGTCTTATGCTTGAAAATAATACCTGGCTTAAATTGCCTCTCAAATTCCTCCATGTTCATACTATTCGACCCCTCCTCCATACCACCAATGGCGTCGGCACAGGACCTGAGAGACACAGTTGACCCCAATCCCATACCCTCCAAGCCCTTTACTTGCACTTCTCACCAACCCCAAAACAGCATGTTTCTGACATCGAATAGTCAACGAGATTTTCAAATCCAATACTCGCCGCCAGACTAGCTACCGGTGCAAATTATGCTTCCTTTTATGCCCCCATCCACCATAGCTTTACCGGCATGCTTCACACAAGCTATCATTCCCCGAACATTTATCGCAAAAACACGATCATAAGCTTCAAAATTGAAATCAAGAATGTCTTGTTTAATTGGACTTACGGTTCCGGCATTGCTGAACATGATATCAATCAAGTTGTCCATACAGCTTAATTGTTCAATCAACAAGGTTTTTCACTTGTTCTTCATCACTTACGTCGCATTTGATGAACTGACATCGATCCAAACCAATTGATTCAGCTACCTTTTGTCCCTTTTCTTCTTGGATGTCTGCGATTACTAAACCTCGGATACCGTTCAGGGCATAGCAACGGGCTGTTTCCTCGCCCCTGTTTCTGTTGTTTCCTCCCCCATTCCGCTTGCTCCTCCGGTGATGATTGCAACTTTGTTCTCCAACTTCATTTTGAGGTAAAGCCTCTTTCTCTTAAATCAACGCTACAAATATGAATTCTGTGTATATATTGTATATATCTCTGAACTACTGCATAACCAGACTCTATATATGTAGGCAAAATGATTGGGACTTCATGATGGAACTTCTAAACGCAACAGAAAGAAATTTTTTTTTAAAGATTCTTATTAGCATGCAATTGATCTAAAATTTTTAACTTGTAGTACCAAAGAATCAAAAAATATTACTAACAGTACCCACTTGTCAAGATTCGAAATATTGATTATTAAATTAAATTAAGCACTGAAAAATATCAATTCTGAGTATTCTTTCCCATACTCAGAATTGTAATCAATGAACATTTGTTTAAATGAGGGTGTTTGTTTTAACTTTTCATTGGGAAAGGACAAGAAATCAAACTCTGAATGATAATATGGATGGATTCAAATTCTAATTGTTTTGTTTTGTTTTGTTTTTTTTATAATCTAATTGTTTTATTATTCTTTGTTTTTTCAGTGCTTAAACCCATTACGTGCGGCAAAAACAACAGCAAATTAAATTTGCGCTATTTTCATTTGAAAACACAAGCGTTCTTCTCAAAAAAAAAAAAAAAAAAACACAAGCGTTATTCTCAAAACAAAAAAAAAACAAAAAAATTCACAAGCGTTTTCTTTATAGTAAAAAAAAATAGTTACACCTCACAAAATAGAATTACGACAAGTATAGCTTTCTTAAACACGTGGGGAGTGATAACTCGCTCTAGTCTACATCATTTTTACATCATCATTTTCTCACCGCATATTTCACTTTTAAATTTTTTTTTTAAAAATGGAGCAACCTTCTTACAACCGTTGCACCATAAAGTCTCTCTTGTCAAAGACAAATTTTATAATACAACCGTTGTAGCAAGGTTGTACCAAGTGGCATACATTACAACCATTCATTTCTAACCTCTCACACACGATAAAAGTGTGTTATGTGAAAGAGAGTAAAAATGAGAGGCTCTAATGTATGCCACTTGGTACAACCTTCTTACAACCGTTGCACCATAAAGTCTCTCATTGTCAAAAGGACACATATTAGACTTAATAAGGCAAATATGACACTAAGGAATCTTATTTGGTTATAAGGACACAAAATGAGTACATAGACCAAACTACCCTAATTTTGTTTTGCTTTTGTATTTTTAATGTTTTTTTTTTCTGGGCGTGTGTGTGTGTGTGTGTTTTTTGTGCATTTTTTCTGGGCGTTTTTTTTTTCGTGACCATCTCGATTCAGTGAGACCCTCGATGCAGAGACGTCTCGATGAAGTGACACCGCGATGCATTGACCACCCCAGATCCATTGACCACATCGATGCAGTGGCCACTTTCGATGCAGAGACACCGTGATGCAGTGACCACCCCCGTTCCAGTGACCACCCTCGATGCAGAGACACCGCGATGAAGTGACACCGCGATGTTATAACATTTGATGATGCAGAGACATCGCGATACAGAGACGCCGCGATATAGAGACACCGCGATGTAATAACATTTGACGATGCTCGCGATGTTATAACATTTGACGATGCAGAGACACCGTGATGCAGAGACACCGCGATGAAGTGATACCGCATTGCAGAGACACCGCGATGCAGAGACACCGCGATGAAGTGACACCGCGATGCAGTGACCACCCCGATGCAGAGACACCGCGATGTCTCTTTAGCGTTAAAAAAAAAACGCGTCCAGGAAAAAAAAATATTAGCTTCCGGGAAAAAAAAAAAAGAATGATAGTTTTGTCTAGCTACTAATTTTATGTCCTTATAAATAAATAAGATTCATTAGGTTGTGTTTGTTTTGGGTTAGAGTTTTTTTAGGAGTTTTTTTAGATAAAGTGATTGAAGTAATGATTAGAAAGTTACGATGTTTTTTTGAAATTTGTGTAGATTATGAAATGATTGGTGAAATAAAATAGAATAATGAATAAAATAATGGTAAAAAAGCTAATAAAATTGATAAAGTGAAATGATAATAGATGATTTAATATTTTTTATTTGTAGTTGAAGATTTGATTGGTGGAAGAATTATAAGAAATGATTGGTGATGTGATGTAAAAAAAAAAACCCAAAAAAAAACTCTTGGCAAAACAAACACAACCTTTAGTGTCTTAAGTGCCTATTAAGTGAGAAGTTATTGTGTGGAGAGGAATTTTGAGGTGAAATGACGGGTGAAACGATCAGAACCACACAGTTTAAATACAGAATGAAACTATGTGGTGTGTATGTCTCACACTGGTGTCTTCCACACGCGTGTGGAGACACCACACAAGAACCTCCCCTATTAAGTACTCAAAACTAGTCCTTATAAACAAATACCTAAAAAGAAAAATTAAAACAATCACAATCACAAGATTATATTGTGTGTAAAAATGATATAAACCTGAGGGATTAGCTTTATCATTACCTTAAAAACACGGTTTATTTTTCACATTGTGAAAGTTTCTCCACCCGATTACTCACAATTGATACTAATCTGCAAATTTTAATTTGGTTCATGAACAAATCATATTTGGTGGTATCAAACCAATATAAATGAAGAGATGTATTGACGTAATTTAGGTTCGTTTTACTTCTTTCTATTACCTAAGTTACCACATACCACATACCAGTTTCATAATCTAACACCAAAATTGAAAAGCCCATATCCATATCTACAGAAAAACGGAAGAAACAATTCCATAGAAGTATAGAACATATTATTTTAAATTATGTTTGTACTATCACAGAACAAACAAACAAATTTAAAAAAAAACTGTCAACAGATTCAAGGCTACGAAAACAGAGTTTATGGCCACGTCAGACAAACATCTCAGGATCGTTTTAATTTTCTGTTTCACATGTATCAGGCATTTGCACACATAGCCCTAAACTAACGGATAATATGGATAAAACATAAATTGTTACGGTGGGAGATTCAACAAGACGAAAGTAGCGGTTTGTGTGATACAAGATCAAACTCGGACATCAAAGTAACATATTATGTTCGAGCAATGGTCCATCCCTCTAAAAACGATGTTGTGATCCGTCTGATGACTCTATTTAAAAGTTATTAACGTCAATGTCTTAACATGTTTGTAAAATCAATTGAAGCATAGGTTAAAGCACGACGTGCATGCTTTATTGTCGAAATATGATTACGAAACAGATCACAACAAAATATTCACTCCCCATTTGATTATGTTGATGCTCCGATGCTTTGACTAGTCTAGCTAATCAAGTTTATGAAATGGGGACATGTCCACCATCAACAACCAGATTATGCCCGGTGATAAACTCCGAATGATTTGAAGCAAGAAAAAGCACAGCGTCGGAAATATGATTTGGCATCATGGTCTTATGCTTCAGAATAAAACCAGGCAGATAAAGCCTCTCAAATTCCTCCAAGCTCTTAATTTCCGGCCCAAAGCATGCCAATGGCGTAGGCACAGGTCCTGGAGACACACAATTGACCCGAATCCCATACCCGCCTAACCCTATACTTGCACATCTCACCAATCCCAAAACAGCATGTTTCGACATCGTATAATCAACAATAGTATCAAATCCTTGAGTAGCCGCTGTGCTGCCAGTGCAGATTATGCTTCCTTTTATGCCTCTATCCACCATTGCCTTTCCAGCATGCTTGACACAAGCTATCATTCCTCGAACATTTATCGCGAAAAGACGATCATAAGCACCAAAATCAAAATCAAGGATGTCTTGTTTACAAGGACTCACAATTCCAGCGTTGCTGAACATAATATCGATCTGTCCATACAGCTTGATTGTAGAATCAATGAGGGATTTCACTTGTTCTTCATCAGTTACGTCGCATTTGATGAAGTGACATCGATCCAAACCTATTGATTCAGCTACTTTTTGCCCCTTTTCTTCTTGGATGTCTGCGATTACTAAACCTCGGGCACCGTTCAGGGCAAAGCAGCGGGCAGTTTCCTCCCCAATCCCGCTTGCTCCTCCGGTAATGATGGCAACTTTGTTATCCAACTTCATTTTGAGGTAACCCTCTTTCTCTTATAAGTTAACGCTACGAATATGAATTTTGTGTATATTTCCTATATCTCTCAAGTCTCAACTACTCTGCATAGACCAACAGTATATTTATTTGTAGGCATTGATTTGGAACATAAATCTTAACTTGTAGTATCAAGGAATCAAATTAGTCCCACCTTCGCATCATCTCAAAGTTGTTATTTTAATATCCAATTGTCAAGATTCGAAATATATTAAATCAAGTTGCTCACAATTATAATTAGGGAGAATCTTATGCCACTACACAATATATATTGTGGCAACACATCGGGTGTGAGACTTGATTTTCGAGAGGTCGAATGTAAAAATCCAACCTCTGAAAAATCCAACATAAGATGTTCGATGTAACATCTGGTCCTGAATTCTCGGTCCCAGAAATTTCTAAATTAATCATAAATAATTCGGAAACTGCTTGACCGTTGTCCTCGCTTGATTTAAAAGGATAATCCGAGTGACAAGATATTTATGTCTCACACTTATATGGTGGTAACGTGCTTCATCCACATCTAATGTGGATATCACATTCGACTTTCCAAAGATTGAATCTGTAATGGTGACTTAAACTAATGCATCTGAATCCGAGTTGCTGTTTTGTGTCTTGCGTGGAGCTTCATGGATTAGTGGAAGATAACCTGGTGGAGGATGGCAAGGCTCTATCCTGCGCTGCTTTTGACCTCTTCTCCTACCGGATTTGCTTTTGCTAGGTTTATGGTGGTCCGTCTGCGCCGCTTTGGGTCCCAGCGGTGCTTATCCGCCGGTTTTTCCTTGGTTGAAGGATTTCCGCCCGGTGCGTTCTCATCCGGACTCCGTGTTTTGTCTTGACGCTTTGTTTCCGGTCCGTGGATCGACGGGGTTTTCGGGTGTTCTTTGGCGACTTGCCGCTTGTTTATTCGAGAGGAGATGTTAGGCTTGCGGGCTCTCAGACTGCACTACGGCGGCATGAGGCGGTGTTGTCTGGCGCCGCGTTTTTACTTTGTTTCTTTATCAATTTGTTAGTTTGTTTTGTGCCTGTCGGTTAATAGCTTGTTGTCTGAGGATCCATGTGTTCTGGACTCCCTTATCCTTTGGAGAATTTTTTCTCTTTCCGTCCAGCACCCTCGGCCAATCTATTTTCGGCTTAGTAGCGTTGTTTTGTTTGAGTTAGTAAGTAGCTTGTAGTTCTTAGTTTTTGGGTTGTAGTACGGCTAGGCCGCGTGGTAGAATGACATTTGGCTGTGTTGTAAATTATGTTTATTCGAATTTAATAAAACTTTCGTGTTCGGTGGGAAAAAAAAAATATTATCATTATTGCAACAATTTGCAACTTTCTGTTGAAAATATTAACATCGTTTCCGTCCATAGATTATTACCGGTTTGCTATTTTATTTTCTTTTCTTTTTTGAGAAACCGGTTTGCTCTTTTCAAAATAAAAAAGACTTTGTTTAAAAAAAAATTGGGAAGGTGAATGTGATCTTATTTAGGGAATGAGGAGAAGAATAAAATATTTCATCAATTTAGTAGAAGGGCGATCTTTTTGAAACTTTTGCATAAAGATAAAACTATTTATTCATTGTCGAAATTCACTTATGTTCGAAATTCATCGCTTAAATTCATCTTAAAAATTCATCGTCGAAATTCACTTAATTTTCAAAATTCATTGTCGAAATTCAATGATTTTTGGAATTTCTTTGTCGAAATTCATCGATTTCGATTCATCGAGAGATTCATCGATTTTGAGATTCATTTTGTTGTTCCTTCTCGCTATAAAATTATGCAGTTGTTATTCTCCTATAAAAATATATAGTTGTCATGTTATTTAAAAAATATTTCAGATTGCGTCGTTATCCCTAATTTCCGTGATTTTATTTATGGGATTGGTACGGGTAAGTAGAATATTTATTTTGGAAAATTAGGGATAAGGGACAATAATCGAAATATTTTTAAGACTGTGACAAATTCATATTTTTTATATGGAGAAGACAATCGCATAATTTTTATAGCGAAGAAGACAAACAATGAATCCCGAAAATCAGATGAATCTCCCAGAATAATCCCGAAATCGATGAATTTCGATGAATGAATCCTTAAAATTAGTGAATTTAACGATAATTTTTTGAAATTAAATAATTTCTGATGAATGAATTTCGTCGAATAATTTAAACAAATGAATATCGAACACGCTAATTTCGACGGTGAATAAATAGCTATTCTTTACGCAAAGTTTAAAAACTCGCCCTTCTACTCAATTGATGAAATATTTCATCTTCTCATCATTCCCTATTTATTTTCCGTCTATTTTATTTGCAACTTTTGTTTTAGTGCAATGAGTAATATATCTACTATGAATGTTCAACATAAGTTCCATCTCCAAATCAAAGTGATTGGTTTCAAGCTTTATTTCCCCTATTATGTTGAAAGTTTGTCATGTTCTAAGGCAATGCATAAATCGATGATAATGAAGATTATGGCCACACAAAAAAAAAAAAAAAAAAAAAAAGTGTCGTTTCATTTTGGCCTAACACTAGCATTTGTGTCTTACTCAATTCAACATAATATAAATATACCTCATAATAAACACATCTTTTTTCTCTTAAAAAAACAACTTAATTAATTTAACTTGGTTTATAATCGTAGAAAATCTAAGCCCAAACCATACAAGTTGACGAGTCTAATCCCATAACTTAAATTACGAGGTGATGAAAATTAATCTCTTAAAATGATCGGTGTCTGATAATGTTGTTCGATATAAGGCAACTTTAACAATACCCAAGCACTACATCACATCTTACTAAGGTACATATACACACAGAAAGAAAGAAAAAAAATGTTAAAGTATCTCACATTGGGAACTTGTGATTATGTATTCCACCATATTAAGAGATGAATTTCCCTCACCTAATAACCTAGATTTTGGGGATGAGGCCCCTCCTCTTATATGGGTTTGGGCCTAAATTTTCTACATGGTATTAGAGAGGCCCCTTTATTGTGCAAGTGTTGGGCCTCTATGTTGGCATGAGAGTGCCTGCACCCACACTTAGGAGGTATGTTAAAGTATCCCACATTGAACTTGTGATTGTGTATTCCACCATATTAAGAGATGGACTTCCACACCTCTGTGATTGTGTATTCCACCATATTAAGATATGAACTTCCTCACCTCATAACCTGCAGGTTTTGGGGATGGCAGAGTGGATCGACTCATCAAGTTCCCATTGAAATATGATCCACACAAGGAAAAGCACTTGCCATTCGTTGGTTATTAACGGCATCCCGAAAACGTCCGGGTCGAAATATGGCTTTAAAATTAAGTTCCGAATTAGTGGATGCCGCAAAAGGGAGCATTTAACCAGCCGGGCAACCAGATGCTTCGACCCGCATTGAATGCTGGTCCACTCGTTGCAGATAGGTCCCTCCTCTTATATTGTTTGGGCCTAGATTTCGATGAGGTCCTTCCTCTTATATAAGTTTGGGCCTAGATTTCTACACAAAAAAAAAAATGTGATCACGGAACGGATCACAACACCATTTTCACTCGTAATGATCCCAATTGATTACGTTCAAGCTCGGACCGGTCTAGCTAATCAAACTTTTGAACCGGGGACATATCCACCATCAACAACCAAATTATGTCCAGTGATAAACTCTGAATCATCAGAAGCAAGGAAAAGCACAGCATCTGAAATATGATTAGGCATCATAGTCTTATGCTTCAAAGAAAAATCAGGCTGAAAATAGCTCTTAAATTCCTCCAAGTTCTTAATATGTAAACCTTCCGTTGCTAATGGGGTCGGCACAGGCCCTGGAGACACGCAGTTGACCTGAATCCCATATTCTCCGAGCCCTTTACTTGCACATCTCACCAACCCCAAAACAGCATGTTTCGACATCGTATAATCAATAAGGAAACTAGATCCATGACTCGCCGCCGTGCTGCCGGTGCAAATTATGCTCCCTTTTATGCCTCCATCCACCATAGCCTTTCCGGCATGCTTAACACAAGCTATCATTCCGCGAACATTTATCTTGAAAAGACGATCACAAGCATCAAGATTGAAGTCAAGGATGTCTTGTTTAAATGGACTTACAGTTCCGGCATTGCTGAACATGATATCAAGTTGGCCGTAGAGCTTAATGGTGGAATCAACGAGGTTTTTCACTTGTTCTTCATCACTTACATCGCATTTGATGAAGTGACATCGATCCAAACCTATTGATTCAGCTACTTTTTGACCCTTTTCTTCTTGGATGTCTGCGATTACTAAACCTCGGGCACCGTTCTGGGCAAAGCATCGGGCGGTTTCCTCCCCAATACCGCTTGCTCCTCCGGTGATGATGGCAACTTTGTTCTCCAACTTCATTTTGAGATTAGCCTCCTTGCTCTTGAGTCAACGCTACAGGTATGATTTCTTTTTTATTGCTATCTGCTACAGGGATGAATTGATTGAGGTAGTCTCCTTTCATTTAATGATGGCAAATTGGCAATGATGTAATTTCAGATTTGGAATATATATACTGTACATTTTAACTATCAAACAAGATTCAAAATAGTACTCCAATAGCTGAGTTTCCTCTTCTTTCGTTAAAAGTAATGAAGTATTCCTACTAAATTTAAACTAATATGACAAGTGGAATGGGGCATTTCTATGCCATCTAATGTCATTTTGGCTTGTTCTGCTGATCGTAGTTAGTAAAATGTTACCTTTTTTTTTTTACGTCAAAATGAAATATATAAAGTTTATGATGAAAACAGATTCACAATTAATATTCTTCATTGAATTTATATAATCGAAAAGAAAGTTATGGTAGTAAAGATCAAATGTTTAACGGTATTATGTCCGTGACGCAGTAAGCGACGCAGGCCCCGTGATGAGGGGCGATACTTTTGACAGTGTAAATTTGTAGGGGTAAAAAAATCAATATATATATAATGCTTGATTTTTTTCGGATCCGAAAGGGGTGATTGCCACCCCCCCCCACACACACCTATGTACATCCGCCCCTGCGTGACGTATATGTTGAGACTTACCATTATAAATACTCTTTTGTGTCTGCGTACCGCCAACTTATAACGTGTATGTGTATGTTGATCAGTGACTCATTCAAAAACCCTAAAGATGCATTCAGGGGCACAAATTTATGTATATTCTGTAATATCAAAACAATATCGTTTCAATTTAAAATAAATAAAAAAATAAAAATCAAAAGTTAAGTGGAGGCACGTACCCCACCCACCTGTCTCATGTGGATCCACCCCTAATGCTAAAAGCATTGACTAGCTTAAGTCAACATACATAGAATATCCTCTAAAACATTCTAAAGTCATTTCGTTCTTTTCCAACACTATACGGTCACATTCCATGTAGAAAACGTCTCTGGTACATAGGACTTGACCGTTTACGTCATTCTGAGAGTATAAAACGGATTTTGTTGTACTATTTTTAAGTCTTAGTAGTCTATGTTGCTCGACTCGACTTGAAGCGTGTACACCATAAATTGAAAGGTGACATGCAAAATATATCCACAAAATATGTCGTCACAAGTAACATCCTGAATTTTTATAAAGGGTAAAATAATAATTGGAGATTTTATTATGACTTAATTATTATTTAACCTATTAATTTAATTCAAAAAGGTTTAATTAAAAGTCTTAGGAAATTATTTTAAGGAAATAAATATTATTTTCCAATAAAGAAACTCTCAACCTCATTATTCACACACACACGCCCGCAGTTAAAAGAAAAAAAAATGAACGTAACGTATTCTGGGTTTTGGGAGAAAACGGAAACGAAGAAGAAGAATCTTCATCCTGGAGGCTCGGGATTTTGAGCGAGACCACGTAAGGATCAAGTATTCGCCTCTTCCAGTAGGGACGAACCGACAAAGCTTTCTTGGCCGTCACGGCGACGCCACTCTTATAAGGGGAGAGAATGTAAAATCCACATCGGTAAAGTAATAGCCTTCTCACCCATATAAATGTGAGACATAAATGTCTTGTCAACTCAGGTTAGTCCTTTTAGACTAAACGAGGACGACAGTCTAAGCAGTTGACCGGATCATTTGTGAGCGTTACACCACTGGTCTGGAACATTGTGAAATAGGTATATCATCAAAAGAAATAAGGGATAAGGTTGGAGCTACCAACAATTTGAATGGTTAAAAGAAGATAATACAGTTGAAAACACTCTTCATTTTCTTGAAGAATGCAAACAGGGTCGTCCCTTCTATGCCCTCGTAATTATCTTAATCATTCAATTGTTTTGGAGTCCATTATGGTTTTTCTCTGGCCGCACCGTTCATGGCTATCATTAAGGGTGCAAACCAGGTTGTCTTTGTCTATTATGCGCCAAATTTCTGTTTTTATTTTTGCAGCCAACAGACGTTGATGTATTCCTTTGTGAACATAAGGGTGCGGATCCTCTCGCTTGATCCCAAATTTTTCACTATCAGCTTATATGTTCATGGATGCTTCATCATCTCTGCTTTTTTTTCCATATCCAGCGATATCCTGATATCTAAATAAAATTCTCTGATACAAAAGCAGGATCTATCCGCATCCGTCGTGAATATAAATAAGTATATTTTTGAAACATAGGGCGATGTATTATTTCCTATGATATGACTTTTCTCAACTTAGGCTTGCCACTAGTAGGTTTTAAGAAGGCACGATTATGTTTCGTCTACGTGTTTTGATATAAGAGAGGAGGGTTTCCTTATACCATACAGATTTTCAATGTCTCGGTCGAACCCGCTAAGACAATGGCCAAAAGGTTTTTCTTTATTGACCAAACAAAGTCTAAAGAGAAAAACATAAAATATCAAAATGTCGTTAAAAACCGGATGAATGTAGTAGTTTGATGATACGATGAAATTCATCAAGTTCAAGCAAAGACCCATTCCCCTTATAAACAACACGAATGTAGTCATTTGTTCCTCTATTCTATACATTCCCGTAAATCAACTTTATTCATTAAATATATAGATCCTCTCTCATTTAGTTTTTTCCTTGCAATAAATCACATAAACTTTATTTCGCATGAAACTCGATGCAATTCAAACATATTCCAATCAAAATTCAATCACCAAATAAGAATTAAGATTAATCAATGCACAAGCACTCTATTTCAAAGTTAAAACCATCAACGTGCATAACGTATAATTTAAGATACGTGTTAAAACATGATTGTTTTATCTTTACCATATGATCACGGGACGTATCATAACATTGTTCACTTGAGAGGATTCTAATTTATTACGTTCATGGTGAGACACGTCCAGCTAATCAAGTTTCTTCAACGTCTCACATATCCACCATCAACAACCAAGTTATGTCCAGTGATGAACTCGGAATCATCAGAAGCAAGAAAAAGCACAGCATCTGAAACATGACCAGGCATCATAGTTTTATGCTTCAGAGTAAGAGCGCCTTGAAAATAACTATTGAATTCCTCCAAGTTTTTAATATTCAAACCTTTGAATATTGCCGGCGTCGGCACAGGCCCCGGAGACACACAGTTGACCCGAATCCCATACTCTCCTAGCCCTTTACTTGCACATCTCATCAACCCTAAAACAGCATGTTTCGACATCGTATAATCAATTACAAAACCAGATTCGTGATTTGCAATCGCGCTACCCGTGCAGATTATGCTTCCTTTTATGCCTCCATCAACCATAGCCTTCCCGGCATGCTTAACACAAGCTATCATTCCTCGAACATTTATTGCGAAAAGATGATCATAAGCTGGAAAATCGAACTCCAGGATGTCTTGTTTACAAGGGCTCGCAATTCCGGCATTGCTGAACATGATATCCAGTTGGCCATACAGCTTAATTGTTGAATCAACGAGGTTTTTCACTTGTTCTTCATCACTTACGTCGCATTTGATGAAGTGGCATCGATCCAAACCTATGGATTCAGCTACTTTATGTCCCTTTTCTTCTTGTATGTCTGCAATTACTAATGCTCGGATACCATTCAGGGCAAAGCAGCGGGCGGTTTCCTCCCCAATACCGCTTGCACCTCCGGTGATGATTGCAACTTTGTTCTCCAACTTCATTTTGAGATTAGCCTCCTTTCTCTTGAGTCAACGCACCAATAATATAGGTTTTTTTGTTTTGTTTTGGTTTATTGAATGTCTTTTAGCTGCTGCATAGCCAAACAGTTTAATTTGTAGGCAATGCAATTGTTGGGATCTGAAGATGGAACTTCTCAACAGATTGAGATCTGAAAATGGAAAAATAAGATAAAATATAACAATTTGAGCAAGAAATTTCAAATTGTAGTAGTATTAAAGAATCAAAGTAGGTCTTCCATCGCATCATCTCAAAATTCTCGTTATAATTATAATAACATCCACTTGTCAAGATTCAAAATATCGAATAGTTGAATTAAATTACACACAATTACTATAATTAATGAACATGCATCTTTATTGTTTTAGGCTTTTTGTTTGCCAGTTTTTTGGGTTGGAAATCGCTATTGTCATAATAACATAATGTAAGAGTCCTGATCTCATACATTTGAAATCAGGAAATCTGAATCTGTTTGAGAAGAGCTGAATCTGAAATCTGAACTGAAATGCAGTCAACTGAGGTGGTTACGTCTGAACTGAGCTGAATCTGGTGATCAAGTCAGAATATGTTAATCACTCATGTTCTCAGTCCTTTTGTCTGAATCTGAAGACAGGGGATCTCATCTAAATCTGAGATCAGGACTCTTACATAAATACTCGCCCATTGTAACCTAGTTCGATTGCGATTAATCTGTAAAGTCTGTAAAACTCTATGATTATATAATTTCTCGTTTCCTGACCATGGACTAGTAGACACAACGTTGAAAATCACGTACGTTAAATCTTTGTATTCTTGTTTTCTGTGTAATTGGTCTTTATTTCTATTGTTCTTGTGATCTGTTAATTCCGTTACAACACATAGAACAACTAACATGGGAGAAAAAGTATAAATCGAGACGAGGGCATCAAATTTACGTGGTTTGATCAATTGACGTAGTAAATACACTAGAAAACACTTTTTACTCTATATATTTAAATCATAGAAAAACATCTTCTAAACCCAATCCGAAATCATAGTTGCCACACAAACATCTCCCCTCACACCCGACTCCAAGATGAAAGATTTTTTGTTTTGCACACAAGAGCAGTCGTAACGAAGATCACGAAAACAGTGAACAATCTGATATAAGTTTCATCATCGTTTTTGAGGTAAGTATTGTCCCTCTTTCAGCTATATATTTCGGCCTAATGGTCCGTCGTCGTAGACATCGTGAATTAACTCACTACTAAAAATTCTACATCGTGAATCAACAACCAGTGGACTCGAAACAAGACAATAAATACATCTTCATAGAGCATTGCGCCTCAAAAACAGGCGTGTCATTCTCAACAGAGAAAACATTCAGCAAGATTCATATACTAAACACCCTAACTCAAATTATATTCAATCCAATTTTTAGATGATATAATCAAGTATACGACACTGATTCTACATCAAGAAACACTCAAATTGAACAGAGTATCATGTAAGAATTCTAATTCAAATCTCAATTAAAAGGTTTTTTTTACACAGACTAGGATCAATTAACATGTTAATATTCAATAAAGAAGCGGACAATCAATATCTACACAAAAGAAACACAATTGCAATTAACTATCATCAACTCAGCTGCATGCACAATCCTAGGCATCATAATTCCATCATCTTCCCCAATTGTCTATCGAACTAGGTCTCTATAGATTTAGATTCAACAAATGATCAAAGAATTAGACAATTAACTATCTCACTGCAAAATTTCACAGATACAATTATGCGAAAGTAGTAAGTTTATGTGCTCCACACAAAATTAATGGCAGATCTGGAAATCGAAACAAAAAGTGTATGTGCTCAAGCATCGTACCTTCAAGCGACAGGAGAGATCAATCAGAAAAATTGATGAATGCTGAAGCTAATCTAGATTAACACTGAAGCTAATCGAGAAAATTGAGATGAAAACCCTTAGGTGCTGTGTTCAATTGAGATGAAAACCTCTTTTCCGAATGAATGTTTTTGGGTCGAATGCTGGGGTTCCGATATTTTACTTTTTGGATGCGATGAGTTCTTTTTTGGAAGGTATGCAATAATGCTTATGTGGCACCCTAAAAGAATCGAGGCAATACTAAAAAAATTATGGGATAATGAGTAAAGAAGGGTGTTTTGGAAAAAAAGTTTGGAAAAAAGGGTGTTTTGGATTTTAGTGAAGTTTGGCCATGATTTTCTCCCATTTCTTTCACAAATGCTGCACGATCTTGGGCGCCAAATCTCTGCAGGGTCTTCTTCCCAAATAGGGTTTTAGTTTGGTTCAAAACACCTAAAACTAAGAATTCAAATTTTGGGACAAAACCGTTTTTCCCAAATTTTTGGTCAACACACCCGTTTTTCCCAAATCCCCCAAAAATTATTATCAAAATTAATAATAATATTTTATTTAAATACCATTCCATGCTCATAACCCTTCAGGACCTACGGGTTGTAGAAGAAAAAAAATTATTAATGTTCTTGTGACGGAGTATTTCAAAGTGTGATGGCCAAATTATAGTAAACCAACTTTAACCTAGCAGAGATCGGGTCGGAGACTATAATGGCGAGCAAGAAGATCGTATCCCACGAGAATTGGTCAAGATCACAACCACTTTCAGATTTAGTTGCGCTCACAAAAGGGTGAAATATATTATAGCTAGAGAAAATAAAAATAATGATTTTAAAATATGTGAATACAAGGATAGCTAAACTATGGTCAAGAACACTACTATCAACACCTTTACCGAATCACTAAGGAAGAGCCTTAACCTACCAACCAACCAATCACTTCTAATGAATGTGTTGTGGGTGCAATCTCCTAAATCGATCCTGCAGCGCTATCCACAACCTGGTTCTCATATTCGGTTCAATAGTCCCTACATGGGATTTAATTGACCTAATATGGTTAAATCACGAGAGACGCTCCGCATCCACCGAGTTCACGGCTTAGCGAAAACCTTACCAAGAATACGCCATGAAAAACTCGACTAGTTCGTGCATGGCATTCCTAAAACTCCTATTTCGCACACTCCCGCAAATACATTTATAGAGATCGTGTGTGTGATCAATTAATGGTTAGCAACTCCATTAAAGGCATCGAGTTCAAGTGTTAGAACACAAACATTCAAAGATTTAAATTTTAAGAACTATTCATCCCTGGATCATCGTTTAGGCGTCAATTTCGTTATTACATTACATAATCTAAATTATCAAAACCTAGCTACGCATAATAAAAAAATAAAAGTGCAGAAATTCATGAAGAAATTAATAATAAACATGATTAAAGGATTGAATAAAATTACCAATGAAAAACGTAAGAATCCACCACAGATAATCGACCACTTCGTGTTCCTCCAATCACAAAATAAAAGAGCTGTTGTTCTAAGAAAATATTGCAGAAAAATAAAATAAAACTAATCTAATTGGGAGAGGAAAATGTCGCAGCAGGAAAAAAGAAAAATTGTGCTATGAAAAAGCTGTGTGTTGAAATTTGACCTAAATGGCTTTTAAATAGCACCAGCCGACCTCAGCATTTGATTTCCGGAAATTCACGTCAATTTTTTTTGGAAAATAATAATAGCAGGGCCTCCGTTCCTCTTTCTTTTGATGTCCTTTTCCTGCTCCATTAAATGCGTGGGTCCATTTCTTTGACCAATAGTATCGCAGCATTTTTTTTCTGATTTAATTTTTCTTTTCCCAAATATTTGAGGGGAGCAAACGGACGGAAGGAAAGAAATGCTGGGACCTTAATTCCATTTAACACAAAAGTCGGGATCCACACACAATGGATAAGAATTTTTTCGAAACATTGAATTTAAGTCTCGCTATTTTTTCATCATACGAACTCCGTTTTGGACGATTTTATACCGCACGCTGGTCCTCGCCACGCCTCTATCACGACATATCTCAGAATAAAATAAACCACATACCCAAGCGTGACAAATACCAATAAAATATACACAAATCACCCAAAAATATCGAGATTTTCGACGTAAACGCCTTATCATCTCGTGATTCAACTCGTGGTGAAATGTGCCCATAAAAACACTTAACTACCCCAAAATTACACCGAATATGCTATAAATAGAGTGTAAAATGCACACGAATTATAAAGAAAGTTGACTCTCATCAACTACCCCCACTTAGCGTTTGCTCGCCTCGAAAGAAATCAAGCGATTCAAAAATAAATCATGAGGTCAACGTCGCAATAATATGGGAAATCAAAATATCCAATGAGTAAAAACTAGTCAACAAGCGAATAAACACGAGCCAAAACTTATTTTATCATGGAAACGGAATGTGTGTGTGTGCATAGCTTCTCAATTCTTAATCACGGTCAACCGGCTCAGATTATAAATGCATGACTAATGGCGTTACACCATAGGCTTATACTTCATAATCATCTCCACAAATCGAGTTCAAATCAAGGCTAACTAAGGTCAGGCAGGACTTGCACGGTTGTAACGTTAGGCCAGGGACGGGGCTATTCGAAAGGATAAAAGGAATATCAAAAGAGAAAAACGAGTGAGCCTAATCAAAACATCTTACACATAATTCATAGCTCACCTCCCTTTGACACCGTATCATAAACAGGAGTAAAATGCAAAAAACTGTTGTCACCAACATGAAACTCCAAGATCGCTAAAAAAAATAGTCGTCACCAAGAACAAGCTCACCAAGAATTCAAGAACACCCACTCCAATTTACTTCATCCCATAGTCATGCATTACATTAGAAATATTAACTCGAAAACTTTCCTCCACATTTCTTGACTCAACTTTATTCATTTTTTTCTTTTTTCTTTTGATCGACTTTTTGAGTTCTTTTTTCTTCTTGAATCAAACACCAACACTTTGCCACCCCTTCTCATTCATAATGCAAAAGATACACCAACACCATCCATGAATACACATCTCTGCCACCCCACACTTGTGCTAGCAAGTGTGCTCAAAATAAGATTAAAACTCCCTCGTAGGGTGCCAAAGAAATGTAGACCACAAATAAAGGCTAAGGGTTGATAATTATAGGCTAATCAACGAATGGCTAAGTTCGGGTGGGGGTCTAACCACCCTACAAAGGCTTAGAGGGGTTTCTGTGGAAATTATGTATAGGGTTGGCTATTTGGCTCTGGTTGGGTCAAAGAAATGCCAGGACCGTCATCCCTTAATCTACCAAGATTGACCTTTCTATTTCACCTCGAAGTTAATTGTATAAGTTCTAGGTAATAGATTAATGTCTATGACATCTATAAGCATTCACTAATCAACCACAACTCATGAAATCAAAGTTAGTACGTGCATAAAAATTCCATTTCCACAACAAGATGAAGGTTTGACTCACATGCATTCAACTCTTGACTAATAATTAACCAAAGAATATGATGACTCACATAGGATACGCAAAATCAAAACCATGAAAATTTTAAAAAATGGCTCAATTTTTACTCAAATAGAGACCAAACACAAGGCATATAACTTATTCGATGATAAATAAAAGCACGTGGTCAAGTGAAGTGAAGCTAAGTCTACCACCCCACTTAAAACGGAACACCGTCCTCGGTGTGTGAGTGATAAAGTAAAGAAAGACTTAGTTTGAACAGGCATTGGGCCAACCATGCAAAATGACAACCGCCAATGTATCTCCTGTACTTGTGCAATCACAACAAAGAAACCAAGAATCCACTACGACAAAAGGCCGAAACCTTAGCGTAGTAAGCACAAAGTATAGAGATGTATTGCAAATAAAAATATGGGTTATCATAAGGCATGCAACAAGAATCAAGATGTGGGGCCAAATTTTCATCACACTCCTAAAAAACAAACCTAAAAACCTAAAGAAAAAACAATGTGGGTTGCCTCCCATAAGCGCTTGTGTTTATTGTCGTTAGCTCGACTTATTAAATTTCAACAACAAGATAGGGTGCCGAGTTTATAGTCTTCGGCAAGACTCGTATCCCCCAAACTTGACATTAGGTTCTACCTTCATTTTAGAGACACTCTCACTTCCCACACCCTCCTCGGGTTGATCATAAGTCACTTGGTTCTCCTCAAAACTTCTAGCCTTTGCACCTCTTCACGCGCCCCCCCAATCATTTCCCGGGTGCTTAATGGTCTTATATACACCGAAGGTTCTGATCCTCATCACCCGCTCGCATGGTGATCTCACCTTTGCACATCCAAGAAAGTCCTACCCGTAGCCAAGAAAGGTCTTCCTAATAAAATTGGGGCTTGACTATCTTCCTCCATGTCTAACACAACAAAATCAACAGGGAAAACTAGTTTACCGACTGAACTAAAGACATCCTCAACAACTCCCATGGGGTGCCTAATCGACCTATCCGCCATCTGCAAGGTCATATTTGTACGCTTAAGCTCACCTACCCCCAAACTCTCATATATCTTTCTAGGCATTAAACTTACACTTGCACCTAAGTCACACCACACCAGGAAATAACGTCCGCCTATGGTGCAAGGAATGGAAAAACTACCAGATCTTTCAACTTATGTGGCGGCTTATTCTCAAAAACAAGCAGAGCACTCCTCATTTAAACAAACAATTTTCTCCATTTTAGATTTATTAGACAAAATCCCTTTTAAAAATCTGACATGAGATGACATATGAACAAGCGCATCCACAAGTGGGATATTTATCTCTACTCTTCTTAGTATATCGAGAAATTTGTTTTGCTTATTAGAAATGGTTGGCTTTGTAGGGCCACGAGGGGGGTAAGGTAATTTAGATAAATCAAAGGGTTTTTTCATAGAATGCATACCTGAGTTGTTCGTACCTTCCCGTGTCGTGTCTGACCGCTTTTCCGGGTTCCGTCCTCGGATTCTCCACCTCTTTCTTTATCTCTTCACATCTTGCTCTTCATTGATCACCACCCAATCTTCATCTTCCTCTCTCAGTTTTTCTATCTTCTTCTTCTCAACCTCCTCGTGCACCTCAATATCACTACCCACAACTTTCCCACTTCTTGAAAATATGGCATTCACTTGCCTGGATTTTCGATTATTTGCCCCATTCGTGTCTCCAAGTTCCTCACCACAGATTGCAAGTTTATATGGGCATTTTTCACCTCCTTTAATTCCTTACTTAATTCCAGTTTACTCCCTCAACTCCCGTTATTCTCCTTCGACTCCTGGCTATTTTCTCTAATGTCTCGGCTTATTCTTTCCAACAGACTGTCCGTGGAGCTTTTTGGTTGCGTGGGTTCCGGAAGTGGTGGTGCTGATTGTGGGGGCATGGCATATTGACTCTGTTGAGGTTGCGCAAATTGCGGTTGAGTCATTTGCCCGGCCCTTGATTTCTACCCCAAGCAAGATTTGGATTGTCCCGCCAATTCAAAAATTTTGCCCCTGCCTCGATTGGCTAAGTAGTTCACATCCATGGGTTTCCAATTTAATGTCAAGCTCGGATCTCAGTAGTTTGGAAGACCATGGGATTCGAGCACAATGGATGCATATCCTGGTTTCATGCCAAAAAGGTTCTCGAGAGATGGATCATTGAGCATTTGGGTCGTGGTCACCGACTAACCTTTTAATAGGCGCGGCCAGGCCCAATGTTCACCACCGCAAGTAGTACACCCTTTGAATTCCTTCGCCATGCCAACATGTCACTCATTTGCTTTTTAGCTCCACCATTTCGGTTTGCATCTTCATAATTTCTTCACTTGGCCCGACTTGGTTAATCGAACTAATTGGGTTCCTTGAAACCCTTCTCCCCGCCTTCCACTGCCTCTGCTTTCTGCGACTCTCTCTATTGTAGCCAATGCAACATCCGGTCCCACACTCATTACATCTCCTCCACACGCCGCATTCAAATTTGACTGATCTGTCTCGCGTAAACCACCATAAAATAGATGTACTGGTTCCATGCCTCTAATCCGTGATGCGGGCACTTTCTCAACATAGTTGTAATCTATCCTGTGCTTCATGCATGCTCTCCATGTCCAATCTGTTCAAAGTTTGCAATATCCGCCTTCATATCCAACGTTCTGGAGGGGACAATATTTCAATAAAAACTTTGCGATCACTTGATCCCAGTGTGTAAGGAATCGTGGGGTAGTGACTCATACCAAGCTCTCGCGCCTCCTTCAATGCAAATGGGAATAAGAGCATCCTAACTGCGCCCTCGTAAACTCCATTCATCTTCACGGTCCGACAAACTTGCATAAAGTGGTTCAAGAATTGACTCGGGTCTTCATTGACTTACCTCAAATCGTGCATTGTCGTTCGGAGATACCACACATGCTTGCTTAATTTCCAGGTTGTTTGGTCGGAATAGGAGGCAAACGGATAGGGTGTGTCCTTCACCAATAGTCGGTGCCGTAGTCTCTCAAAATCCTTCCATGATTACCTTGATTTTGCACTGTGGTTGTGCATAAAAGTTTTGTGCCTGAATAGGGCCGGCTGGTGGTGGATTCACATTATGTTGTTGATTTTGCAACATCATTTGCATCATTTGATTACGTCAAAAGGCATTTGACCAACTAAATTCCCCGATTATTGTTACGATTCTCGAGGGCTTGTTGTTGTTGTCGGACTTGATTCTCGCCGACCTCCCGATTTTGGACCCCATTCGGTCCCGTGACAAGTGCCCTCGGATTTTGAAGGGGCTCTCTATTAAGTCTCAGATTTCCGATCCTCGGGAGTAAGCGTCGGCTCTAATCGCAACCCATCTTCGCCTCATCTCGAGCACGTAAATTTGTTAAATCGCCGCTCCCTGTAGTCATTTCTGATTCTTCTGATTGGGATTCTAACTCAATAAATGATGTCGATGCTCTTCCAATCGAGTTCTTTTTCTCACACTGCTCGATGTCTCGCAAATGCTTCAATCTCCGGATTCAAAGGAAGTAGTGGTTCCTTGGAACTTCGGGTCATACACTGCAATCACCAAAACAACACGAAAACGGTAAAATAAAAACGACCTAATCCTAAATACTTGAATGACTTATTGATATTGACCGATTCCCCGGCAACGGCGCCAAAAAACTTGATGGCCAAATTATAGTAAACCAACTTTAACCGGCAGAGTACCGGGTCGGAAGCACTATAGCGGCGAGCAATGTCGTATCCCACGAGGAATTGGTCAAGTATCACAACCACTTTCGTATTTAGTTCAGGCTCACAAAAGGGTGAAATATATTATAGCTAGAGAAAATAAAAATGATGACTTTAAAATATGTGAATACAAGGATAGCTAAACTATGGTCAAGAACACTACTCTCAACACCTTTACCGAATCACTAGGGACGAGCCTTAACCTACCAACCAACCAATCACTTCTAATGAATGTGTTGTGGGTGCAATCTCCTAAACTGATCCCTAGGCGATAATACCACAACCTAGTTACCCTATATTCGGTTCAATAGTCCCCTCTATGGGATTTAATTGACCTAATATGGTTAAATCTGTGAGACGCTCCGCATCCACCGAGTTCACGGCTTAGCAAGAAAACCTTACCAAGGAACATGCTGTGAAAAACTCGACTAGTTCGTGCATGGCATTCCTAAAACCCTATTTCGCACACTCTCTCGCAAAATACATTTATAGAGATCGTGTGTGTGATCAATTAATGGTTAGCAACTCCATTAAAGGCATCAGGTTCAAGTGTTAGAACACAAACATTCAAAGATTTAAATTTTAAGACCTACTCATCCCTAGATCATCGTTTAGGCATCAATTTCGTTATTCCATCACATAATCTAGCTATCAAAAACCTAGCTACGCATAATAAAAATAAAAGTGCAGAAATTCATGAAGAAATTAATAATAAACATGATTAAAGGATTGAATAAAAATTACCAATGAAAAACGTAGCAATTCATCACTCGAATCGTCACTTCATTGTGTTCCAATCACAAAATAAAAGAGCTGTTGTTCTAAAAAAATATTGCAGAAAAAAAATAAAACTAATCTAATTGGGAGAGGAAAAGGTCGCAGCAGGAAAAAAGAAAAATTGTACTATGAAAAAACTGTGTGTTGAAATTTGACTTAAATGACTTTTAAATAGCACCAGCCGACCTCAGCATTTGATTTCCGGAAATTCACGTCAATTTTTTTTGGAAAATAATAACGGTGGTGCTACATCCACTACAACTACCTCCACAACATCATCTCAGCATCATCTTGATTTTTAGTCGGACCCACAAAAAAATTATTTCTCGTCAATTGCATTTTCATGGATCATCCACTACACTTTTATGTAGTGGGCTGACATAGCATTTTCCAAATAATAATAGCAGGGCCTCCGTTCCTCTTTCTTTTGATGTCCTTTTCCTGCTCCATTAAATGCGTGGGTCCCTTTCTTTGACCAATAGTATCGCAGCATTTTTTTTCTGATTTAATTTTTTCTTTTTCCCAAATATTTGAGGGGAGCAAACGGACGGAAGGAAAGAAATGCTGGGACCTTAATTCCATTTAACACAAAAGTCGGGATCCCGACACAGTTGGATAGTAATTTTTTTCGAGTGCTTGAATTTAAGTCTCGCGCTATTTTTTCATACGAACTCCGTTTTGGACGATTTTTATACCGCTGTGGTCCTCGTCACGCCCTCTATTACGACATATCTGTAATAAAAATAAACCACATACCCAAGCGTGACAAATACCAATAAAACATACACAAATCACCCAAAAATATCGAGATTTTCGACGTAAACGTCTTATCATCTCGTGATTCAACTCGTGGTGAAATATGCCCATAAAAACACTTAACTACCCCAAAATTACACCGAATATGCTATAAATAGAGGGTAAAATGCACACGAAATTATAGCAAAGTTGACTCTCATCAAAGTGCCACAAAAATTACACTTGTAGAAGCAATTTTGTAAGGCGCGGCAAAAAACCTGACACAATAATGTCTTTTTCTTGTAGTGATTTATATATGATACACAATTTGATGTATGAAGTTGTGATTTTAGTTTGTTGCATGGTTTTCGTCCACAATTTGTAGATATTCATCTTACTCTTCTTATTGATCATGGTGAGTCTAAATCAGGGACGGACCGAGCGTATACAGGGGAGGTGCATGGCCCCCACTGGATTTTTAGAATTTTTTGTTGCAAAACGACGTCGTTTTGCTACAGTAAAAAAAAATTTACCCTAATCCCTCCATTCCATCGTTTTTACCTACCATTTTCATTCCAAAAATCAGATCAGTCGCACCTCCTCCCATCTTCAGCGAATCAGCGGCTTACATTCACTGATTCACCATTTCAATTCACCTTCTCTAAATTCCTAATCGTCTCCCGAGGACGGAGAACCCCGACCCGATTTACATTCATCGGCTTCTTTTTTGTCATTGCAGTGCCGCATTCGTTTACTTCTTTGTGGAAGCAGCCAGCAGGGACGAAGACTTTGTAGGCTTGCAAAGCGGAGGCGCTTCAAAGCTGACGGCGAGCAGGAGAGGAGCAGTAGCCAGTAATGTATTCTATATTTCTATTAATGAAATTTTATTAAGTATAAATGCTTTTCAGCTTTTGTGTTTTGTCAGCTTGTGTACCTTTGTGGGAACTACTTTGTTTGAACTTTATGAAGTTGGAATCGGAGAGTGTGATGTGTGAATGTTTTGAGTCTTTAATATTTTATAAGAGAAATTGGGTTTGGGTGCATTGTGATTTGGGGAATTGGGATGAATTAATAATATTATTGTAATAGTGTAGACTGTGTAGTAGTAGTGTATACAACTTAAATGTTTAATTGAAGTTGAGATTGGAGAAGTATTTGTTAAGTTGATTAGGCGTTTTTGTTAGGTATTAATGTATTATACAATGTAGAATGTACAATATACATTTTCATCTTTTTTAAGTCTCGATTGATAATAAGTAGTAAAAGTATTGTTTTTTTAACAGATAATTGAAAATTGGAACATGATCATTCTTTACATCCTTTTTTTAAGAAGTGTCGGAAAGCACCGGAGAAAAATGCGATTGAGATTGAGAATTCAGGGGTGAATGCATCTAGTGTTGCGGCATCAGTTTCTATGACTTCTGGTTTAGCTAGTGGTGCTAGAGAATTTGTTGATTTAAATAGCCTGCCAGCAGATCCTGCATTAAGGAAAAAAATAACTGAATATCATCCCAATCAAATTAATGAAATTAGAAGAGCTTATTTGTTAAAGGGGCCTTGTCAACCCCGTGGTCATGATTTTCCTTTGACAAATTGTGGTGGCATAGATCGTCGATTTAATGTGAAGTGGTTTGATGAACATTCTAATTGGTTAGAATACAACCTTATATAAGACAAAGCATATTGCTTGTGTTGTTATTTGTTCAGAAATGAATTTGGTAATCAAGGTAGTGGCGGTGCATTTGTAAGTGAAGGTTTTAGTTCTTGGAATAAAACAGAGAGGTTAAAAGCCCATGTTGGAACGGCTAAGAGTTCTCATAATTTGTCATTGAGGAAATGTGGGGATCTAATGAAGCAAGAGTGATCTATTGAGGTTTCTTTTCATAAGCATACATTACTTGGTTCGCTTAAGTGCTACTATTAATTTATGTAGGGTTATGTTAATGCGTGGTAATGATGAGTCCGATGATTCTTTAAATAAGGGAATTTTATTGCATTACTTGAATATTCTCACGATATAAGTGAGGCTATTCGTAGAGTTGTCCTTGAAAATGCTCCAAAAATCAACAAATGACATCTCCTAAAATTCGAAAGATGTTATTAAGTGTTTTACTAAAGAGATACAACAAAGGATAGTTGAAGAGTTTAAAGATGATTATTTTGCATTGTTGGTGGATGAGTCGAGTGATGTATCGTAAAAAGAACAAATGGTCGTGGGTTTTTCGATTTGTTGACTCTCGTGAGAATGTAAAAGAGAGATTCATTGGGGTTGTACATGTGGACGGAGACATCGCCTTTGATCTTAAAATCGCTATTGATGGATTCTTTGCTGACTTGGGCTTGAGTGCAATGAAAATCCGAGGTCAAGGGTATGATAGGGGCAAGTAATATGAATGGTGAGTTCAATGGGTTGAAAACTTTGATTTTGAGAGAAAACGAGTCTGCACATTATATTCATTGTTTTTCTCATCAACTTCAATTGGCTCTTGTTGGAGTGGCTAGAAAACATAAAGATGTTGAAGATTTCTTTTATAAGACATCCATGTTGGTGGTATCGTTGTCGGGCCTCTTGTAAGCGTAAAGACATGATTCGACAAAGCCAAAGAGACTACATATTGGAAGGCATCAATAGTGGTTTGATTGACACGGGGAAAGGATTAAACCAAGAGTTAAGTCTTAAGAGAGCCGGTGATACACGTTGGGGATCTCATCATGATTCTTTGATAAACTTTGTTAATTTATTTTCTATCGTTTTGATGTTCTTACAATTGTTTCAAGTGATGCTACACATTCAACAAAAAAGAGGCCCAAGCGGACGGTTTATTGAACTATCTTTTATCATTTGATTTTGTCTTCTATTTGCAATTGATGTTGAAAATATTAAAGATCACGAATGTGTTGTCACAAGCTTTGCAAAAGAAAGAAGAAGACATTGTGAATGCTATGATATATGTTAAACATGCAAAGTGCCGGTTGCAAGCATTAAGAGATCATGGATGGGAGGATCTTTTAAATAGTATCACTTCATTTTGCAATGAGCATGGGATTGATTGTTTGAAGATGGATGATGAATATGGTACTCCAGCTAGTTGTCGCCGTAATCCAAACAAGCACATTACTAATGATTTTCATTATCGTGTGGAATGCTTTTATGGAATTGTTGATATGCAACTTTTAATGATGAATGAGCGATTCAATGAGATCACTTCTGAGTTGCTTATTTGTATTGGTAGCTTGAGTCCACTTGATAATTTTGCTGCATTTGATTTGCAAAGGTTGATAAAGTTAACCGAGTTTTATCCCAATGACTTCTCTTATCTTGAATGTGAGACTTTAAAGGAGCAACTTGAGACATATATCATGGTTATGAGATCAGATATCAGATTTAGCAAGTTGAATGGGATTGGCGATCTATCTACATTGTTGGTGGAGACCAAAAAGCATATGGAGTATTATTTGGTGTATCGGCTTTTGAAATTAGCATTGGTTTTGCCGGTAGCAACATCAAGTGTAGAAAGAAGCTTCTCTGCAATGACCCTCGTTAAGACAGATTTGCGGAATCGAATGTCTGATGAATTTCTGAATGACTGTCTTATTTGTAACATTGAAAAAGATTTGCTACGTAGTATTACAACTGATGTTGTAATTAAACGATTTCAAAGAATGAAACCTCGTAGGGGACAATTATAATTTATTGGTTACGGTTATTTTGTGCCTCAAACAGTTGTAATCATGGGCTATGTTTGGTAATTTTGTGTACGGATTATTTGGAATTTGTTGTCTAATGTATTGTAATTTTGTGTCTGAAACAATTGTAAATCATCAACTGTTTACTCTAATTTTTCACCCGAAAAAATTGTAATCATTTTATCGGGCTTTTATCGCCAACTTTTTCCGAGTCCCTCATCGAACTTTTTTTTAAACATATAATGATCCGCTGACACAATGTCCGTCTAAATTAATCTTGATATAAACATATAATGATCAACGTTTTAATCGTTCGAATGAATTTACATAATCAAACAACGTTTGTGTCCAATCTGATCTGCAAACATAAGTTCGAACAAAATTTTCATCCAAGAAAAGGGTGAAGTAGTCAACTTTATTCCCCTGTTTTAATCGTTCCGAATAAAAAAAAATTCAAACAACGTTTGAGCCAAAACTCAATAAAATTCAAACCATGTTTCAGCCGAAATTCACCAACTGAATGCGATTTAAAATAAATCGATATCAAACGGACTCTTTTTTTTTTTTTTCTTCTTCCAGGAAACGAAAGATTTTATTGAAAGCCGGACTAACGCCGGTAAATACAACACAAAGCCGGAAACACCGGACAAGGCCGGATCAGAGCCAGACAAGGCCGGAACAGAGCCGGATAAGCAAAAACAGACTACACAGATAACATCACAAATGTCAAGCAATAGATTAAGAGATGATGCTGAACAAAAGAGAAAACATGTTAACCGTGTGTTTGAGGATCAATTGAGACATCATGTTAAAATATGATTATATATTTTATCGTTAAAATATGATCACCGTACGTACGTATCTCAACACCATTTTCACTCGAGGGGATTCCCATTTATTACGTTCATGCTGAGACAAGTCTAGCTAATCAAGTTTCATCAACGTCCCACGTATCCACCATCAACAGCCAAGTTATGTCCAGTAATAAACTCTGAATCGTCAGAAACGAGAAAAAGCACAGCATTTGAAAGAAAAATCAGACATAAATAAGTTATTAAATTCCTCCAAGTTCTTAATATTCAAGCCTTCAATTGCCAATGGTGTAGGCACAGGCCCTGGAGACACACAGTTGACCCGAATCCCATACCTTCCAAGCCCTTTACTTGCACATCTCACCAACCCCAAAACAACATGTTTCGACCAGACATTGTATAATCGATAATAACATCAGATCCATGACTCGCATTCTTGCTACCGGTGCATACTATGCTTCCTTTTATGCCTCTATCGAGCCTTTACGGCATGTTTTACACAAGCTATCATTCCACGAACATTTATCGCGAAAAGACGATCATAAGCTTCAAGATTGAAATCAAGGATGTCTTGTTTAAATGGACTTGCAGTTCCGGCATTGCTGAACATGATATCAAGTTGTCCATACAGCTTTATTGTTGAATCAACCAGGTTTTTCACTTGTTCTTCATCACTTACGTCGCATTTGATGAAGTGGCATCAATCCAATCCTATTGATTCAGCTACTTTTGGCCCTTTTCTTCTTGGATGTCTGCGACATTAAACCTCGGGCACCGTTCAGGGCAAAGCAATGGGCGGTTTCCTCCCCAATTCCACTGCCTCCTCCGGTGATGATGGCAACTTTGTTCTCCAACTTCATTTTCAGGTCAAAGCAACGGGCGGTTTCCTCCCCAATACTGTTTACTCCTCCAGTAATGATGGCAGCATTGTTCTCCAACTTCCTTTTCCGGGCTAAGCAACAGGCGGTTTCCTCCCAATGTCGTTTGCTCCTCCATTAATGACGGCAACTTTGTTCTCCAACTTCATTTTCCGGGCAAAGCAAGGGGCGGTTTCCTCCCCAATACCGCTTGCTCCTCGATTAATGATGGCAACTTTGTTCTCCTGCTTCATTTTCAGGTAAAGCCTCTTTCTCTTTTAAGTCAAAGATACAAATTTTAAATTTCGTGTGTATTGAATATCTATGACCTGCTGCATTGCTAAACGGTTTAACTAATTTATAGGCAATTGTTGGGATCTCAAGATGGACTTAATTTCTGATTTCTAAACGGGTTGAGATCTCAAGATGGAATTAACTATTTCAACTTGTAATAGTGTTAAAGAATCAAAATAGACGGTAAAATCTTAACCCATGAGGGTTTCCACTCTCCCTTCCCATAGGATGAGTACGTGAAGATGTTAATCAGATAACTTAGTGACTCAAAGTCATGGGTTTACTATTATAACAAAGAACCGAAAGAAATCCATATTTACGGGGTTCGAACTCTCACACTCCGGTTTAAGTTCCAGCTGTACTTAGATATTTTCATAGAAATTTATGAGTATCAGTTCCATCGCTATGGCAGCAATGTAAGGCCATAGATGAGAAAGATATGCGCAGTATGCTTGCTCTGTTAGTAAAATAATACTGCAATATTTTCAAATATGTAGCTGAATCTATGTGTGAAAAACAACATCAAACTGTGTGATTGTGTGCTAGGCTTGATTTCCTATGAATGTATAATATCTCATACAATTATCAATATGAAATATGAATTATTATTTCCCGTTCTAGTTTATATGGTATGAGAGCTTATACGGTTTCGATGAGAAGAATAAGAAAAAGAATAAAAGAATCTCACTTGCAAACATTAGTTATCACTTGTCACTGCAAATTTTGTTTTTCATTCAACCTAGAGCGGTAGTTGAATCGCGCTTATCCGTAAATTTACTCGTCTTCAACCAGCGGGCGGCTTTATGTAGAGTTTTAAAGGTGCAGACGACTTTTAAAAAAAAAAATATTATGTCTGAGATAGTAGAAATTTTTTATAAACACATATATATGTAAGTTGACTTCTTATTTTACAGTCTTCGACTTCTGCTTTTATCTATTTCCTAATAATTACATGTATAAAATTTGAGTATCCAAATATATTGCTAGAGATAAAAAAAACGAAATTTCGACCCCCAAGCTTAAAAATCCTGCAAATTACCCCTGTACTCAACCCATAAAGTAGTTTGACTCAATTCCAATTTTTTCGAGGTCGAGCTCGAGTAAAGATACTCGTCGAACTATTAACCGGCCGATCTTGACCTTTGTAGTACAGTAATCTAATAGCTCGCGAGTTAATCGAGTTATATTAAATAATTATGTAAATAACTTTATATATATAAATTCACTATTAAATAATATTTTATATAATCATTAATTAGAAGACGAGTCGAGTATTAGAGAGTCGAGGTCGAACTTCTCACATTTTATAAAAAAAAGTAATGAATTCTAAAAAAACAATCAAGCTCCCAAGCCGAGTCGATTTTGATTCTAACTTTTAACGGCTCAAGCCAAGTTTCGAGCCCGAGGTTTTTTAGTCGAGTCGAGCTCAAACCTTGTAGAGTATCAACTTGGCTCGGATCGGCTCAGCTCTATTACACCCCTAATCCACCTAGCATCATCCGTAGTGACCGACAAGACCGATTGACCATTCGGAATTTGAAAAAAAAAAAAAAAAAAAAAAACATGAATATAATACAAGAAGACATTAACCACCAGTGCCGGCGTCGCCAATCTGAAAAACAGAAGTCGCTTTTAACATCCCACACCCACCCATATTAGCGGCAAAAGGGTGATAAACCCAAAACCAAATGACGACGACGGACCGTAAACTAAACAGACGCCAAAACAACACCAATCTTTCCCACAAAGACATGCAACAAGATCTGCACCCTGAATCAGGGGCGGACCAAGCATGGACAATGAGGGGTCCATGGACCCCACTCAAATTTCCGGGCGAATTTATTATTATACCCATCTAATAATATTAAAATTGTGTATCTATATTATTTCAGATAATTTCAATTCAATTATCTATTTAGTTCAACTGGTTAGAAGTTTTATCACTTATCCTAAGGTCATGGGTCTGCCACTGCCCTGAATCCGACCTCCACTGTTACAAATTGCCGAACCACCATGAGAATACCATCTCCGACCGGCGACCAGCTCTCCAAGCCGAAGAAAACGCACCGAACTAAAGACCTCTTGAGAAGCCTTCTACTCATAGTGAAGCAAGGGAGAAGACAACCACCGGCGAAAAACGCCACCCTCTTGGTTGGAGAAACAAAGGCGATAGCCCAGATCTGCAATTATTGAGATCTAGAAGGAAAGAGGGCAAAACAAATGAAGATCTAAGGTAAATAAACGATAAGCACAAAAGAAAAGGAAACAACTGTTAAAGTTGTCCCACATTGGACACGTGCTATTGTATCACCTATCATATTAAGAGATGGACTATCCTCACCTCACAACCTAGGTTTTAGGGATGATGCATCATTCTCTTATATGGGTTTGAGTCTAGATTTTCTACATGGTATCAAAAGGAAAAGAGAAAAGGGAAGCTTGTGAGAGAGAAATAGTTGATGTTTTTTTTAGAGAGAGGGGATGTTTTTAGAGAGAAGTTTTGTTTTCAGCTTATTATTCACTATGAATTTTGTTTTTACTATCGGTGTTACACTGACAAACAAATCACGATGTGTCATATCAATTATTGGAGATGCACGTTGTTGATTTTTTTTTTTTTATAGTAAAAGGCGAAAGAATAGTTCGCTTTATGCTCACATTGTTGAATTAAACAAAAAAATCTCGCCTACAAAATGGGCGTAGTTGCATCATTCGATGTATTAGATAAATATTACAATAAATGGTATTCTGAAAATCAAAAGATGAAACGTTGGCAACTGAAGTCAACAATGATGGCAACGGGAAATATGTAGCTACCGCCATGTTTTCCCGTTACAAAATCAAATCGAAGGTCATATGATCATCTAAAATCAACAGATCTGAAGACATCCAGCTCTTCAGAGTTCAGATAAACCTTCACATAAATGCACTCAGTGCAATCAAACAGAACCATTCAAAAGCCAAATTAAAGGTCATATGACCGCTCAAAAATCAAAATCCATCAATCTAAGGAATTCAACGGTTCAAACAAACCTCCATAAATATGCAATTACTGCAATCAAACTGAAAATTAAAAATCTTATTTAATATGGATATCCAGACTTGAAGGCCCCAAAACCATATATAAAAATTCTAACAGACCATCTACCTCAACAAATACCCAAACAAAAGATGAAATGGACACATTTATATGTCTTCTCACATCAAAGATTACCAAGTTTCTCTCAAAGTGTGAAGTACCATGAAAATTCTTCCACAAGTTGGGTGCATATGCATCAACTTGAGGGGAAGTGCTTTTTTTTTTTTTTTTGAAAGGAGGGAAGTGTTGAATAGTTAAAGATTGAGCAAGATATGCATAGCATGCTTGCTCTGTTAGTACGTCATATAATAATGCAATATTTTTCAAATATGTAGCTGAACCTAAGTGTGGAAAAGATTACCAAATTGTGTGATTGTGTGCTAGGATTTTCTATAAATGTATTGTAATATCTCAAACAATTATCAATAATAAGTATGAATTATAATTTCCCATTCTAATTTACAATGTATTGTTTCCGGTTGAAGACTGGGATTTCGGAATGGAGCGTTACAAATCAGGTAATCTAAAACGCCCTTCACTGAATGCAAATACCTTCCTTTTATGGACAGCATTCAAAAGGAGAAGAGCCCCAATTCAAAAGAACTACCAGGTTAAAATAGAAACATGCCTAACTAGAAAACAAGAGAAATATTTATACTAGCTTTTTAGCAAAAGAGGGTTAAATTTGAATGGGGTGCGTATTGGGATCTTCTACCCGGTCTTTTGTATCTCTAGATCTCTCAAGTGCCGATGATTGCGCGTGATAACATTTCTTTGGATGGTGATGGAGGCACCTAAATGGTATACAAAAAAAACTCCACACACTCTCATTGTAACTACACATTAAGATTATTAAAGAATAAAAATAAAAAATAAAAAACATGGACCATACAAAAAAAGATTCGGGGGATGGGTGATACACACTTTCGGTCCCTCAATCATTTTCCAATTTCTTTTACCTTTAAAAAAAAATTGCGATTTGTACAAAGGAAAATAAATTTAGAGTAACGATAGAGACACAACCGTTGTGACACAATAAGTGTCACAACATGCATCTATATCATCGATCATGATGGAGTAATGATGTACATTAGAAATCAACGGTGTAGATATTGTATCACTACTCATAAATTTAACATACTTATAGCATAAGGAATTGAGGGGGAAAAAAAACTACAGTACATTTTTTTGTTTGTGGAGCTAGGAGGGTAGGGCCGTAGGGGATTTTATTTGGGACGGGAATGGGTATCGACCCCTAGTTCTCATCTATCTCATGGGAATGAAACCCATCACCAAAAATTCAAAGTCAAAGCGCCTAACCACTAAAATAAGATTTCCATTCTCATAAACCAGGTCAATTAAGTATACATATCTATCCTTTGTTAAACACTAGTACTAGTGCTAATAGAAATGGTATTTTAGTATTTTCATATAAAATTTGAGAAAAGGGCTTCATATCCCAAGCTAGTCTTAGGTTTCTCACGTTCATCAATAGTCTTAGAGATTAAAACATGAAAATGTGGACTTGTTTCATGGTGGTCTCGGTTCCGCCAATTCCATATACCGTAGAGCGTACGTATCTCGAAAGAGATACTGCCAATCGCTATGCTTTCGAATATTATTGGATATTCCTTCAATTGTGGAGTGTGAAAAAAAGAAAAACAGAATCCTAAATATCATATATCTGATCATCCTTCATAGTTCATAGTTTATGCCATGATTGAGGAAATTAAAGCATATCCTTCTGGAACCTTGTACTTGTTTCCATTGTTGTCTTTCCAGGTGATCTCCCCATTATTAACCCCAAACCCATCTTAGAGGGTTGTTGGCTTGTTGCAGCACAACATATATATACTTTTACATGTGTAGTTCCACTGACGTTTTGTTTCGCTAACAACGTCAGTAAGTCCGACGTTTTTCATCAATGATATATTTATAACTATAATATCACCGCCACGACGCTGATAATAAAAACCAACGCCACTCTCGATATATCCGTATCGAAAAAACGCGTTATGTTAGACAAAATAATAATAAAATATTATCATGCCAACAATAATAATTTTAAAGTAATTTTAAAAGATCAAATAAAGATGATAATTGAAGTAAAAACATTATGCCAATAGGAGCCGCGAAAAAGAATTGTTGGAGACTCATTAAATTATTATTTTACATATTGGGGACCTATTTTTCAGTTTTTGAATTGGTAAAAATGCTAGCGATATATTTTTGGGATCATGCGGGAAGAATGACAAAAGATATGAAAATGAGAAAAAGCGACAAGAAAAAAAAAAATGGTTGAGAAGAATAAAACGCTGTCACATTTCTTCTACATGTGCTACATTACATTTGGTTGTAGCAACGTGTAGTAACACATGTAATAATACGAGCGTTTTGTCATTCTTCTCGACCACTATCTTTTTCGTCTTTTTTTCTCATTTTAAATCAAAATCATTTACAACATTTAACCTTATATTTTTCTTTTAAAAAAAAATAGCAAAATTATATTATAAAAAATAAAGTTCTGAAGGTGATTTATTTTTAATTTTATTTTGGTTATGATCGATGCCCAACTAGGGCTGTAAATTAACCTAAATATTCGATTCGATTCGGAGTATTCGGTTTGAAAAAGCTCGATTTGGGCTCGGTTCGTGGGTTCGAAACTTCGAGCCGAACTTTACAAATTAGATATTCGGTGGTCGAGCCGAACATGTTCGGCTCGGATATCATAAATTCATATACAGTTTGAAGTGTTTAGGAAATAGGAATTATACCTTACCATATATATATATATATATAAGAAATCTTATAATTCCGTCGATATATGTAAAATCAAATCCATCCAGGTTCTGATGTTAGATAAACATAAAAATTCACAGAACCGTTGGATCTATTTGGTGCACCATTACATATTATGTTCCATTAAATTTGCTTTTACCGGTTAATTAAGTCACCGGTTACACTATTAAAAGATTCATCAACCAAATTCCAAAATACAGTGCTTTTCAAGTGAATGTTTTAAGTAGGGCTTGGCTACTTAAAGATCTTAAAATCGTTATATATATCTGTTGAACAATATGTTGATTTGATGCTAATGGATCTTTTTCGGAACCAACTTCACCGGTCGATGCCGGACTTCTTTGCCGGAGCTGGAAGTGTTTGCAGCTATGGGAATTGGGAACACAACTTCACCGTAAGCATCCTCTAGGACTAAGGACACGCGGAAATCTTCAAAATTATGACCTAAGCTCGAACAAATTAATGGACCATTAGAGAACTGGACTGTAGCCGCTCTCATATATATATATATATTTAGGCTTTAATTTTCATTCTTATTCATAAAATAAAAAGAAAACCCTAATCCCCTGTTTGTATCTTTGGACTTTGGACTTTTAAGTTGGGCTCTTTGAACATTTGATAACATGTTTGTAATAACTAATGTATTATGTTGGACTTTGGACTTTTAAGTTTTAACATTATGTATGGTTTATTGGTTTTTGTAATTTGGACAATATTGTTGGATTTGGAGTCTTGGACACTTGGATTTTTGGCTACTTGTGATTTATGAATCATATGTTAATTTTTATTTTTTTATTTTCCCCAATATATATATATATATATATATATATATATATATATATATATATATATATATATCTATACTATATATATATACAGGAATTATTTAACCCAATTACCCGCTAATCGACCGAAAAAACACACAGAAAACCGGTTTTCAAACCCGTAACCCGCTAAAAATAAAAGAAAAACCTTATAAAAAATGGATCATGGAATGAAAGTGCGGGGAGTTGGATGTGAGTGGGGAGTTGAACATTCTCCACTCCCCTCTACATATTTCCCAAAAACTAACCCACCCCTCGCACAACTACCTCTCCCACAAAAAACTACCTCAATCCCACTTTTATTTAAACTCCCTCACTCTTCTCACTCCTTTTACTTTCCACCGCCCCACATTTCCTAAAGTAACTCACCCAAAAAAAACACCCCCACTCCCACTTTTTATTTAAACCTCAATCTCATTCCAAAATAAACAGGTATGCATGAAGGCTGAAAAGTAACGCTACAATTATGATTACGATGACTAATTTCCGGATATTGCACCTCAGTTAATATTAGTTCAACTTTCAAAAGGTAACTGAAATTGAGGATGATAAATTCCCTGATTCTCATATTCAAATTTCAAAATTTATAGGACAATTTTCTTTGTAAATTCAAAAGGTAACTGAAATCTCGGTAAAATCCCTTTGAATATTTGTGTACTCAAAACATTATCAGTGATTCATGACAAGGTGAGAATGAGTAGCCGTACAAGTCAAGTTTACTGATGGTGCACATCTTAGGCAGAGGATGAATACTTAATGGATCATGGATGAATATGTCGACCCCAATTCGTCACCTAAGGCACCATTTCTACAGTTTCATACCCATAATATTTTATCATTTTCCGTTTTCTTTTTGTTTCTCATTCTTCATATTACTTTGATTTTAATTATTTTGTATATTACTATTATATAGACGCTTTTTGACTTCCAATTTGTTTTGGTTTTGCAGTGGCCATATAGACGGTTTCGGGACTTTTTTTTTGTGAGGATTTTTACACTATTTCTTTTATCTATGTGTCCATTATTTGTTGAATGGGCTGTGCAGCAAATAAGGTCAAAGCATTTGTCAGTATCCATCAAGGTCAGTAAATTTTATATGTATTTTTTTTTCTTTTGGTGCTTTACAGTGAGGGGTGATCATTGTGTGTGTGGGGGGGTGTGGAGAACGAGAGACTATGAAAATTATTATGCCGAGATTTTATTGAAACAGGGTATCAATTGAAGAAATTGATTTCGGCAATGAAGCAAAGAAAAGCAAAGCAAGATCTTGAAAATGGTTGAAAGTGAAACGACAATGAATTCTTTTTGTATATTCATACACAATTTAGAAGATAATATAAAATATTATCCATCTTCTTTCACTTATTGATATTGTGTATACCCAATTCCAGTGAATTAAGATTAAAATGATAAATTCCAGTGTTTGACGAATATTCTTTTCGACGACGAAAATGACGAATATTGTTGTCGCCTTAGTTAGTTTTTGATCTTTTTTATTGTCAATTATTCACATTGCAAGTTATAATTTGGCAACTATGACCTGCCACAAATTTCACCCCTTCTGAAAAAGCATAGAAATTTTTTTCCTCTTCCTTTTTGCCCTCACATGTGGTTCCATTTTGGGGTTTCAGTATCCTTCAATGGTTTTTGTGCTATGGTAAGTTCACATTATTGATATATGCTTTGTTATATTGCTGCATGCATTTGGAAAACTATTGTCTGAGAACCATATTCTGATAAAGAATGTGTCTATTTAGTTATGTTTGCTTTAATTTTGTATTTCTTTTGGAATTTTTTTTGTGTGTAGATTCCTTTGTTCAATTGATGGTTTCTTTCACAAACTCACTTAGAACGGAGAACAGTAATGGTGTTGTTTTCTTTTCATTTATAATTTACAGGTTTGTGTTTTATAAAAGAAGAAAAAGACGACGAAGAAGAGGAGAAAGATGAGGGGGAGAAAGGGAATTGAAGATAGCGACTTGGAAAATGAAAACGGTTATGCCGACGGCAACGAGGAACCGAGAGGCCTAAGATTGCTGATGGCGCGAGGAGGAAACTTCTCCCTAGAAGACCACCCAATTCTCTATTCTTTTTGTCGCTTAGTAATTAAAATCTGCAACATGTCAAATCTGTGGTAAGAATTTGAATTTTTTTCCTTGCGGTTAAGGTAACGACTTCGGGCATGGCCAGCTCCCATAGTGTGACGGGCGGTGTGTACAAGGCCCGGGAACGGATTCACCGCCGTATGGCCGACCGACGATTACTAGCGATTCTGGCTTCATGCATGCGAGTTGCAGCCTGCAACCCAAACTGAGGACGGGTTTTTGGGTTCTCTTTTATTAAGAATATCGTTTATATTTCTTTTCCGGAACGCAAAAGAAACATCATTATTTGATTTTTGATGTCGTATATTCTTTTTTAATGGTATAGGATGTGTATTGTTTCTTAGTGTTGTGTTTTGTTGTTCTTTATTTTCTGCTTTCAAAAAGATTGAAGCTGAAATTTTGAGTACGTTTTTTCATATTAATTTATGATTTGTTGCATAGTGTCGAAAAAGTTCAATAATTTAAACCTATAGTTTGAATTGGACTTACTTAACAATAGGTTTTAACTGTTTTTTTTTTTTTGTATGCGTGTGTTTGGTATCAACCAATGAGGGTATGTATACATTTCTGCTTTTTTGGATGTGCCGGGACATATGGTATTTATCTAAGCTTTAAAGGCTCTGTGTTCACACTGTTAGGTTAATTTTGAATTGGTTGTTTTCTCCTTTTTTTTGTATTTTTTTCTAAATCTTCTCCCTCGAATAGTATATGATTTATGTAAGATGAGTAATTAAATATTACAGGGAACTGAGTTTTTAGCAATAGAATGTGAGATATACTTTTTTGTGTACATTCTGCAATATGATATGATATTGCTTCTCTTAGTGATACTGATTGTTAATTCATTTGTTTCGAAGTGTTATGTGCACTGCATCTTGAGAATCTGGTTCTACTTTCTTACATTAGCTCCGCAATTATTTAATCAAAAGATTTTTTCATAATCCCTTTGATATTCTTAGGATTATTTTCTTTTGACGTCCAAACTAACTCATAAGCTTATGTTTTATTTAATGTCGAGATTATTTATTTTAGGCATATTTTTTGCTCTTCCCATCCAATTTTCAACCACTAATTTGTTCGGTATGTTCAACCTTGGTTAGAATTGTATGTTAACGTGGGGCCTACCATATCTTCTCAAAATGCAAAGGATTATGCTACTGGTCTTAATGGTGTAATTATTGTCATTTACTTAGCATCCATGTGGATTTGATTTTGAATTTTATTTAGAAATTTTTATTATCACTTGGTCATTGATTCATAGATGGTTGTAATTGAACTTATAGTAATTTATTTCAAAAGTATAAACGAGTAGGGAAAAGAATAGCCATTAGTACATCCACAAGTATACATACACATGCCCTACTCAATTTGTCATATTTTATATCATATGTTTTATTCCATTTATTTATATTCCAAACGCATTAATGGATTGAGTTTTATTCCATTCCATTCATTTCATTCTTATGATTTTATTCAATTTCAACTCTTGCGGACACACACATGCCGTAAGGATTTGTTTATTGAGAAAATTAACGGTGCAAAGTTAGGGTATAAGGGGTTGGGATGGGGGCATCACCTTGATGTATTGATTCAAAACTAATCTTTATCCATTAATTTCTATCGTCTAGATAAATATTGCATCATCCGAATAAAGACAATATTATGGATCATTGCAACTCCTACAAAAATATTATTTATATTCCAACAAATCATTTAATATTTTATTTCATTTTACATATATTTCGCATGCATTTGACGCTCATCTTAGTATATATATATATATATATATATATATATATATATATATATATATATCTTAATTCATAATGATATATTGATATCATATATTTTTTTCAATGTGGCTTTATTTTTATACATATACAATTTGAATTTGTATCACACAAAAAATCTGATTTTTGTTTAAAACCCAGTTCGAGCCGAACATGTTCGAATCAGTTCGACATGTTCGAGCGAACCGAGCCGAGCTTTTTCCCTAAATACCAGGCCGAACCCGAGTCGGATAATGAAAATAAGGCCGCCATTTTGAATGAAATTTGGCCTGTGGCGGCTGGGTTAAAACATCGAAATGGATTTCGAACCCTACCGTAGCTCGATAGGGTTAATTGCGTTCTGCGCTTTACGCCAACGTTTGATTACGCATAATAAAAATATTAAAATTAATAGAAGGGGAAAAAGGAAACTAGCGGCTAAGATTTACAGAGACTGCACATGGCAGCTGTATGTTTGTGCACCGCATGGATCACATTATTTCTTGCACGGTAGGGGATCTCAACCCATATCGAGTGCTGGCGCCGACCCTTCTTGATACCTACACACGCACAACGCGCGCGCGTGATGTGCGATCAAAACGGCGTCATTTCGATCTGACGTGACGCCGTTTGGTTCTGATGTAAAATAATAATAAAAAAACACACAATCAAAACGGCGTCGTTTTGGCCAACGACGCTTTCCAAGCCGGTGCACCGCATCAAACACACACACATACACAGCAGGGGATCGCGCTCCATCAAAATTACTCTTCTTCTTCGTTTCAAGAAAAGAATTGGGATCGTCTGCTCTGTAAAAGTGGCTCACGCCGTGAATCTTGAGAGGTGAAATGGCGTCGTTTCGACGTAAAACGACTCCGTTTTACTGTGATGTTTTTTTTTTTCTTTTTAAAGTTTGCGACTAAAACGACATCGCGTTGCATCGAAACGACGCCATTTTGATGTCACAGCACCGTCTGCTCTGAATCCGCCACAGCAGAGGATCCGACCTCGAAAAGAAAACACTTACCTTTTACTTTTTATTTTCCCTTCTTTTTCTTGAGGAATTGTACCTTCAATTTCAAGTAATTTTTGCTGGAAATTCGCTGTCGTGCTTTCGCTTTTTTCCTTGAGTAATAGACAAGAAGAAGCCCAGCCTGGGTAAATATCACAATTTTTGTTGCATATCTTTTTCCGAATTCAGGTGATAAGAGGAGATTCATAATGAAAGAAAGCCGTGGAACTTATGTGCCTCCACCTTATATACCTTTGATTTCTGAACCAGACAAAGCCGAGGCAGAATCATCGAGCTCTGATGAAATAAACGTGGTTGAATTTGAGAAGTCTGTGAGCCCTCAACAATGGTCTTCTGGAATCTGTGCTTGTTTTGATGATCTGCAAAGCTGTAAGCTTCCATTCATCTTCTTCTTTTTAACCCTTTTTTTAATAATTCAGCATGATTATGTGGGTTAGAGTTTAATATTTGTATTGGGATTTCAATTGTTCTTGTTATCTTCTGGAATCTGTGCTTGCTTTGATGGTCTGCAAAGCTGTAAGATTTCCATGTTTCTCCTGCTTTTCAACTTTCTTTTTCATTGAGCTTGATTATGTGAGTCTAGATTTTAATGTATTGGTCTAGGATTTCAATTATTCTTGTTATGTATTAGGAGAATATTGAGAGGTTTTGGGATCTGGAACAAAAATTTCCTACCTAGGTGTGATGTCTTTAGTAAAGGAATATACAATGAATCGATTGGCGATTATCTTTTTTCTGATGCTTGTTTGTGTTTAGAGATATCAATGATACCATTGGAGGAGATTCTTATTATGTTCATTTTTTTTCCAGTTGGTTCTGTTATGTTGTTTGCAGAAGCCGTATTGCGGACTAATCAGTTTCATGATCAATTAACCCCAAATGATGTATATTTTGTCATGTGTGTTGGGAATACCAATGCTTGGACTATTTGAAGCATGGAGCTCATGTGATGTGTGTGCTATTTGTAGGATTCAGTTCTAGCAAAACAATAGGATACCTTGTGCTTTACATTTGCTTGTATAGTCGATGATGTGAGGAATTGTTCTGTCACGGTCTCACGGATACGTTTTTCCACAGTAATTATAAATATTGCAGTTTCTGATTAGAGATTAAATAGAAGTAAGAAACGAGTTCTTTAGATATTACAGTGTGAAGGCACAAGTTGTCACCATACGTACTGAGGTTGTTCTTTAAGACATGTTGATACAAGGAACAATCTTGCTAGATTATTCATTCTGTAAGGTCTGTAACAAGCTGGTTGATTGAAATGAATACTCGAGGGAGGAAATAAGGAAGCAATTGTACTGATTTCTACATTGCAAGATTTAATCTTTTTCTTAAGTGTTCGATTCTGATGCTTTTTAATCAGTATTATACGAGCTGTGCATCAATTGATTCTCTTCTTTTGGACAGGTATAATTGGATTTGTGTGCCCTTGCTTTCTTTTCGGGAAAAACGCACAGTTTTTGGGGTCTGGAACCTTCATGGGGTCATGTGCAACCCACTGTATTTTATGGGGTCTAGTCAATTCCCTTTGCTGCTTTGTGACAGATGGTCTTCTTCTAGGTTTACCTGGTTGCTTTGTTGCATGTTATGCTTGTGGATATCGTAAAGCATTACGGACAAAATACAACTTACAGGTACTTGAATGATACAACATTCTTTATAACTTCTTGTTGATCTTCTGGTAGAATGTATAACATAGCTGTTAGAATGGTGATTTAGTTGATCCATCCACAACTTCCATTTAAACGTGAATTTTTTTCGGGTTTGGTCTTATTCACAGAATAAAGTTCCATTTTGCTGTCTAAGATTTTGTTGACATATTTTGATCTCGCTAAAACGCAGGAAGCCCCGTGTGGAGATTTCGTGACGCATTTATGCTGCCATTTGTGTGCCATATGCCAAGAGTACAGAGAAATACGCGAAAGATCTGAAGCTTCAAACTCACACAACCTAAATGTAGTTGCAGTGACTGCACCACCACATCAAACTATGGATTCAGCTCCATCTAAATAATGTTTTCCATCTCACGGCTTCCTTTTTGCCTGTAGCCTGTAAAATTTACTGTACTACTTTTTTCTTTTTCTTTTGTTTACTTGTAATGTAATAGCGAACGTAGTGTGGTTAGCAAAATATAGCAAATTTAAGGATTTATAATGGCATTACACTAAAATGCGCGTGTTTTAGCATGTTCTTATTAAGCAAAGCATTTCTTTTTCCACTATAATAATTATTATTTGCGATATAAAACTCGCACATATTAGGAATATAAATCATGTCCTTAGAAGGAAGACACCACAAAAAAACCATTGTTAATGACACCATACTCCATCGATTCAAACACCGTACTTTAGGTAAATTTCGACTTTACAAAGGTCGAAATATGATTTCAACTCCTTCAGAGTAGAATTTTGTGCATAAATTCAATTTTGGAGATGTCAAAATTTCGTTGTGGTGTCCTAAAGGTAGATTGATTGTGATGACATTAACAATGTCCTAAGCACACAAAAATACATAGAAAAGAGGTGGCAACAATCCCCACATAACCATAACCAAAATCAACCAGCTTGGACTAGCAGTCGGGATCATTTGTTGTGAGTCGGAGACGGATCCCCTCTAGTGCACAAAGCAGATCTCCGAGAGTTTACACTCAACACGATCGGAAGTGGGGCTCTTAAAATTTAATATTGATGCAACATTTGATAATGAAGTTTGGAGGACTAATCCAAAACAGCTAAGATTCGGTTCTAGGTAGTTTCTCAAATAAGCTAGAAGGTGAGGTCTGAGCTATATATATACATTATATATGGCTACTTTATAGTCACTTTTGAGGGAGATTTTTTTGCCATTCATCAACATATGGTAGCTCGATCAATGTTTATACTATTTTGCCTGTTTTCATAAATGCTCGTTTTCTTTTGTTAAGCGTAATAGGAATATCTCTATCTGCCTGTTAGCTATTGATGGTTTTATTTTTAAATTAATTCAGTACGTAATTATTAAAAAGTCAACTCCGGTCCATATTGTTCATCTACAACAGCGACGGAGCGATCACTGGTATAAGAGAGAAGGCACTCACTTAAATGTGCCTTGGTTATTTATCAAACGATGGCTCAGTTCAAATGCATATCCATAGTCTTTATCTTCCTTCTCTTCTCTGTCCTTTTGCTGACTGCTTCTCCTGCTGCTAGTACTCAGGTATCTTTGCTCTACACTTTTCCTTTTTTTTTTTGTCCATTTCGTTTACTTTTTTCTTTTCTTTTTTGATTGCTTATTGCCATGATTGGACGAATATTTTATACAAGAAGATAAATTGGATTGATTCGGGAGGTGCTGATTTTAGTAGTAATATGTTATATGGTCTGCTTTGTATTCTGGTTTTATGTCAACCAACATATGTTTAGTGTTTGATAACTCTCTGAGAAACAAATTAACTCGAATCTTAGCTGCAATGAGTAACTAATTTACTTGGAGTTGGAGGGAGTCCGTGTAATGTTTGTGTTTGTGTTTGTGTTTGTGTTTGTGTGTGGGTGGGGGGGAGATTTTTATGGTTAACTGAGGTCCAAATGCTTGCGTGCTCGTGTAATTGTATTGCGCATTATGTGCACTTTACTTAATCTCTGTTAAGCCTCTAAACAGTATATGTTAGACTCTGATTTACTGCTGAACTGAACATCCCTTTATAAAGTTCTATTAGCCGGAGCTATCAGCATGCTTTGTTGATTGCTTTCAGAAAAGTGAGGGAGATTGATTATGAAATTTCTTTCGAGGTGGTTGGACCGTTGGAGTTTAAGAAAAATGATGCTGAATCTGACTGCTGCTGTCAACTTTAATAGTCTGGTTTCTTGCCAAGAAGACAGAGAAAATAGGGGTGACATTTAGAAAATTTGATTATGCACTTATCTTCTTACAGTATTGTGACTCTGGGTTTGGTTATGGTGATTCTGGATGTGGAATACCCTTTTCTTCTTCTTCAAAGATATTGATAAAAGGAGGGACGGTTGTGAATGCTCACCACAAAGAGCTTGCTGATGTGCTCATAGATGACGGGCTTATTGTTGATGTTCGGCCTAACATCAAGGTAGTTCTTGCCTTTTTCACTTGATTGTCTGTTTTTATCATCAACCGTCAGAGTACATACTACAGTTTTTATAACCAAAGCCATTGATTTCAATAGGAGCTGATAATAGCTAGCTCCTCATTTTTCAAAAAACATAAGAAAAAAAATACAAACTACCTCCTAAACTAGAATAGTCGTATATAGATCTGCATCATTTTTCATATTAGACTAGATTGCTATTGTGTTCTTGACTTTGGAAACTATTTCTCGGGTTATCGGAACATTGAAGGTATTTAATTGACCAAATTTTGGTCATTGACTACCGGGAATGGAGTATGAGAGGAAAATTCAGATAAAACTGAAATAACATACCAAGTAAACACATTATTTTGTTTCCATTATCACTTCCTCTTTTTTATCGAAGTCTTCGGTAACATATGAATAAAGTGCTCCACTTCAATGTAGTTAAGATTTTAGTATTTTACTTTGAAGATTTCGCAAATTTTATGGTGGTCCTGGACCAAGTATGACTTGGTGATCTAGGACCAATAGAAACTCAAAAAAACACATGGGGTCCGACCGTGTAAAATATAAATGCCATGCTTTTACAAATTTACCCATCTTTTAAGAATTCTTATTGGAGGAGCAAGTATGACATGATGGTCTGGGACCACCATAAAACTGCTGTTAAGATTTTTACCTGTTTCCATTATAGTATAGTTTCACCACCTATGTAATTCTGCATTCGATAAACAGACACTTCTGTAGTGATGTCAGCAGAAGCTTCATCTGGTATCACCTTAATTTCTTGAGTCTCCACACATCATTTATTTCTTTTTCAAGTCCATTATGTGCAATGCTTATGAACTTGAGGACGCTATCTTCAGGTTGGGGATGAAGTTACAGTCATTGATGCCACCGGGAAGTTTGTCATGCCAGGTACGAATTTCTGGCATTTCTTCGTGCTTTCAAATTCTCTGGCTACGTTTCTTGTAATACATGTTAACATGATGAAAATGCTTTCCTGCAGTAGTATGCCTGATCCGTGCCAAATTTGCTCCTTTTTTTTTTGTTTTTGAATATTCATAGCACTGCAAACACTGTAACAAATGTAACAGTGGTACTCACGTTACCACACTTAGGTACCTTCCCCTTATTCTGGTATTACTCAGATTGCAATCGATAACTAATGCAACACCGAAGATTTTTCTTGGCATTGTGGAAGGTAAAAGTTATGCAAAGAATGTTTCAGTAATTGCTGATTGTTGCATGCAACCACCAATTTTGTTTGTTGGCTTGAATAGAAAACTGAAATAACATAAGCATAATCTTTTCTGCAAGTTTTCTGGTATAATCTTATCCCAAGTTCCTCATAGATTATCCGTCGACACTTTTTCCTGTTTTATCCGTCGCCATACTTAAGCTGCCTATATACCATCCTTAAAACAAAGCATGATCTTCTCTAATAGTTTCTTACTCTTTAATCCTACTCTCCTCATAGATTTCATATAATAATTATAATATTTTTGCTATGCTGATGCCTTGAGTTGGGCTGTCATTTTTATGTGTTCCTGATATTTGAAATATATAATATTGGATACATTATTGACAGGAGGAATCGATCCTCACACTCATTTGGCAATGGAGTTTATGGGCACTGAAACTATTGATGACTTCTTCAGTGGACAGGCAGCTGCTCTTGCTGGGGGGACAACCATGCACATTGATTTTGTCATTCCGGTGGATGGTAGTCTATCTGCAGGACTTAGTTCTTATACCGAGAAAGCTAGAAAGTCTTGCATGGATTATGGTTTCCATATGGCAATAACAAAATGGGATGAAACAGTTTCCAGAGAAATGGAAACTATGGTCAAAGAGGAAGGTATGTGTCTTACTCAGTCCTTTTTCTTTTGTCTTTAATAAACTAGGTGAGATTTTATTAACGATGAACAAGAACAACTGATGCAAGAATCATAGGATCATAGCAATAATAAGATAGCTTGTTGCACATTAGAGACATACTTTTGATTGAAGGTACAGCTCATGCAAAGCAGCTGTTGATATTACATCCATCACTTTTCACCAGTGTCTCGCATACAATCTTTAGGATGTAATAAGAATTTTCTTGATCACATCCAGTCTTGGCCTACCTCTTCCTAGACAGCCTATGAATTCTTTCCCTCAAAATATAATGGGCTGAGGTAACCCAAGGATTCCCAACCCCTACATCTAAAAGCTGCAACAGCTCATCCAAGTCTACCACCTAGCTTTAAGTGGAGTGTCATGAGTGCCAAATTCTTATTGCTAGGTCTCTCTCACTCTCCTCTCTCTCTGTGTGTGTCACTATGTTTGTTGGATGTAATATATAATAAGGAAGGTTCTTGAGGAGAAGGTATCTTCACGAGTTAAGAAATATTGTGCTTCCGTTCTCACAAATGTTCTAATTCATTTTTTTTTTTGTTCAAACTTCTTGCAGGCATCAACTCTTTTAAGTTTTTCCTAGCTTACAAGGGTTCTCTTATGATCAATGATGAGCTCCTCTTGGAGGGATTCAAAAAGTGTAAGTCTCTAGGTGCTTTAGCCATGGTTCATGCTGAAAATGGAGATGCTGTGTTTGAAGGGCAGAAAAGAATGATTGAACTCGGCATTACTGGTCCAGAGGGACATGCACTTTCAAGACCTCCTATTGTAATCTCTGATCACCTTTACTTCTTGCTGATTTCATTTGCCTTCTTTCGTCCTATGTTGTAGCACTACCAAATCTTTATACCAAAACCAAAATATTGAGATTCCCCTACACCAGTTATCCCTTAAGCGATTTTGCATTTGTTGAAAGTATGTGCTTGGAGTATAATCGCAAATTAGTTGGTTGATTCCCAGTAATTTAATTTTTCCACAGCTGGAAGGAGAGGCCACTGCTCGTGCTATTCGCTTGGCTGGTTTTGTTAACACGCCTTGTACATCGCTCATGTAATGAGCATTGATGCAATGGAAGAAATTGCTAGAGCTCGAAAATCAGGTTGCCATTTCTAGACTTCATTTGTGTTGATTGGTAGTGTAGTTTTGTCTTTTCTATCACGGATTTTTACAAAAGCTCTGTTATTATCTAAACTGGAAAAGGCAATGAAAGAAGAAAAGAAACAGAAAATGAAAGAAAAAAAAAAAGATCAATTGTAGAAGATGATGGAAATTGATTACAAGACTGCCGCGTCTCTCCCCATTACAATTCAGTGTTTATGTAATAGCAGAATCTAACTAACTAACTAACTAAAACTGATGTAAGTAACTGAGCTGCCACTAACTGATAACTGCTGCCACATCAGCTGACCCATCCTCATTCATAACATTTTCTGCCTGAATAAACAAATAGAAAAAAGAAATCCTTGGGTACTTGTACCAGAAGCTTTGACTTCACTTAATGGACTAATATTCAGTTGCTCCATTTTTCTGTCTGCTTTGCCCTTACGAATATGTAGTTTATTTTTTCATGATAGTGTAATCACATGCTGTCTTACTTTATACACATTACCATGAAGAAAAACACGACCCACCCACCCAACCCCCCCTCCCCCCGCAGAAAAAAAACGAAAGAAAAAAAGCAGACACTTTGTGGCATTAAGCCAATATGACATAATGTAGCTTAATAGAGACAAAATATTCTTACATGTTCACCTAGTGGGATGGGGCAAAGAAAAAAAGCAGACACTTTGTGGCATTAAGCCAATATGACATAATGTAGCTTAATAGAGACAAAATATTCTTACAGCCTGTTCACCTAGTGGGATGGGGCTTAAGGAGTGTAGTAAGGTCCAATCCTTTCAAGCATTTATTATATTTGTATCTGCCAACTGCAGGCCAGAAAGTTGTTGGGGAACCAGTAGTTTCAGGTTTGGTTCTTGATGATTCTGGCCTTTGGGACCCAGACTTCACAACAGCTGCGAAGTAAGATTTCCAATTTCATGGAATGCCACCATCTCATTATCTCTACAGACTGTTAGGTGAAATTCTTGTTTCTTGTAAAGGCATAGACAATAATATTAGCTGCACCTTGTTCAGGTTCGTTATGAGCCCACCGATAAGAGCACCAGGACATGGGAAGGCCCTTCAATCTGCCCTTTCAACAGGACTGCTTCAGGTATTGCACTTGTCATTTACTGTGATTAATTCCATCTTACATATAGCTGTTTATGCTTCAAATGGACATTATGATCTGCCTGTAGAACCGAATGAACCAAAGTAATTAGAAAGCCGGTGGATTTCTGGACATATATAAACATTTAATTCATATGGTTGATACTACTACTGTTATTATTATTAGTAGTAGTAGTAGTATTCTGGTATATTTGTGTCACCTTTCTTTTCTTTTGCTCCAAATCTTCTTTGCTGATCTATTATCCCTACAGCTTGTAGGAACTGATCACTGTACCTTCAATTCAACACAGAAAGCATTTGGGATAGATGATTTTCGTAAAATACCTAATGGTGTAAATGGTAAGGGAAGTTAAAGCTTTTAGTGTGTCTTTATCTAGTTTTACATAGCACGACCATTTGAAAATGGAAACACATGACAGGTATTGAAGAGAGGATGCACTTAGTATGGGATACAATGGTGGTAAGCTTTTATCGAAAATAATTGTGCCACTAGACAACGGTAGGCCATTGATCATGACGAGACCGATTGATTATGGTTCCCGCTCATTAATCTATAATGGCAAAATCTTATGCCCATGTTTTCCAACTTCTGTTTTCTAGTATTTTATTCCAGGTTGAAGCCAATTATAGAACCAAATGTATAGAACCGGTCATGAAAAAAAGGGGTCAAAGACACTTTTAGTCCTTTTTGTTACAAGATTTTTGCAACTTTATCCTTAATGTTTCATCATGGCACTTTATCTTTCATCTATGCATTTTTTTTTACGTCTTCAGTTCAAAGTGTCATGTATCTAACAACGAGCATTGCGGATATGACATGCTACAACCAATAAAAACTTGATATGTGACGAAAATGGACTGAAAATGTAAAAAGATGCATAGATGGGGTTAAGAATGCAAGATTAAACATTGGGGATAAAAGTGTAAAAATTGTGAAACGCAAGTGACCAGAAGTGTTTTATCCCATGGAAAAAAAAAGGATAGGAATGATGATCTCTGCGGTCACTTAAACTGGAAATTTAGTTAGTAGAACATACTCTATGGACATAATTGATATCTTTTCCAGGCATCTGGGCAAATATCTGTCACAGATTATGTTCGGTTGACGAGCACCGAGTGGTAAGTTTTCTTCATCTCTGTAATTTGCATTGTGGGTTTGTTAGTTTGTACAGATTAGACAAATTTTCAAACACTTGTATCATATTCTCAACAACCTGACTGACTGCTGCTGAACTTTGAATGACATGATGTTTCAGTGCAAGAATCTTCAATATCTACCCAAGAAAGGGAGCAATACTTAGTGGATCAGATGCAGATATAATCATTTTGAATCCAAATTCAACCTTCAAGCTAAGTTCGGTTTCCCACCATTCAAGAACAGATACCAACGTTTATGAGGGAAGAACAGGGCAGGTACCGTTTTTGCGTTGTTTTGAACATTTGTAATAAATAAATATGTGAATTAGAGATTCTAATCATCTAGATCCACTAAACATGAGAATCTTTAATCAAATTTGTAAACTATAGAATCTCTATGCAGGAAATACAGCTTTCCAGTTTATGATTGACTTGGAAGAAGTAGATTGTAGGTTTGATGCCACAATAGTATGTTTGGTGTGAGACCGTTTAGGACCACCTATAAGATTGATGCCGTTCGGGTTCATTGTTTGTGAAAGTTGGTTTGGATAAATGATTTTTCTTTTCTTTTTTTACAGGGAAAGGTTGAGGTAACAATTGCAGGAGGAAGAATAGTATGGATAAATGATGAATTGAAAGTATCACCAGGGTCAGGAAAGTACATAAAAATGCAGCCATTCAGCTACCTTTTTGATGGTATTGACAAATCTGATGCAAATTACTTGTCTTCCTTAAGAGCTCCCGTTCATCGGTTTAAAGCTTCAGACTAAATACCAGGCTCAGTTAATATAATTGTTATAATGTAGTATTTATGTGTGACTATTACACTTTTGTCTAAGATTGTAGTAATATAAATCTAATCATTATAAACGTATGATGTACATATTTTTCTAAACGAAAGAATATAACACCACACACACGCCCAAATGCAAGTTGAACCTCTGACTCTCACCTGGATGTCGTAGTTTCTTAATAAATTATCATTAAGGTTTGTACCTGAGTACTCATATTTTTTGCGTTTAACTATTAATAAAGAGATTCGGTTTAAAAAAAAAAAAGTGAAAGATGCAAGCTTGAAAAAATATTAACCTCCTCAAAATATTAATTGTTTCTCAAAAGGTCAGAGTTCATAATGACGTTGCTTAAACTTAAATGATTGAGTAGACAATCACTACACGCTGTATTACACGTTTTATGTATACATGTTCATTATATGTGTATTATTATATGTTACACTACATATTTGTCATTCTCAACCATTTTAGATTAAAACCTGTCATTTACAACTTTTAACCTTTCTAAAAAAAAGGAAAAAATATTAACCTCCTCAAAAAAAAAAAAAAAAATAATAATAATAATAATATTAAAGGTATTGTGTTAATATTATATTTAATAATTTAATTGATTTTTTTTTCCTAACTCGTGGAACATAAAGTATAATCCGAAACCCTAGCCTGAAATCTTCATTCCTCCTCCCTCACATAACCTCCCAGCGTCGTTCCGTATCAATTCTCAGCTCCTCTCCGCCACATATGGCAGCTCTCAGCCTCCGGAAAGGCAACACTCGTCTACCGCCGGAGGTAAACCGGGTCCTGTACGTCCGGAATCTCCCCTTCAACATCACCAGCGAAGAGATGTACGACATATTCGGCAAGTACGGAGCCATTCGTCAAATCCGGCTCGGGACTAACAAGGACACGCGTGGCACGGCGTTTGTGGTTTACGAAGATATCTACGATGCCAAAACCGCGGTGGAACACTTGTCTGGCTTTAACGTCGCGAATCGGTACCTGATTGTGCTGTATTATCAGCAGGCGAAGATGAGTAAGAAATTTGACCAGAAGAAGAAAGAAGAAGAGATCGTTAAGTTGCAGGAGAAGTATGGTGTTGGTTTGGCTAAAGATAAGTGATTTCTAGGTGTTCATTTCTGTTACATAGTTTTCCGGCATTGTCCAACTTTGAATTTTACTGATATGTATTTTCCTATCTTCCTCTGGTGATATCCTACTCTTGAATTTGTTGTTATGAATATGCACTAATTTACAGCTTTTTCCTTCTTTTCTTCTTTTACCCAATTTATCTTTTTGCTGTACTTAGTTATTTGTTATTACTTTGTTATTTTCTTGAAAAAAAATGATTAGCTATTGCTTTATTCTTTTGATGTAGTGAGTTCTGAAATCTGGATAGCATGGGGAAAAATAATTTAGTTTCCTATCATTAGTTTTCATAGGATCCACTCTCTAGTATGACTGGCCCCGTCCCCATGGATTGAACATTTTAAGAAAAGGTGCACACAGGCTCTTTAGAGTGCCTATTTCGATTGATTGCAGTGAAGAAGAATGACCCCGAGGAATGTGGATGTACCTGTGACATAGGTGCATGCTTTTTAATGGCAGAATGGCCTTCCCAATCCTGGTGTCGGTGTTGGCTAAATACTCTATCCATTTTCCTTTGCATAGATGTTTTGTGGTGTTTCACTTTAGGTGTGGGGTGTGGGATTCTTTGACCTGATATGAATTTTTTAGGCTTGTGTTGATGTGAAATCTCTTGGATATTCTTTCTCTCATAGAGGTTAAACTAGTTTGGTCTGGTTATCTCGGACAGATGTGATGGATCAGGGAAGCTAATGTTTTAGAGTTTTAGGGTGAAAAATAATGCGATCTTGAATTATAACTAGGGGCAATAAACCAATTCAACTGTTTCTCACTCGTCTTCACATCTGTAATTCTGTATTAGCACAGCTGGCAGTATTTTTTATAACCTCTGTCGCAACTTGGTATAAATTAAACAGCTTATGCCAATGACAGCATGTTAAACGACTACTGAAATCTGTTATGGATGGTTACAGCACTACCACGGTCATATATCCAGACGAAATTGAGAAGGCAGCTAAGGTGCTAGAACACGGTTAGTGTCAGAGTCTGAGCTGGTTTGGTCATCCCGAACACATAAGGTTTGGATGGCTTTTCTTTCTTCTTTTTAATTGACAATTTCCAATAGTGGCTTTCTCCACTTGGCCACTCTCCCCTTCCCGGGCTCAGGCCTCCCTCAATGGGTTCTAATTCATTGAGGCTCTTGTCATCCCAAGCATACTGATATGTGCCTTGACAGTGGAATGGTAAAAAATAAGACAAAACTCGAGTGAAGATGACTGATTGATGATCATGAAAGACTTTCTCCCTTAGGTTTGGAAAGGAAAGTATTTACCATCTTTAAGCCTAAGTGCGATCAGGATGAAAGTAATGAATAGAGGGGACCTTAAGAAGGATAAAAAAGATTGGCCTACAGAGAAGAGGCTTTAAGTAAATTACATGCTTGGTGATTGGATGTAATTCTTTAGTTTCTGATGATAGAATAATGGTCACGGGTCACCCCATTGAAGCTTGTTCGTGCTTTGTGAAAGTTGCTCACATGGTTTGGTGAGAGGAGGGTGAATGGAAGTGGCTGATAAAAAAATGTTCTTTTCGTATATGAAGTTGTGGAAATGGTGTAGAGTTAGTGAGGCTGTGAGGGTAATGTTGATGAGTTAGTTCTAAAGATTGGTTTGATATATGGATGCAACGAGCTGTGACTGTAGGTTTTGCAAAATAGCTATAAGGATTAAGGACAGAGCCATGTCAACAACCTCTCATCTTCCTGAAAACGACTGATTCACTTGCACAGGCCATCTGAGTCCATTAATGTTCTTTATCAGATACTTCACTGCCCGTCCTCGGTCTTCTTCTTCTTCTTCAGCCTTGAGGATAAAGGTACACGCTCTGCCAACACCATAGTATTTATTATGTCAATTGCATTGTGAGGATTGTATATTATCATTATTTTTTAAAATGATCAAAATCATGTGTTAATCAATATATTAGCATTCTATCAACATGTTTCTCATTATTTTTTAATTAAATCAAATCATGTGTTGATGACATCTTATTCAATCAACAATATAATGGATTTTTATCCATACTTAATGATTTCAAAATAAAACTATATTAGGCTAAGTATAAATGATTGATCATTATACAAATATACAGTTATAACTCAATATTACTCTTGTAACATAATTGACAATTCTCTTGTATATGGTCAATCATTTTGACCGACAGTAAATTTAACAAAAACTATTCGCTGTGAACCGAGCGAATTTGGTCAAATGTATATCCCAAACAATATTCTTTGTCATATTTGAGACAAAGATTTTTAGTATAATAATTTTGATAATGCTTCTCTTACTGTTTCTAATATCAACATTGCATCTGCTATCTCCATTCTTTCTTTTGGTAATTGAGCAGAACATATGACCCCAACTCGAAAAACTGAAGCCAAACCTTTCTCAAATTCACAGGCATTTCGTCTTATTGGTTCCCCTGATGTTCTAAATGGGTTGTTTTCATATTCGGCGAAGAGACGAGGATCAGCTATACTCATCACTTGGTCTGGAATAGCCCTTTTCACGTAATTGTGAAGAGAAAAGTCGTCCTTAAACATGGTGTCTGTTGGCCTTTTTCCAGTGAACATCTCCAGCAATAGTATGCCGTAACTGTACACATCCACAAGTGTTGAAGCTGGTGCCCCTACTGCATATTCTGCATCATGGAAACATATAGGTAATTTTAAACTCATGAAACATATGCACATATAATATAAAGCTTTAGGGGTGTAAGGAGAGATGATGGACCTAAAGCAATATATCCCACTGTTCCTACAATTTCATTTGCAGTCGGGTGAATTCGTCCTCCAGAGGTTCTATCAATAGGATTCAAAAGAGACCTAGCAGATCCAAAGTCCCCTAGATGAGCGCAAAAGTCATCGTCGAGAAGGACGTTGCTCGGTTTTATATCGCGGTGAAGGATTGGAATCTCACAACTATGATGGAGATAAACCAACACGGAAGCAACGTCTATGGCGATACTAAGCCTTTGAATTAGATCTAAGCCCGTAGACTCGGTTGATGTTGGATGTAACCAGCTATCTAAATTTCCATTACGCATGAATACATACACCAGGGCTTTAAATTCATTGCCTTTATAATCTGTACCAGAACAAGCTGTGATGATCTTTACCAAATTCCTATGTCGAATATGCTTTAGAGCTTCACATTCTGCAACAAAACTCTTTCTGGCTCCACTCTGATCCAGCTTTATTACCTTGATAGCAATACCTTGTTCGAATTGTGTAAGAATGCCCTTGTAAACCCAACTGTATCTGCCGGTACCAATCAAATTATCCAGGGAAAATCTATCTGTGGCTTGAAGAAGCTGTGTGTAAGAAAGTTTAGGATATTGTTCACCCAAAGGAGAGTTCATTGGTTCCCTGATGCTAAGACTTCTTGATGTTCTTGGCCTATGATAAAAGACACAAGTTATCGACATGAAAGCAACAACAACAACAGCTGGAAGGACCATCACCATGGAAAACCTGAGTTTTCTTGGAGTCGGTTTTGAACATTGAGGCAAGTGTAATGACTTCATACCTCCACATAGGTTTTCATTCCCTGCGATTGAGAATGCTGTGGAGTTTGTAAACAGACCTTGATCTGGAACTTCTCCTTCCAAGCTGTTGGAAGAAAGATTGAGAAACAGTATTGAAAAGAACAATGTGAATTTTGGAGGAATTATCCCAACAAGTTTATTACTAGAAAGATCTAAATGTTGAATGCCACTTATTTGTGCAAGTGACTGTGGAATCCTATCATAGAAATTGTTCCTTTGAGCATTGAACGTTTCCAGGGAGACGCAAGAACCAAGTGAAGGTGGAAGCTTGCCAGACAAATTATTATCCGAAACATCAAAGAAGGTAAGCATCATCAAGTTACCAACATCGATTGGCAAAACTCCACTTAAAGTATTGTGTGCAAAACTGAGGTATGTCAGCGAGGTAAGGCCGAAAATCGGCCTAGGAATGGCCTTTGTAAGCTTGTTCCGTGAAAGTTCCAAACGAAGCAATTTTGTGCAGTAACTCAAAGAAGCCGGTATATCTCCTGAGAACATGTTTCCATCCATTTCAAGAATACTTAACAGGGCAAGGTCACCGATGCTAGAAGGGACCCCCCCAGAAAACACGTTGTTCCCTAGATAGAGTTCTTGTAAACTGGTGACTTTCCCAATGGAGTCAGGGATAGTTCCTGTGAGACTGTTATGGCTCAAATTCAATCTACCTAGGCTCTTAAGGTTTTCCAAGCCATCAGGGAACCCTCCGTAGATATAGTTTTCATCGAGTCTTAGTATCACGAGCTTGTTGGAAAGATTTGCTATAGTTTCGGGCAACGTATCTTGGAGGTTGTTAGAACTTAAGTCCAAGAATTGGAGTTGAGTACAATTAGTCAAGGAAGTTATGAATTTCAAGCCAACCATTGTGCTGCTGCTAAGCAGATTGTTTGAAAAGCCTAACCGCTTCAAGCTACTAATATGTCCCAAATCCATAGGTACATGTCCAGAAAAATGGTTGAAACTAATGTCCAAATATTCCAATGCTGAAGCATTGGTTATAGATGCAGGAATATGACCCGTAAGTTGGTTACTTTGAACAGAAAAGTAATAAAGATTTGGGAGGTACAAACCGAAATCCCATGGTATAGAACCATTAAAATTGTTTGAATCAAGCCTAATATATCCTAGTGTTGTGATATTGTGAAGCAGCATGGGTAAGGCACCTGTCAGTTGGTTAACAGACAAGTCAAGAGCCCACAAACTGGAAAGTCTACCGAATTCTTGTGGAATTATCCCTGAAAGATAGTTAGATTGTAGATGCAATTCCCTGAGAGCAGACAGATTCCCAAAAGATGGTGGGATTGTTCCACTCAATCGATTTACGGAAAAATCCAGTAGCTCAAGATTTGGAAGTGAACCAATCTCAGCAGGAATTGTACCGAAAAGTTGGTTGTAACCCAAATGAATGACCTGCATCTCAAGTAAATAACTTAAATTTCTTGGGATTTCACCCTCGAAAGAATTATTAGAGAGTAGAAGATACCGCAGACGTCTAAGCTGGGTGGTTTCTTGAGGTATGGAGCCAGAGAAAGAATTGTGGTCAAGTCCAAGATAGTGGAGGAAAGTGAGGTTGCCAATGGAAGCAGAAAGGGTACCCATAAGTTGAAATCCTGTTAAATTTAAAGCCACAACTCTTTGATGTTTGAGACCGCAAGTAACACCTGTCCAATTGCATAAATGAGAAGAAGAAGAAGAAGAAATGTTCCAGGAAGCAAGAATTCCAAGTGGGTCATCTATAATCTCAGCTTTGAATGAAAGCAAAGCTTGTAAGTCTCCTCCTCCTCCTTTTCCTTTGGCAGAAAACGAAACCCGCCATAACATACAGATGAGAAAATGCAGTATAATATGCAGAAGATCAAACTTCATGCTACTTGCTTTAGGAGGAGGGAGGTAATCAATCTTTTTTTTTTTTCGAGGGGTGGAGGTAATCAATCATTATTAATTAATTTCATAGAAGAAAAAAAATATATACATAAAATTTTGTTATTCTAAAACATACAAGCCACACACATGTAGACTTGACTTCACTTGACTGCCAAATAATTCTCAAAATCCCCATTTATATTATACATGTTGTGGGGTTAACATATGAATTGACGGTGTAATGTATTATGAGAAAAGTCATCGCTTCACATCAACCAAGACCCTTCAATATTCTACAAAAATAAAAAATAAAAAATCACCCCTATTCATAGTAGGGATATACATTATCTACCAAATTCAACAAATTCTTATAAATATTATCTCTATCTCTACTATATTAAAAGAACCAGTTGTTTCTCACGTAAGTGTTTCTCCCTCGGGTGTGTAATGTTCCTGTCCCAAATACCGAGTCCTTATCCGGAAATAAGACGTTCGGCACGCGACATTTAGAGTAAACCCTAAACCTCACTTAAACCTCATGTCACATCAGAGTAATTAAGGGTTTACGTGGAAGAAAAACAAGTTGTAGACTCGGGAAATAGACCCCCAAGTCATTGTCACAACAACTCAACCAGAAATAACCGCTGTCAAAATAAATCATAAATATTGAAACCAAACACTATCATCCATTACAACTGACTTGTCTAAAAAGAAAGAACTACACTACTTGCTACATTGCTTATTAGAAAAAAATGACTATAAAAGACTCCAAGGCGCCATCCTAAGCTAGCACTTCAAGCTCGCCAACAAACTCATCGTGTACCTGCAACCTTCTTATTCAAAATAAAGGAGTGAGCACCGACCGAATACTCAGTAAGGAGAAAGAAGGTCAAAAGAGAGATTCATGCATATCGGATGCCGGGAGACATGACATGAATCTACTTCATCCAATTCTCAAAACCATTAAGAAACTAATTTTGAAACATAACTTAGAATAGTCACTTTAAAACCAAACTTGACATCTACGGGAATACGCCCGGAAACCAACTTTAAATCATGCATAGAAAACATGCCTAGTAATTACGTTCAGTTAATCTTGCACGTACTTGTTTGTTTACATTAATTACTTACTTACCGTGTTTATCCTGCTGATCAAACCTACGTAAGCTTCTACTAACCCATACTTTACTTGTCTACTAACCATAACATCTATGTGTCTTGTCTATCTTGTCTATCTTGTCTCTGCCTCTTACATATTTACCATGTCTTTGTTCTTGTTTTAATTGTTTCGTTCATGTTCCTTGTTGACTTGTCATGGGGCTTGGTGCAACACGGGTAATATGACTAGCGTACATCCAACGTGGGTCTGGGTCACGGTACCCCGCTCGGTACATCGTCCTTGGACGACATGGTAATACAACTAGCCATACATCCGACATGGTCCTACGCTCAGTACCATGGTACTCCGCTCAGTACGTCGCAAAAAAGTCACTAACTATAAACAAGTAGGAGCACATAAAGCACATAGATTCAAATCAAAGTCCATATCCAACCTACTAGAGCATTCAAAGACCATACCAACACCGAACTCTCATCATATCTCCACTACTCGTAACTTAAACGCATAAAACATGAAAGTAACCAGACAGCAAAAGAACTTTAGAAGAACTCCTTACCTTATTTTGAAGTATTCCAAGCAATTTGCTGAATCTACGAACACCTATTGCATAACAATTAGATCTAGCATTAATTCTATGTCAAAAACTATGATTTTACGATGTCACGATAACGAACCCGAATTTTTAAAGATATGGCTGAACCGAACAACAACAGATTATGGAAAATACATTGCTGAAAATATTATATAGCTTGGTTAAAAGGTGGGTTCTATTGGCACACGCCAAATTACTTTTGGCACCCATTATTTGAATATTTTTTCTGCTGAACAAAACGTCACGCGGCTGGTGTTTTTCCCTAAACACCAACGTCGATTACGGTGTCACCGACGCGTTGCGCTGGCGAGAAACATACTAGCGACTCGACGCCCCAAGTTGTGCCACTTTTATAACGTGAACGCCATCCCCACCTGTTCTCCTCGCTTCTCTCGACACCGACGTTGGTGTTCGAGGAGGACACCAGCCGTGACGATGACGTTCGCCTCTTTTGAAAACGATGTGGTGCCGGTAATTTTTGTGGTGCCGGCAGGAGTAAGTGGGTCTGCCGAAGTAATTTGGCGTGTCTTAATAACCCACCGCTAAAATTGTTCGCCTCGTTGTTGTGATCGCTTTGTCTATTTGTATCTGCAAAACGGGTCGACAGAACACCGTTAAAACAAATATTTCTCTCACAGCTGCCGCCGATGACAAAGTCGCTGCTTCCTTTTTGCTTTATGACAATATGCGTGTTGCATATATTTGCAAAAGCATTGCTTTTATAGTTTTTCTTTTTCTTTTATTTATTATTTTCCTTTTAAAAAACATTTTAGGAAACAATAATTTATCTTTTTTTTCCCTTTTATTTATCCTTAATTTTAAAGGGAAAATTACTGAAAAATAAAAGACTAAGAAATTAGGTTTCTTGAAGTGACGAAAATACCCTTATAAGAATTACGGGGTTTTACAGGGTGTTTTCCCGTAATTTAATATTTTTATAAATAAAAGAATATTATAATAATTAATATTAAATAATAATCCAGTAGAAAAAAAACGTTGATTAGATAACTTCGTCAAATAATTTATTTTTAATCATAATAATTAGGCGTTGATTAGATAGCTTCTCTAAAAAAAAATTAGATACTTCATCTTGATAACATTATACCTTTTGCATCGGCACAAGATTTAAAGATAAAGATAATAACAATGATAATAATTTAAAGATAATGCTACAAATAATTATTATAAAGTGTCAGTTATCTCATATGGTATATATATGCCTTCCGAATCAACAACAATAACAATAATAATTCTGCTATAATGTTATTATACGAGTAAATTAAATAATAAAAATGGCGATCTTAGGTTCTTTTAATGGTAATTTTAGGGTTTTCGTCAATTACACATTGCTCGCCGGAGATATGCAATCCTTCATGCGTCTCTCCGCGTTGGAGGATAGCTTCGTTCTGCTTCTCATGCTATATTTTGGAGTCGCCTTGGAGGCAAATTATCCACATGTTGGAGATGGTCCTCTCAGTACTAAATCATTCGTGAGAGCAATAAAAGGGGCGCAAATTCTTAATGGTCTAGGTTCATTGTCACTCTATATGGAAAATCATGTATTCAAATCTCATGGAAATAAATGCATCGAATTGCAAAGCCCTCTCAAAATTCTCCAATGGCAAGGTTCCCGTACTATAGCCCGAACCTTGAATATTTGCGTAATATTTTTCTTCGTCTAGGGCTTAAATCTTTTTGTCTTATAGCATTGTTTGACGGTAAACATGTCTTGAATATAAGTGAATTTTCTATCGATGTTTTTGGGTTGTTACTAAAAATGCGATGATATTATCTAAATGGACGGTTGATTTTTTCGCCTTAATCGAGAGAGGCGTCTTTGGCCCCCTTTTGGATAGAGCTTACTGAATTATCTCTCATTTTGTTGAATAAAGATTGTATATTCCGAATTTTTCTTTGTTGATAAAGATTATCTATGACGAATTGCAACTTTGTGGGCCGGCCACATCAAATTGACTCCGCTACTATTGAACTGAGAAGACCTTCTATTGCGCGTGTGATGGTTGAAGTTGAATTTTTTGTTTCCCGATGTATACACAAGCAATTGTCTGAGACTAAGCATTCGAGTTACTATTGGACACCCAAAGAGGGACCTTTCCCAAGAAAATTTGTTGCATCCGCAAAGACTCAAACTTGAGATCTCTTGCTTAATCGACCAAAGCCCTTCCACTCAGGCTCATGTGGATTGTATCTGGATTAGGAATTAGGATTCTGGGTTTTTAGATGATTATCAATGAATAATGGCCTTCGTGCTGTCATTTTTGTAGGTGTATTAGACATCATGAGCATAGGAGCCCCAAGAAGCATCATAATATAATGGTAAATACAAAGGAAACTCGAGCTAAGCCTCGATAGGAGTATAGTAGGATAGAGAAATTCAAGGGCCATTTCTTGAAGAATGAAGGGTAATTAATGCTAAAGGTGTTAATGATGGAGCATAAGAACAATTTCGCAAGCAGGACATGGGTTTGATGTTAGGAAATCAACTAGTTTAACGCAACATAATTTAAAATTCGATTTCCGATCCCAAAATCGACTTCGTTTAATACAATAAACACGTTAAGTAGTTGACGGTGATTACCTTGCTTGATCTAATAAATCGACACTTTGACCGTCAATGGAGAGTAGTAGTGCGCGCGAGCCGCCCACCTGTCCGGCCTCTATCGATATCCACACGAGCGCCTCGCCGGAATCCTCCTTGGATTGCTACTAGAAAAATCCGGTTGCTAGACCGGCATTTTCTCTCTCTAAATCCCTCTCTAAGAAGCTCTCAGTTTATTTTGTAAATTAGAACTCTTCTAATTATGATATACAAAAGAGCTAGCCAACCCTTGCTTATATCGGGAGAGTGGCGCCCCATATGTCCCTAATCTGATTAGGAGAAGCTTCCTAGTAGATTAATGAGAAAAAAAACATTTTTACTAGTAAAATAAGGAAAATAAATATTCTAGATTTATCTCTTTTAATTTAATATCTTATATTAAATAAATCCAAGATATTGTCAATATCTTTATCATATTACCATAAATATATTTTTCCAAAATCTATTAATATCCAATATTAATATATGATAATATCATTAATTAAATTGCACAATCCAAGTGTATCCTATGCACTACATTCTCCGCCCCATATGCCAAATATTGTCATCCGGAATATTCTTTAATTAATCAATATAATTAATATCTTGTATTTAATTTATTCATAATTAATAAATACCATCATATTAATTTAATCACTATAACACTTTATAGTCGAGATAAACTTTCCTTATTTGGTTATCACTATAACCGCATTTTAATCTGGCTAAATGTTCTTATGTGTGACCCAATAGGCTTCCGAATTTGTTGGCCGTAGACATGAAGTGCAAATTACGAAAATGCCCTTCATACCTAACGATCACGGAATAGCGTCTAGCAACACACCCTGACCCCCAATCATCGGAAGAGTCAAAAGCAATGACTACTACCTTTCATGTGAAACAGTTACCGTGTAAATAGAATCTTATCGCTGTAATAATATCCATACGATTGTATCTCGAGTGTTAGTACATCAACGATCGTATCTTATAATCTTGATATCAAGCTCTCTCGGAATAACTCATTTACTCCCACTTTGCAAAGATTCACGAGAGCTAGACATTCCTTATAAGAATGCTATTTCGGATATCTACTCCTAATCATAGGATACGAGATTTTTGGACGAACAAACATGTATCCTATGCATGCTTCAATATCACACGTGAGCACTTCCGCATGATCGCCAATGGAGACTCCGGTCTCTGGATAATTACACAACTGCCACATACCACGACACTTAATGTAAGTGGGCCAGTCTAACGTACGCATTCTCCAATACACGCCAACGTACAGTCCAAGTGGAAGTAGATTCAATAACTATGAACAAGTAGAAGCACATAAAGCACATAGATTCAAATCAATGTCCATATCCAACCTACTAGAGCATTCAAAGACCATACCAACACCGAACTCTCATCCTATCTCCATGATCGCGTGTAAGCCACTAACGTCGATATTACTAGCAAGAATACTAGGTACATCGCAGTATAGTAAATGCGAGTCAAGGTCGATCCCATAGAGACAATGCAACTTATAAGTATAAACGATTCTAACCTAATTAAGAAGCAACATATAGGCGGTCATTGACCAACAATAACATAAAAGAAAACAAACATGGTATTCTCTCCCTCTCCTCACCGATCTACTAACTTGGATTAGTTAATCATTAAGTTTACTTCCCCATGTAATTTCCTTAGATTAATCGCGAGCTTTTAATGATTATCATCATATTTATCAGCTACGGGTGCAATTCCTACTCCTATCTACTCCGACAATGGCAGCAGACAATCTATACGCAAGCTACCCTCCTTAATTGGTCCGTAATAGCCCATAAGCATAAAGAACTAGAATTGCCGATATTGAGCGCTAACTCATACCGCTAACCCGCCTAAACATCCGTCGACATTGACCAGCACGTTCATAGGGTCCATTCAAGACTATGTCCTAATTAACATTTCAATAACAGTCATTCATGTTAATTTACGAATTACGAATATTAGATTGGCCAGACCTATTACTCGTTTTAATTATTCTTACCGATCAACGTAGCTGTAGTGAATCACAGTTTAGGTTTTCTAAAACATGCCTCGGTAAACCGGTATAAATCGCCGGTTTACCAGGGGTGACTTTTCCTAATTTGTGGATCTACATTGCTCAGTACGATTAAAATATAAATCATGGGGTTGTTAAACATGCAGATTAACTAAAACACATAAATGCGAACAGATCTACCATATTGAAGACAAAAAGGAACGTTTAAAGCTTCATACCTTCAACATTGGAGATCTAGATCGATCTACTCAAGCAAGAGATGATGGAAGAAGGGAGGAAACCGAAAACAACTCTCCAAAGCTTAAGAAAACTTTATTTCATAATAATTGTATAATAAAATTGAATATAATTGAGTGCTTATGAAAACTTATGCAATAATCTGTAAATGCGGCCTTATATAGATACAATGACCGACTTAAAACCCTAACCGACCTAGATAATGCGGCAGAATCAATTTCGTGTTCCACAAGACGCCGGGTTACCGGGCCTTCTTTTCTTCCTTTTCTTCAGCAGACTTCTGCTTGGACTTCAATCACTTGGCCCAATGTACTTCTTTTGGTTCAGATCCGTTGTCCAATGCTCCGGTTTCGGTACATCCTATAAAATACGCAAAACGAGTCAAAACATTACCAAAACATCGGGAAAATAGTATAGATGATGCGAATTCATCATTGGAGAAAATGTGGAATTGAATTAAAAATGATTTTATAATCATTTTATTCGATGACTTTGTAAGCGTATTTCGATATATTCGTGTATAGAATATATGTAATGTTTTATTAATTCAAAAACTACGTGAGTCGTAGATGAATTCAGATTTGGAATCATTCAATTCGGATAACGGGTGAATGAGAAATTAACGCTTAAAGTCGGTTTGTTGGAAAATTGATATTGGGCCTATTGGGCTTAAGTGTGTTATGAAAAGGAAAAATGGGAAGAAACTTTTCTCCCACATTGGTTGGAAGAATGAAAAAGAAGCAATATTTATATGATATTGTTTTAGTATAGTTGGAATAAGAAACCAACATTATACACCGTTCTAAACGTGGGCGCAGGGGGGGTGCAAATCCAATCCGGATTTACCCTTGGGCTTGTGCATGCCCGCGTGTCCTCGCGTATACGAATGCAGCTCGGTTTGAAGGTTCACAATCGAGTTCGGTTTTGCAACTGTTAATTTTTTTAAGGTTGCTTTGGTGAGGCTCGATCTGCTTTGAATCAAGGAACCGGGCTCGATCTCTCGAATCGAATCAAGGTTGCCGAGCCGGGGCTCGATCTCTCGAATCGAATCAAGGTTGCTTGAATGAGGCTCGATCCACCGAGAGTGAGACTGCTTCATGTTCCTATCCAACTTTAAGTCGTGATTAAAGCCGAGACTTTTAGCTTTCAAGTTCCAACATAATGATGATATTTATGACATTCAATTCAAGCCGAGGTCGTTCATTTCCATCGCTTTTCCAGGTCCTCTCGCTATATAAACGAGCTACATGAATGGGAAGAAAAATACAGATTACGTAAATACAACACCGTAATTGCATACATACATACATTCTTCTCGCATACCGTTCTTGCATCAAGTGAAGAGTTTCAAAACACAATAGAGAGTTCGTCGTTGTTCGAGTTTGCGATGCATCGCTATTCTGAAAGGTAATCTGAGAATTCCTGAGAGACAATTGCTGCAAAACGGGGTACATACCGGGGCAAATTTGTCTTAAGGACAGAGTTCGTCTCGGCTCAGATCGTAGATATCCTTTATTTTCTCTTTCTGTACTTCTTTGTTATTGTTTATCAAGATCAATAAAACTGTTGTTGATTTTATTCGTTTTTATTTATTTTAATTATACACGGGGTTTAACAGCTTAAGACAAATTTTTAGAACCATAGTTCTAAATCAAACTCAGGTGTAATAGAAATATCTTGACGAATTTTTTTCATCTTTTTATTGATTTTGTCGATCGTTGCTTTTGGCTGTGTGAATTCGCTTTATTATTAACTAATGTTTGCTGGCAGACCTGTTGTACCTTGGACCAAGAATAATTTTTTAATTCATGGACTGTTTTGCTTTACCTTTTATTTTGCTATGGGTTCTTATAACTTTTAGTCTGCATCAGAAGTCATTTAGTCCTTGCTTCTCGTCGTTTTAAAGACTTTTATTTGAGTTAAATACCCGTTTATGGTATTTGGTTGTCTAGTCTGTTGTAGCCTTGTAAAACAACCTCGCTCGTCTTACATCTGTTTATTTGATTTCGTGTAAAGAAAAAAAAAACCTGCTTTTGTTATCTTTGAATTGCAATAAAATTTTCAAAGAAAATCTCTGCTTTGATTTCTAATTCTTAGGAAAACGAGTTGAATTGGAAAGGTTTCGTTGAAATACGATTCTAAAGTTTATCTTCATTTGACGAAATGGCATCCGACGGTCAAGTGACTCCTACTCCGGATGGTGCGCCAAACGGAGGACGTGACTTCCCAGAGTACGGGAATTGTGACACGATTTACCACGATTCTCGGTGCAAACCATGAGAGACCGGAGAAGTTCAACGGTTCCAACTTTAAACGTTGGCAACGAAAGATGTTGTTTTACATCACAACACTTGGGCTAGCAAGAATGCTAATCGATGACCCACCGCTGGCGCCACCGAAACTCCCGAAAAGACGGCTTTTCTTGTCAGTAGAAAGTCGGAAGCACAAGGTGATTTTACGTGCAAGAATTATATTCTTAATGGTTTAGATAACATGTTGTATGGTGTGTACTGTACTTATGAAACTGCTAAATCATTGTGGCAAGCATTAAAGAAGAAGTATACAACCGAAGCTGCTGGTGCCAAGAAGTTTCTTGTCAGTAGGTTTTTGAAGTATGAAATGAATGATACTAAATCTATTGTGAAACAGTGGAGGAGTTGCAAATTCGATATCCGAGATGATACTGGAAGATCCAAAATCAATGAGAATTTTCAAGTGGCATGTGTCATTGAGAAGCTTCCCGACCCGTGGAAGGAATACAAGAGCTATCTCATGCACAAGAGAAAGCAGGTGACGATGGATGATTTGATTGTCCGACTCCGTATTGAGGAGGACAATAGAGCATCTGAAAGAAAACGTTCTGTGCCGGTTGGACAAGCGAAAGCTAATGTCGCTGAGGTTCACAATCAGAAGAGAAAGAAGACAGAGAAATCGGTTAAGAAAGACGGGGAATCTTCAAAGAAACCGACGTCATTCAAGTTTAATGGTAATTGTAACAACCGTGGGCAAGCATGGGCACCGTGTCTTTGCGGAATGCCGATCAAAGAAGCCTTACAAACCTAGGGTTCATATGGCTGAAACTGAGGAAGATGATGACAATCTCTGCGCCATGGTGACTGAGTGCAACACCGTGAGGAATCCGAGGAAGTGGTTTGTGGACACAGGTGCCACTAAACATGTATGTGCTGACCGTGAGATCTTCTCAACCTACAAGGCTGGCAATGGTGAGAAGCTGTGGATGGGAAACTCTTCCCAATCAACCATTCAGGGAACTGGAAACGTGATTCTGAAGATGACTTCTGGGAAGAAGCTGACACTCACAAATGTTCTCCATGTTCCTGATATACGTAGAAACCTGATTTCTGGTGGTATGCTGAATAAGAATGGTTTTAAACTTTCTTTTGGTAATGACAAGGTCATTTTGACCAAAAATGAGATGTATGTTGGTAGAGGTTATTTTACCGAAGGTTTATTTACACTGAATGTAATGGCTATAATGCCTAAGACCAAGTAGCCCTTGCGAGGCTAATAAAACCGCTTACTACGCTTACTTGATTGAGTCTTGTACTTTATGGCATAATCGTTTAGGACACGTTAATAATAAATCAATTCAAAGAATGATGAATTTGGATTTATTACCTAAACTAAAATTTAATCAAACCGAAAATGCCAAGTGTGTGTTGAGGCTAAAATGACTAAAGCACCGTTTCCATCCGTGGAAAGAAATACAGAACCATTAGAATTAATTCACACAGATTTGTGTGATTTAAAGTTTGTGCAATCGAGAGGCGGTAAAAAGTATTTTGTAACTTTTATCGATGATTGTACAAGATACTGTTATGTTTATTTGCTAAGTAGCAAAGATGAGGCTATCGAGGCATTCAAAAATTATAAAAATGAAGTTGAGAATCAACTTAGCAGACGAATCAAGAAGGTTCGTAGTGATAGAGGTGGAGAGTATGAATCGCCTTTTGAAGGATTATGTCTAGATTCGGGCATTATTCATCAAACTACTGCTCCATATGCTCCTCAATCTAACGGAATTGCTGAACGTAAAAATCGTACTCTGAAAGAGATGATGAATGCAATGTTGATCAGTTCTGGTTTACCTCAGAACTTGTGGGGGGAGGCCCTTCTGTCCGCCAATGTAATTCTCAACAGAATTCCATCTAAAAAGATGGATAAGACCCCATATGAGTTGTGGAAAGGCCACAAACCAAGTTATAAATACTTGAAAGTGTGGGGGTGTTTAGCAAAGGTGGAAGTGCCTAAACCTAAACAAATCAAGATTGGGCCTAAAACGATAGATTGCATATTCATTGGGTATGCACATAACAGTAGTGCATATAGATTTCTTGTGCACAAATCTGACAACCCTGATGTCCATGTAAACACAATCATGGAGTCAAGAAATGCGGTGTTTTTGAGGATGTCTACCCAAACAAAGAAAGACATAATGAAGACTCAAATTCGACTAAGAGGCACACACGAAAATGTGGGGAATAATGCTTGAGAACACGAGGAAGTTGAACCTCGAGAGGAGTAAACGGGCTAGGACTTCAACGTCTTTTGGGCGATTTTCGACCTACATGGTAGAAAATACTCCAAGGACATATGCCGAGGCTATGACTAATCCAAGCACCTTTCGGAAAGAGGCAATCAATAGTGAAATAGAGTCCATCATGCAAAATCACACTTGGGAATTAGTAGAAATTCCACCGACATAAAGCACTCGGGTGTAAGTGGATTTTCAAGAAGAAGCTTAAAGTCGATGGATCTATTGATAAGTATAAGGCCAGGTTGGTAGCTAAGGGTTATCGGCAAAAGAGGGTCTTGATTTCTTTGATACTTACTCACCAAGAACAAGAATCACTTATATAAGGGTTCTAATTTCTTCTTTGCATGTTGTATAACTTGGAAATCCATCGATGGATGTTAAAACGCATTTCGAATGGTGAATTAGACGAAGAAATTTATATGGAACAACCCGAAGGGTTTGTGGTTCCAGTCGAGAAAACAAAGTGTGTCGACTCGTTAAGTCACCAGATGGATCAAACAAGCACCCAAGCAATGGCATCAAAAGTTTGATCAAACTATGCTATCTAATGGGTTTAAGATCAACGAGTGCGACAAATGTGTCTACATCAAACATACACCTAATGCTTATGTGTTGGTGTGTCTATATGTTGATGATATGCTCATTATGGGAGTACTCATGATATAATCATGAATACCAAAAGATGTTGACACGTAACTTTGATATGAAAGATATGGGGTATCGCAGATGTAATCTTGGGATTAAAATCTCCGAAATATCGAGGACTAGTGTTGTCACAGTCTCACTACATTGAATCCGTCCCGAGGAGATTCGGTGTTTATGATGAAAGTCCTGTGAAAACACCTATTGACTTAAGTCTTCACTTAGTCAAAAATAAAGGTGACCATGTGTCTCGGCTTAAAATATTCTCAGTTATCGGTTGTTTAATGTACATAACGAATTGTACTAGACCGGATATTGCATGTCTTTGTGAATAAACCGAGCCGATTTACAAGTAATCTAGTGAGGATCATTGGAAGGCTCTTATTAGAGTACTAAAGTACTTGAAATATACAATGAACACAGGGGTTATGCTACACAAGATATCCAAAGCAGTTGTTAGAAGGTTCTTGTGATGCAAATTGGATTTACGATTCAAAAGAATCCAAATCCACAACCGGATATGTTTTCATGATTGGTGGTCTTTGCGGTGTCTTGAAAGTCCACTAAGCAGACGTGCATATCTCGCTTCCACTATGGAGGCCGAGTTTATTGCATTAGACAAAGCGGGTGAAGAAGCGAGTGGCTTCAAATTTCTAGAGGACATTCCATGTTGGACAAAACCGATTGCTCTTATTAGCATACACAAAGTGATAGTCAATCGGCTATACACCGAAAGCACGAAATAGTATGTATAATGGTAAGTCTAGACATATACGTCGGCGACACAATACCATTAAACAAGCGATCTCTAGTGGTGTGATTTCTATCGATTATGTAAAATCGAAGGAGAATCTTGCGAGATCCGCTTACAAAAGGTTTACACAGAGAACAAATGTCGCTTTGACACTCGGAATGGGCACTGAAGCCTATTGAAAGATAAGCTTTGTAATGGTAACCCTACCATGTTGACTGGGAGATCCCAAGATCTTGGTTCAAAGGGACAACTAAGTTATGAAGTCATTGATGAACACTTACCCATTCTGTATATAAAGTGTCGCCTGCACGTAAGTGAAGGATAAGTGAAAACTTTTAATGATTCCTGTAACTTGATTAAATTCGAGTGGGGTATGGCAGAATACTTTTGATAGGAGGTCACCTATGTAAGTGCGAAGTGGGGCCGCTTCAAAGAGAGTTTAGAGGCTAGAATTCTCTAACGCACTTTCTGAAACCAGGTGTGATTCAGGGCCAAAACGAATCCAGTCATGAGAACCAAGTACAGTGCTAAGGGAAATATTGTGTGAGTACTATTGTCTAGTTTTACACTAAAGGCTGAACAGTTCAAGACTTAAGTTCACTGAATAGCCGAGTAAATCCGATAGTATTTCACTAAGGCAGGTTCAAAGCCAGAAGCTACCTCTCCTGATGCAATATTTTTCTGCCAGAATCTCTTCAGAGTCTGCATCTGCATTAATTTCCATTCATGTGGGGGATTGTTGGAGAAAATGTGGAATTGAATTAAAAATGATTTTATAATCATTTTATTCAGTGACTTTGTAAGCGTATTTCGGATATATTCGTGTATAGAATATATGTAATGTTTTATTAATTCTGAAAACTACGTGAGTCGTAGATGAATTCAGGATTTGGAATCATTCAATTCGGATAACGGGTGAATGAGAAATTAACGCTTAAAGTCATTTTGTTGGAAAATTGATATTGGGCCTATTGGGCTTAAGTGTGTGTTATGAAAAGGAAAAATGGGAAGAAACTTTTCTCCCACATTGGTTGGAAGAATGAAAAAGAAGCAATATTTATATGATATTGTTTTAGTATAGTTGGAATAAGAAACCAACATTATACACCGTTCTCTACGTGGGCGCAGGGGGGGTGCAAATCCAATCCGGATTTACCCTTGGGCTTGTGCATGCCCGCGTGTCCTGCGTGCATACGAATGCAGCTCGGTTTGAAGGTTCACAATCGAGTTCGGTTTTGCAAATCTGTTAATTTTTAAGGTTCTTTGGTGAGGCTCGATCTGTGAATCAAGGAGCCTGGGCTCGATCTCTCGAATCGAATCAAGGTTGTTGAAGCCGAGGCTCGATCTCATCGAGTGAGGCTGCTTCATGTTCCTATCCAACTTTAAGTCGTGATTAAAGCTGAGACTTTTAGCTTTCCAAGTTCCAACATAATGATGATATTTATGACATTCAATTCAAGCTGAGGCTGTTCATTTCCATCAGTTTTTCCAGGTCCTCTGCTATATAAACGAGCTACATGAATGGGAAGAAAAATACACAGACACAGAAATACAACACCAGAATTGCATACATACATACATTCTTCTGCATACTGTTCTTGCATCAAGTGAAGAGTTTCTGAAGCACAGTAGAGTTCGTCGTTGTTCGAGTTTGCAGTACCGCTATTCTGAAAGGTAATCTGAGAATTCTGAGAGACAATTCTTTATAAAACGGGTACATACCGGGGCAAATTTGTCTTAAGGACAGAGTTCGTCTCGGCTCAGATCGTAGATATCCTTTATTTTCTCTTTCTGTACTTCTTTGTTATTGTTTATCAAGATCAATAAAACTGTTGTTGATTTTATTCGTTTTTATTTATTTTAATTATACATGGGGTTTAACAGCTTAAGACAAATTTTTAGAACCATAGTTCTAAATCAAACCTGTGTGTAATAGAAATATCTTGACGAATTTTTTCATCTTTTTTATTGATTTTGTCATTCGTTGCTTTTATTTGTGTGAATTCGTTTATTATTAACTAATGTTTGCTGCGGAGACTGTTGTACCTTGGACCAAGAATAATAATTTTTAATTCATGGACTGTTTTGCTTTACCTTTTATTTTGCTATGGGTTCTTATAACTTTTAGTCCGCATCGAAGTCATTTAGTCCTTGCTTCTCGTCGTTTTAAAGACTTTTATTTGAGTTAAATACTGCTTATGGTATTTGGTTGTCTAATCTGTTGTAGCCCGTAAACAACTCTCGCTTTCGCCTTACATCTGCATTATTTGATTTCGTAAAAAGAAAAAAAAACAACTGCTTTTGTTATCTTTGAATTGCAATAAAAATTTTCAAAGAAAATCTACTGCTTTGATTTCTAATTCTTAGGAAAACGAGTTGAATTGGAAAGGTTTCGTTGAAATACGATTCTAAAGTTTATCTTCTGCTTTGAACGAAATGGCATCCGACGGTCAAGTGACTCACCTCCGGATGGTGCGCCAAACGGAGGACGACTTCCCGCAGTACGGGATTGTGACACGCATTTACCACGATTACCGGTGCAAACCATGAGAGACCGGAGAAGTTCAACGGTTCCAACTTTAAACGTTAGCAGCGTAAGATGTTGTTTTACATCACAACACTTGGGCTAGCAAGAATGCTAATCGATGACCCACCAGGTGGCGCCACTCCCCTCCCGGAAAAGACGGCTTTTCTTGTCAGTAGAAAGTTGGAAGCACAAGGATTTTCTCGTGCAAGAATTATATTCTTAATGGTTTAGATAACATGTTGTATGGTGTGTACTGTACTTATGAAACTGCTAAATCATTGTGGCAAGCATTAAAGAAGAAATATACAACCGAAGATGCTGGTGCCAAGAAGTTTCTTGTCGATGAGGTTTTGAAGTATGAAATGAATGATACTAAATCTATTGTGAAACAGTGGAGGAGTTGCAAATTCTGATATCTGAGATGATACCAGAAGATCTGAAAATCAATGAGAATTTTCAAGTGGCATGTGTCATTGAGAAGCTTCCCGACTCGTGGAAGGAATACGAGAGCTATCTCATGCACAAGAGAAAGCAGGTGACGATGGATGATTTGATTGTCCGACTCCGTATTGAGGAGGACAATAGAGCATCCGAAGAAAACGCTCGTGCGGTTGGACAAGCGAAAGCTAATGTCGCTGAGGTTCACAATCAGAAGAGAAAGAAGACAGAGAAATCGGTTAAGAAGACTGGGGAATCTTCAAAGAAACCGACGTCATTCAAGTTTAATGGTAATTGTAACAACTGTGGCAAGCATGGGCACCGTGCTGCGGAATGCCGATCAAAGAAGCCTTACAAACCTAGGGTTCATATGGCTGAAACTGAGGAAGATGATGACAATCTCTGCGCCATGGTGACTGAGTGCAACACCGTGAGGAATCCGAGGAAGTGGTTTGTGGACACAGGTGCCACTAAACATGTATGTCTTGACCGTGAGATCTTCTCAACCTCAAGGTGGCAATGGTGAGAAGTCGTGGATGGGAAACTCTTCCCAATCAACCATTCGAGGAACTGGAAACGCGTGATTCTCAAGATGACTTCGGGAAGAAGGCGACACTCACAAATGTTCTCCATGTTCCTCGATATACGTAGAAACCTCGATTTACGGTGGTATCTTTGAATAAGAATGGTTTTAAACTTTCTTTTGGTAATGACAAGGTCATTTTGACCAAAAATGAGATGTATGTTGGTAGAGGTTATTTTACCGAAGGTTTATTTACAATCGAATGTAATGGCTATAATGCCTAAGACTCACAGTGCCCATCGAGGCTAATAAAACCGCTTCTACTTCGCTTACTTGATTGAGTCTTGTACTTTATGGCATAATCGTTTAGGACACGTTAATAATAAATCAATTCAAAGAATGATGAATTTGGATTTATTACCTAAACTAAAATTTAATCAAACCGAAAATGCCAAGTGTGTGTTGAGGCTAAAATGACTAAAGCACCGTTTCCATCCGTGGAAAGAAATACGAAACCATTAGAATTAATTCACACAGATTTGTGTGATTTAAAGTTTGTGCAATCGAGAGGCGGTAAAAGTATTTTGTAACTTTTATCGATGATTGTACAAGATATCATTATGTTTATTTGCTAAGTAGCAAAGATGAGGCTATCGAGGCATTCAAAAATTATAAAAATGAAGTTGAGAATCAACTTAGCGAGATTTAATCAAGAAGGTTCGTAGTGATAGAGGTGGAGAGTATGAATCGCCTTTTGAAGGATTATGTCTAGATTCGGGCATTATTCATCAAACTCTCGCCCATATGCTCCTCAATCTAACGGAATTGTTTGAACGTAAAAATCGTACTCAAAAAGAGATGATGAATGCAATGTTGATCGATTCCGGTTTACCTCGTAACTTGTGGGGAGGCCCTTCGTCCGCCAATGTAATTCTCAATGTAATTCCATCTAAAAAAGATGGATAAGACCCATATATGAGTTGTGGAAAGGCCACAAACCAAGTTATAAATACTTGAAAGTGTGGGGGTGTTTAGCAAAGGTGGAAGTGCCTAAACCTAAACAAATCAAGATTGGGCCTAAAACGATAGATTGCATATTCATTGGGTATGCACATAACAGTAGTGCATATAGATTTCTTGTGCACAAATCTGACAACCCTGATGTCCATGTAAACACAATCATGGAGTCAAGAAATTCGGTGTTTTTTGAGGATGTCTTCCCAAACAAAGAAAGACATAATGAAGACTCAAATTCGACTAAGAGGGCACACGAAAATGTGGGGAATAATGCTTCAGAACACGAGGAAGTTGAACCTCGAAGGAGTAAACGGGCTAGGACTTCAACGTCTTTTGGGCCAGATTTTCTGACCTACATGGTAGAAAATACTCCAAGGACATATGCCGAGGCTATGACTAATCCAGAAGCACCTTTCTGGAAAGAGGCAATCAATAGTGAAATAGAGTCCATCATGCAAAATCACACTTGGGAATTAGTAGAAATTCCACCTGGACATAAAGCACTCGGGTGTAAGTGGATTTTCAAGAAGAAGCTTAAAGCTGATGGATCTATTGATAAGTATAAGGCCAGGTTGGTAGCTAAGGGTTATCGGCAAAAGAGGTCTTGATTTCTTTGATACTTACTCACCAAGAACAAGAATCACTTATATAAGGGTTCTAATTTCTCTTCTTCGCAGTTGTATAACTTGGAAATCCATCGATGGATGTTAAAACGCATTTACGAATGGTGAATTAGACGAAGAAATTTATATGGAACAACCCGAAGGGTTTGTGGTTCCAGGTCAGGAAAACAAAGTGTGTCGACTCGTTAAGTCACTGTATGGACTGAAACAAGCACCCAAGCAATGGCATCAAAAGTTTGATCAAACTATGCTATCTAATGGGTTTAAGATCAACGAGTGCGACAAATGTGTCTACATCAAACATACACCTAATGCTTATGTGTTAGTGTGTCTATATGTTGATGATATGCTCATTATGGGGAGTACTCATGATATAATCATGAATACCAAAAGATCTTGACACGTAACTTTGATATGAAAGATATGGGGTCGCGGATGTAATCTTGGGGATTAAAATCTCCGTAATATCGAGGACTAGTGTTGTCACAGCCTCACTACATTGAATCCGTCCCCGAGGAGATTCAAGTGTTTATGATGAAAGTCTGTGAAAACACCTATTGACTTAAGTCTTCACTTAGTCAAAAATAAAGGTGACCATGTGTCTCGGTTAAAATATTCTCGAGATTATCGGTTGTTTAATGTACATAACGAATTGTACTAGACCGGATATTGCATGTCTTTGTGAATAAACCGAGAGCCGATTTACAAGTAATCCTAGTGAGGATCATTGGAAGGTTCTTATTAGAGTACTAAAGTACTTGAAATATACAATGAACTCAGGGTTATGCTACACAAGATATCCAAAGAGTGTTAGAAGGTTATCAGATGCAAATTGGATTTACGATTCAAAAGAATCCAAATCCACAACCGGATATGTTTTCATGATTGGTGGTGTTGCGGTGTCTTGAAGTCCACTAAGCGTGACGTGCATATCTCGCTCCACTATGGAGGCCGAGTTTATTGCATTAGACAAAGCGGGTGAAGAAGCGAGTGGCTTCAAATTTCCTGAGGACATTCCATGTTGGACAAAACCGATTGCTCCTATTAGCATACACAAGATAGTCAATCGGCTATACACCGAGCACGAAATAGTATGTATAATGGTAAGTCTGACATATACGTCGGCGACACAATACCATTAAACAACCGATCTCTAGTGGTGTGATTTCTATCGATTATGTAAAATCGAAGGAGAATCTTATGATCCGCTTTACAAAAGGTTTACCTAGAGAACAAATGTCGCTTTTGACACTCGGAATGGGCCTGAAGCCTATTGAAAGATAAGATTTGTAATGGTAACCCTACCATGTTGACTCGGAGATCCCAAGATCTTGGTTCAAAGGGACAACTAAGTTATGGTCGTGTTGATGAACACTTACCCATTCGTGTATAAAAGTGTCGCCTGCGCCGTAAGTGAAGGATAAGTGAAAACTTTTAATGATTCCTGTAACTTGATTAAATTCGAGTGGGGTATGGCGAATACTTTTGATAGAGGTCACCTATGTAAGTGCGAAGTGGGGCCGCTTCAAAGAGAGTTTAGAGGCTAGAATTCTCTAACGCACTTTCAAAACCAGGTGTGATTCAGGCCAAACGAATCCAATACGAGAACCAAGTACAAAGTGCTAAGGGAAATATTGTGTGAGTACTATTGTCTAGTTTTACACTAAAGGTGAATAGCCAAGACTTAAGTTCACCGAATAGCCGAGTAAATCCGATAGTATTTCACTAAGGCAGGTTCAAAGCCGTAAGCTACCTCTCCCGATGCAATATTTTTCTCGCTGAATCTCTTCAGAGTCTCAGATCTGCATTAATTTCCATTCATGTGGGATTGTTGGAGAAAATGTGGAATTGAATTAAAATGATTTTATAATCATTTTATTCAATGACTTTGTAAGCGTATTTCGGATATATTCGTGTATAGAATATATGTAATGTTTTATTAATTCTGAAAACTACGTGAGTCGTAGATGAATTCAGGATTTGGAATCATTCAATTCGGATAACGGGTGAATGAGAAATTAACGCTTAAAGTCGGTTTGTTGGAAAATTGATATTGGGCCTATTGGGCTTAAGTGTGTGTTATGAAAAGGAAAAATGGGAAGAAACTTTTCTCCCACATTGGTTGGAAGAATGAAAAAGAAGCAATATTTATATGATATTGTTTTAGTATAGTTGGAATAAGAAACCAACATTATACACCGTTCTCTACGTGGGCGCAGGGGGGTGCAAATCCAATCCGGATTTACCCTTGGGCTTGTGCATGCCCGCGTGTCCTGCGTACACGAATGCAGCTCGGTTTGAAGGTTCACAGTCAGAGTTCGGTTTTGCAACTGTTAATTTTTTTAAGGTTGCTGAGCTGAGGCTCAGTCTGCTGAATCAAGGAACTGGGGCTCAGTCTACTGAACTGAATCAAGGTTGCTGAGCTGAGGCTCAGTCTACTGAGAGTGAGACTGTTCATGTTCCTATCCAACTTTAAGTCGTGATTAAAGCTGAGACTTTTAGCTTTCCAAGTTCCAACATAATGATGATATTTATGACATTCAATTCAAGTCGAGGTCGTTCATTTCCATCGCTTTTCCAGTGTCCTCTGCTATATAAACGAAAGCTACATGAATGGGAAGAAAAATACACGCATACGTAAATACAACACCGTAATTGCATACATACATACATTCTTCTCGCATAATGTTCTTGCATCAAGTGAAGAGTTTCAAGCACGATGAGAGTTCGTCGTTGTTCAAAGTTTGCGATCGCTTATTCTCGAAGGTAATCTGAGAATTCCCGAGAGACAATTGCTTTGCAAAACGGGTACATACCGGGCAAATTTGTCTTAAGGACAGAGTTCGCCTCGCCTCGGATCGTAGATATCCTTTATTTTCTCTTCAGATTTCTTTGTTATTGTTTATTAAGATCAATAAAACGTTGTTGATTTTATTCGCTTTTATTTATTTTAATTATACACGGGTTTAACAAATTAAGACAAATTTTTTGTAGAACCATAGTTCTTAATCAAACCTGTGTGTAATAGAAATATCTTGACGAATTTTTTTCATCTTTTTTATTGATTTTGTCGATCGTTGCTTTTGTCGTGTGTGAATTCGCTTATTATTAACTAATGTTTGCCTGAGACTGTTGTACCTTGGACCAAGAATAATTTTTTAATTCATGGACCTGCTTTTGCTTTACCTTTTATTTTGCTATGGGTTCTTATAACTTTTAGTCTCGCATCGAAGTCATTTAGTCCTTGCTTCTCGTCGTTTTAAAGACTTTTATTTGAGTTAAATACCCGTTTATGGTATTTGGTTGTCTAGTCTGTTGTAGCCCGTAAACAACCTGCTCGTCTTCTGTCTGTTATTTGATTTCGTGTAAAGAAAAAAAAAACAACCTGTTTTTGTTATCTTTGAATTGCAATAAAAATTTTCAGCAAAATCTCTGTTTTGATTTCTAATTCTTAGGAAAAACGAGTTGAATTGGAAAGGTTTCGTTGAAATACGATTCTAAAGTTTATCTTCTGTTTCGAACAGAAATGGCATCTGACGGTCAAGTGACTCCTACTCCGGATGGTGCGCCAAACGGAGGACAGACTTCCCAGAGTACGGGAATTGTGACACAGACGACCACGGTTACTGGTGCAAACCATGAGAGACCGGAGAAGTTCAACGGTTCCAACTTTAAACGTTGGCAACAGAAGATGTTGTTTTACATCACAACACTTGGGCTAGCAAGAATGCTAATCGATGACCTACCAAAGGCGCCACCAAACTCCCGAAAAGACGGCTTTTCTTGTCAGAGAGAAATTTGGAAGCACAAAGATTTTCTCGTGCAAGAATTATATTCTTAATGGTTTAGATAACATGTTGTATGGTGTGTACTGTATTTATGAAATCAAGTAAATCATTGTGGCAAGCATTAAAGAAGAAATATACAACCGAAGATGCTGGTGCCAAGAAGTTTCTTGTCAGTAGGTTTTTGAAGTATGAAATGAATGATACTAAATCTATTGTGAAACAGTGGAGGAGTTGCAAATTCGATATCCGAGATGATACGTAAGATCTCGAAAATCAATGAGAATTTTCAAGTGGCATGTGTCATTGAGAAGCTTCCCGACTCGTGGAAGGAATACGAGAGCTATCTCATGCACAAGAGAAAGCAGGATTTATGGATGATTTGATTGTCCGACTCCGATTGAGGAGGACAATAGAGCATCCGAAAGAAAACGCTCGCGCCGGTTGGACAAGCGAAAGCTAATGTCGCTGAGGTTCACAATCAGAAGAGAAAGAAGACAGAGAAATCGGTTAAGAAGACTGGGGAATCTTCAAAGAAACCGACGTCATTCAAGTTTAATGGTAATTGTAACAACTGTGGCAAGCATGGGCACCGTCTTCGCGGAATGCCGATCAAAGAAGCCTTACAAACCTAGGGTTCATATGGTCAAAACCGAGGAAGATGATGACAATCTCTGCGCCATGGTGATCGAGTGCAACACCGTGAGGAATCCGAGGAAGTGGTTTGTGGACACAGGTGCCACTAAACATGTATGTGTCGACCGTGAGATCTTCTCAACCTACAAGGTCGGGCAATGGTGAGAAGTCGTGGATGGGAAACTCTTCCCAATCAACCATTCAGGAACCGAAACGTGATTCAAGAAGATGACTTCGGGAAGAAGTCGACACTCACAAATGTTCTCCATGTTCCCGATATACGTAGAAACCTGATTTCGTGGTATCTTTGAATAAGAATGGTTTTAAACTTTCTTTGGTAATGACAAGGTCATTTTGACCAAAAATGAGATGTATGTTGGTAGAGGTTATTTTACCGAAGGTTTATTTACACCGAATGTAATGGCTATAATGCCTAAGACCGTTGTGCCCACTGAGGCTAATAAAATCGCTTTACTTCGCTTACTTGATTGAGTCTTGTACTTTATGGCATAATCGTTTAGGACACGTTAATAATAAATCAATTCAAAGAATGATGAATTTGGATTTATTACCTAAACTAAAATTTAATCAAACCGAAAAATGCCAAGTGTGTGTTGAGGCTAAAATGACTAAAGCACCGCTTTCCATCCGTGGAAAGAAATACGTAACCATTAGAATTAATTCACACAGATTTGTGTGATTTAAAGTTTGTGCAATCGAGAGGCGGTAAAAAGTATTTTGTAACTTTTATCGATGATTGTACAAGATACTGTTATGTTTATTTGCTAAGTAGCAAAGATGAGGCTATCGAGGCATTCAAAAATTATAAAAATGAAGTTGAGAATCAACTTAGCGCATTTAATCAAGAAGGTTCGTAGTGATAGAGGTGGAGAGTATGAATCGCCTTTTGAAGGATTATGTCTAGATTCGGGCATTATTCATCAAACTATCGCCCATATGCTCCTCAATCTAACGGAATTGCTGAACGTAAAAATCGTACTCTGAAAGAGATGATGAATGCAATGTTGATCGCCTCCGGTTTACCTCTCGACTTGTGGGGGGAGGCCCTTCGTCCGCCAATGTAATTCTCAATGTAATTCCATCTAAAAGATGGATAAGACCCCATATGAGTTGTGGAAAGGCCACAAACCAAGTTATAAATACTTGAAAGTGTGTGGGGTGTTTAGCAAAGGTGGAAGTGCCTAAACCTAAACAAATCAAGATTGGGCCTAAAACGATAGATTGCATATTCATTGGGTATGCACATAACAGTAGTGCATATAGATTTCTTGTGCACAAATCTGACAACCCTGATGTCCATGTAAACACAATCATGGAGTCAAGAAATGCGGTGTTTTTTGAGGATGTCTACCCAAACAAAGAAAGACATAATGAAGACTCAAATTCGACTAAGAGGGCACACGAAAAATGTGGGGAATAATGCTTGAAACACGAGGAAGTTGAACCTCAAGGAGTAAACGGGCTAGGACTTCAACGTCTTTTGGGCCGATTTTCGACCTACATGGTAGAAAATACTCCAAGGACATATGCCGAGGCTATGACTAATCCGTAAGCACCTTTCTCGAAAGAGGCAATCAATAGTGAAATAGAGTCCATCATGCAAAATCACACTTGGGAATTAGTAGAAATTCCACCTGGACATAAAGCACTCGGGTGTAAGTGGATTTTCAAGAAGAAGCTTAAAGCTGATGGATCTATTGATAAGTATAAGGCCAGGTTGGTAGCTAAGGGTTATCGGCAAAAGAGGTCTTGATTTCTTTGATACTTACTCACCAAGAATAAGAATCACTTCTATAAGGGTTCTAATTTCTCTTGTCGCAGTTGGTATAACTTGGAAATCCATCGATGGATGTTAAAACCGCATTTCCGAATGGTGAATTAGACGAAGAAATTTATATGGAACAACCCGAAGGGTTTGTGGTTCCAGTCGAAAAAAAAAGTGTGTCGACTCGTTAAGTCACCGTGATGGATCAAACAAGCACCCAAGCAATGGCATCAAAAGTTTGATCAAACTATGCTATCTAATGGGTTTAAGATCAACGAGTGCGACAAATGTGTCTACATCAAACATACACCTAATGCTTATGTGTTAGTGTGTCTATATGTTGATGATATGCTCATTATGGGGAGTACTCATGATATAATCATGAATACCAAAAAGATGCTGACACGTAACTTTGATATGAAAGATATGGGACTGGCAGATGTAATCTTGGGGATTAAAATCTCCAGAATATCTGAGGGACTAGTGTTGTCACAGTCTCACTACATTGAATCCGTCCTGAGGAGATTCAAGTGTTTATGATGAAAGTCCCGTGAAAACACCTATTGACTTAAGTCTTCACTTAGTCAAAAATAAAGGTGACCATGTGTCTCAGCTTAAAATATTCTCGATTATCGGTTGTTTAATGTACATAAACGAATTGTACTAGACCGGATATTGCATGTGTCAGAATAAACTGAGCCGATTTACAAGTAATCCTAGTGAGGATCATTGGAAGGTTTTTATTAGAGTACTAAAGTACTTGAAATATACAATGAACCTCAGGGTTATGCTACACAAGATATCCAAAGCAGTTGTTAGAAGGTTATCAGATGCAAATTGATTTCGATTCAAAAGAATCCAAATCCACAACCGGATATGTTTTCATGATTGGTGGTGCCGCGGTGTCTTGAAGTCCACTAAGCGACGCGTGCATATCTCGCTCCACTATGAGGCCGAGTTTATTGCATTAGACAAAGCGGGTGAAGAAGCGAGTGGCTTCAAATTTCCTGTGAGGACATTCCATGTTGGACAAAACCGATTGCTCTTATTAGCATACACAAAGGATAGTCAATCGGCTATACACCGAGCACGAAATAGTATGTATAATGGTAAGTCTGTACATATACGCCGACGACACAATACCATTAAACAACCGATCTCTAAGTGGTGTGATTTCTATCGATTATGTAAAATCGAAGGAGAATCTTGCATCCGCTTACAAAAGGTTTACCTAGAGAACAAATGTCGCTTTGACACTCGGAATGGGCCTGAAGCCTATTGAAAGATAAGCTTTGTAATGGTAACCCTACCATGTTGACCTGAGATCCCAAGATCTTGGTTCAAAGGGACAACTAAGTTATGGTCGTTGATGAACACTTACCCATTCTCGTATAAAAGTGTCGCCCCGCTGTATGAAGGATAAGTGAAAACTTTTAATGATTCCTCAGAACTTGATTAAATTCGAGTGGGGTATGGCGAATACTTTTGATAGAGGTCACCTATGTAAGCGCGAAGTGGGGCCGCTTCAAAGAGAGTTTAGAGGCTAGAATTCTCTAACGCACTTTCAAAACCAGGTGTGATTCAGGCCAAAACGAATCCAAATATGAGAACCAAGTACAAGCTAAGTGGAAATATTGTGTGAGTACTATTGTCTAGTTTTACACTAAAGGTCGAATAGCTTCAAGACTTAAGTTCACCGAATAGCCGAGTAAATCCGATAGTATTTCACTAAGGCGTGTTCAAAGCCGTAAGCTACCTCTCCGATGCAATATTTTTCCGCTGCAATCTCTTCGTAGTCTCAGATCTCGCATTAATTTCCATTCATGTGGGGGATTGTTGGAGAAAATGTGGAATTGAATTAAAAATGATTTTATAATCATTTTATTCATGACTTTCTGTAAGCGTATTTCGGATATATTCGTGTATAGAATATATGTAATGTTTTATTAATTCAAAACTACGTGAGTCGTAGATGAATTCAGATTTGGAATCATTCAATTCGGATAACGGGTGAATGAGAAATTAACGCTTAAAGTCATTTTGTTGGAAAATTGATATTGGGCCTATTGGGCTTAAGTGTGTGTTATGAAAAGGAAAAATGGGAAGAAACTTTTCTCCCACATTGGTTGGAAGAATGAAAAAGAAGCAATATTTATATGATATTGTTTTAGTATAGTTGGAATAAGAAACCAACATTATACACCGCTTCTACGCTAAGCGCAGGGGGTGCAAATCCAATCCGGATTTACCTTGGGCTTGTGTGCATGCCCGCGTGTCCTCGCGTATACACGAATGCAGCTCGGTTTGAAGGTTCACAGTCAGAGTTCGGTTTTGCAACTGTTAATTTTTTTAAGGTTGCTTGCCGAGGCTCATCACTGAATCAAGGAACTCTGGGCTCGCCATCGAATCGAATCAAGGTTGCTGAGCTGAGGCTCAGTCTACTGAGAGTGAGACTGTTCATGTTCCTATCCAACTTTAAGTCGTGATTAAAGCTGAGACTTTTAGCTTTCCAAGTTCCAACATAATGATGATATTTATGACATTCAATTCAAGCTGAGGCTGTTCATTTCCATCAGTTTTTCCAGGTCCTCTGCTATATAAACGAGCTACATGAATGGGAAGAAAAATACACGTATTACGTAAATACAACACCGTAATGCATACATACATACATTCTTCTGCATACTGTTCTTGCATCAAGTGAAGAGTTTCTGAAGCACAGTAGAGTTCGTCGTTGTTCAAAGTTTGCAGTACCGCTATTCTGAAAGGTAATCTGAGAATTCCTGAGAGACAATTGCTGCAAAACGGGGTACATACCGGGGCAAATTTGTCTTAAGGACAGAGTTCGTCTCGGCTCAGATCGTAGATATCCTTTATTTTCTCTTTACAGACTTCTTTGTTATTGTTTATCAAGATCAATAAAACTGTTGTTGATTTTATTCGTTTTTATTTATTTTAATTATACACGGGGTTTAACAGCTTAAGACAAATTTTTAGAACCATAGTTCTAAATCAAACCTGTGTGTAATAGAAATATCTTGACGAATTTTTTCATCTTTTTTATTGATTTTGTCGACTGTTGCTTTTGCTGTGTGAATTCGTTTATTATTAACTAATGTTTGCCTGCAGACCCTGTTGTACCTTGGACCAGTAATAATTTTTTAATTCATGGACCTGTTTTGCTTTACCTTTTATTTTGCTATGGGTTCTTATAACTTTTAGTCTGCATCAGAAGTCATTTAGTCCTTGCTTCTCGTCGTTTTAAAGACTTTTATTTGAGTTAAATACCCGTTTATGGTATTTGGTTGTCTAGTCTGTTGTAGCCCGTAAACAACCTCGCTTCGCCTTCCATGCTCATTATTTGATTTCGTGTAAAGAAAAAAAAAACAACCTGTTTTTGTTATCTTTGAATTGCAATAAAAATTTTCAGCAAAATCTCTGTTTTGATTTCTAATTCTTAGGAAAAACGAGTTGAATTGGAAAGGTTTCGTTGAAATACGATTCTAAAGTTTATCTTCTGTTTCGAACAGAAATGGCATCTGACGGTCAAGTGACTCCTACTCCGGATGGTGCGCCAAACGGAGGACAGACTTCCCAGAGTACGGGAATTGTGACACAGACGACCACGGTTACTGGTGCAAACCATGAGAGACCGGAGAAGTTCAACGGTTCCAACTTTAAACGTTGGCAACAGAAGATGTTGTTTTACATCACAACACTTGGGCTAGCAAGAATGCTAATCGATGACCCACCAAAGGGCGCCACTCAAACTCCCGAAAAGACGGCTTTTCTTGTCAGAGAAAGTTGGAAGCACAAAGATTTTCTCAGTGCAAGAATTATATTCTTAATGGTTTAGATAACATGTTGTATGGTGTGTACTGATTTATGAAATCATGCTAAATCATTGTGGCAAGCATTAAAGAAGAAATATACAACCGAAGATGCTTTGGTGCCAAGAAGTTTCTTGTCGTAGGTTTTTGAAGTATGAAATGAATGATACTAAATCTATTGTGAAACAGTGGAGGAGTTGCAAATTCGATATCCGAGATGATACTAAGATCCGAAAATCAATGAGAATTTTCAAGTGGCATGTGTCATTGAGAAGCTTCCCGACTCGTGGAAGGAATACGAGAGCTATCTCATGCACAAGAGAAAGGTGTGACGATGGATGATTTGATTGTCCGACTCGTGATTGAGGAGGACAATAGAGCATCCGAAAGAAAACGCTCAGCGCCGTTGGACAAGCGAAAAGCTAATGTCGCCGAGGTTCACAATCGTAAGAGAAAGAAGACAGAGAAATCGGTTAAGAAAGACTCGGGAATCTTCAAAGAAACCGACGCCATTCAAGTTTAATGGTAATTGTAACAACCGTGGGCAAGCATGGGCACCGTGGCGCGGAATGCCGATCAAAGAAGCCTTACAAACCTAGGGTTCATATGGTCAAATCGAGGAAGATGATGACAATCTCGCGCCATGGTGATCGAGTGCAACACCGTGAGGAATCTGAGGAAGTGGTTTGTGGACACAAAGCCACTAAACATGTATGTGTCGACCGTGAGATCTTCTCAACCTACAAGGTCGGGCAATGGTGAGAAGTCGTGGATGGGAAACTCTTCCCAATCAACCATTCAGTGAACCGAAACGTGATTCTCAAGATGACTTCGGGAAGAAGCCGACACTCACAAATGTTCTCCATGTTCCTCGATATACGTAGAAACCGATTTCGGTGGTATGTCAAATAAGAATGGTTTTAAACTTTCTTTTGGTAATGACAAGGTCATTTTGACCAAAAATGAGATGTATGTTGGTAGAGGTTATTTTACCGAAGGTTTATTTACACCGAATGTAATGGCTATAATGCCTAAGACTGCAGTGCACATCGAGGCTAATAAAACCGCTTACTTCGCTTACTTGATTGAGTCTTGTACTTTATGGCATAATCGCTTAGACACGTTAATAATAAATCAATTCAAAGAATGATGAATTTGGATTTATTACCTAAACTAAAATTTAATCAAACCGAAAATGCCAAGTGTGTGTTGAGGCTAAAATGACTAAAGCACCGCTTTCCATCCGTGGAAAGAAATACGTAACTATTAGAATTAATTCACACAGATTTGTGTGATTTAAAGTTTGTGCAATCGAGAGGCGGTAAAAGTATTTTGTAACTTTTATCGATGATTGTACAAGATATCATTATGTTTATTTGCTAAGTAGCAAAGATGAGGCTATCGAGGCATTCAAAAATTATAAAAATGAAGTTGAGAATCAACTTAGCGCATTTAATCAAGAAGGTTCGTAGTGATAGAGGTGGAGAGTATGAATCGCCTTTTGAAGGATTATGTCTAGATTCGGGCATTATTCATCAAACTATCGCCCATATGCTCCTCAATCTAACGGAATTGCTCGAACGTAAAAATCGTACTCAAAGAGATGATGAATGCAATGTTGATCGCCTCCGGTTTACCTCGTAACTTGTGGGGGGAGGCCCTTCTGTCCGCCAATGTAATTCTCAACAGAATTCCATCTAAAAAGATGGATAAGACCCCATATGAGTTGTGGAAAGGCCACAAACCAAGTTATAAATACTTGAAAGTGTGGGGGTGTTTAGCAAAGGTGGAAGTGCCTAAACCTAAACAAATCAAGATTGGGCCTAAAACGATAGATTGCATATTCATTGGGTATGCACATAACAGTAGTGCATATAGATTTCTTGTGCACAAATCTGACAACCCTGATGTCCATGTAAACACAATCATGGAGTCAAGAAATTCGGTGTTTTTTGAGGATGTCTTCCCAAACAAAGAAAGACATAATGAAGACTCAAATTACGACTAAGAGGGCACACGAAAATGTGGGGAATAATGCTTGTAACACGAGGAAGTTGAACCTCAAGGAGTAAACGGGCTAGGACTTCAACGTCTTTTGGGCCGATTTTCCGACCTACATGGTAGAAAATACTCCAAGGACATATGCCGAGGCTATGACTAATCCGTAAGCACCTTTCTCGGAAAGAGGCAATCAATAGTGAAATAGAGTCCATCATGCAAAATCACACTTGGGAATTAGTAGAAATTCCACCTGGACATAAAGCACTCGGGTGTAAGTGGATTTTCAAGAAGAAGCTTAAAGTCGATGGATCTATTGATAAGTATAAGGCCAGTTGGTAGCTAAGGGTTATCGGCAAAAGAGGGTCTTGATTTCTTTGATACTTACTCACCAAAGAATAAGAATCACTTCTATAAGGGTTCTAATTTCTCTTGTCAGCAGTATAACTTGGAAATCCATCAGATGGATGTTAAAACTGCATTTCTGAATGGTGAATTAGACGAAGAAATTTATATGGAACAACCCGAAGGGTTTGTGGTTCCAGGTCAGGAAAACAAAGTGTGTCGACTCGTTAAGTCACTGTATGGACTGAAACAAGCACCCAAGCAATGGCATCAAAAGTTTGATCAAACTATGCTATCTAATGGGTTTAAGATCAACGAGTGCGACAAATGTGTCTACATCAAACATACACCTAATGCTTATGTGTTAGTGTGTCTATATGTTGATGATATGCTCATTATGGGGAGTACTCATGATATAATCATGAATACCAAAAAGATGCTGACACGTAACTTTGATATGAAAGATATGGACTCGCAGATGTAATCTTGGGATTAAAATCTCCGTAATATCTCGAGGACTAGTGTTGTCACAGCCTCACTACATTGAATCCGCCCCGAGGAGATTCAAAGTGTTTATGATGAAAGTCCTGTGAAAACACCTATTGACTTAAGTCTTCACTTAGTCAAAAATAAAGGTGACCATGTGTCTCAGTTAAAATATTCTCAGATTATCGGTTGTTTAATGTACATAACGAATTGTACTAGACCGGATATTGCATGTCTTGTGAATAAACCGAGCCGATTTACAAGTAATCCTAGTGAGGATCATTGGAAGGTTTTATTGTGAGTACTAAAGTACTTGAAATATACAATGAACTCAAGGTTATGCTACACAAGATATCCAAAGCAGTTGTTAGAAGGTTATCAGTGATGCAAATTGGATTTCGATTCAAAAGAATCCAAATCCACAACCGGATATGTTTTCATGATTGGTGGTGTCATGTGTCTTGGAAGTCCACTAAGCAGACGTGCATATCTCGTTCCACTATGGAGGCTGAGTTTATTGCATTAGACAAAGCGGGTGAAGAAGCAGAGTGGCTTCGAAATTTCCTAGAGGACATTCCATGTTGGACAAAACCGATTGCTCCTATTAGCATACACAGTGATAGTCAATCGGCTATACACCGAGCACGAAATAGTATGTATAATGGTAAGTCTGTATATATACGCCGACGACACAATACCATTAAACAACTGATCTCTAGTGGTGTGATTTCTATCGATTATGTAAAATCGAAGGAGAATCTTGCGGATCCGCTTACAAAAGGTTTACCTAGAGAACAAATGTCAGTTTTGACACTCGGAATGGGCCTGAAGCCTATTGAAAGATAAGATTTGTAATGGTAACCCTACCATGTTGACTGGAGATCCCAAGATCTTGGTTCAAAGGGACAACTAAGTTATGAAGTCGTTGATGAACACTTACCCATTCTGTGTATAAAAGTGTCGCTCCGCCGTATGAAGGATAAGTGAAAACTTTTAATGATTCCTCAGAACTTGATTAAATTCGAGTGGGGTATGGCGTAATACTTTTGATAGAGGTCACCTATGTAAGTGCGAAGTGGGGCCGCTTCAAAGAGAGTTTAGAGGCTAGAATTCTCTAACGCACTTTCTCAAAACCAGGTGTGATTCAGGGGCCAAACGAATCCAATCCATGAGAACCAAGTACAAAGCTAAGGGAAATATTGTGTGAGTACTATTGTCTAGTTTTACACTAAAGGTCGAACGCTTCAAGACTTAAGTTCACCGAATAGCCGAGTAAATCCGATAGTATTTCACTAAGGCAGTTCAAAGCCGTAAGCTACCTCTCCCGATGCAATATTTTTCCGCTGAATCTCTTCGAGTCTCAGATCCGCATTAATTTCCATTCATGTGGGGATTGTTGGAGAAAATGTGGAATTGAATTAAAATGATTTTATAATCATTTTATTCAAAGACTTTGTAAGCGATTTCGGATATATTCGTATATAGAATATATGTAATGTTTTATTAATTCTGAAACTACGTGAGTCGTAGATGAATTCAGATTTGGAATCATTCAATTCGATAACGGGTGAATGAGAAATTAACGCTTAAAGTCGGTTTGTTGGAAAATTGATATCGGGCCTATTGGGCTTAAGTGTGTGTTATGAAAAGGAAAAATGGGAAGAAACTTTTCTCCCACATTGGTTGGAAGAATGAAAAAGAAGCAATATTTATATGATATTGTTTTAGTATAGTTGGAATAAGAAACCAACATTATACACCGCTTCTCTACGTATGCAGGGGTGCAAATCCAATCCGGATTTACCTTGGGCTTGTGCATGCCAGCGTGTCCTGCGTATTACGAATGCAGCTCGGTTTGAAGGTTCACAATCGAGTTCGGTTTTGCAAATCGTTAATTTTTAAGGTTGCTTTGCCGAGGCTCATCCTCTGCAATCAAGGAACCTGGGCTCGCCATCGAATCGAATCAAGGTTGTTTGGTGAGGCTCGCCATCGAGAGTGAGACTGCTTCATGTTCCTATCCAACTTTAAGTCGTGATTAAAGTGAGACTTTTAGCTTTCCAAGTTCCAACATAATGATGATATTTATGACATTCAATTCAAGCCGAGGTCGTTCATTTCCATCGCTTTTCCAGTCCTCTCGCTATATAAACGAGCTACATGAATGGGAAGAAAAATACACGTATTACGTAAATACAACACCGTAATTGCATACATACATACATTCTTCTCGCATACTGTTTCTTGCATCAAGTGAAGAGTTTCACAACCACGAGAGTTCGCCGTTGTTCAAAGTTTGCGATCGCTTATTCTCGAAAGGTAATCTGAGAATTCTGAGAGACAATTGTCGCAAAACGGGTACATACCGGGCAAATTTGTCTTAAGGACGAGTTCGCTCTCGCCTCGGATCGTAGATATCCTTTATTTTCTCTTTCTGCACTTCTTTGTTATTGTTTATTAAGATCAATAAAATCTGTTGATTTTATTCGCTTTTATTTATTTTAATTATACACGGGTTTAACAAATTTAAGACAAATTTTAGAACCATAGTTCTAAATCAAACTCGTGTGTAATAGAAATATCTTGACGAATTTTTTCATCTTTTTTATTGATTTTGTCGATCGTTGCTTTTGCCGTGTGAATTCGCTTATTATTAACTAATGTTTGCCTCAGCAGACCGCTTGTACCTTGGACCAAGAATAATTTTTAATTCATGGACCTGCTTTTGCTTTACCTTTTATTTTGCTATGGGTTCTTATAACTTTTAGTCTGCATCAGAAGTCATTTAGTCCTTGCTTCTCGTCGTTTTAAAGACTTTTATTTGAGTTAAATACCCGTTTATGGTATTTGGTTGTCTAGTCTGTTGTAGCCCGTAAACAACCTTGCTTCGCCTTCCTCGCATGCATTATTTGATTTCGTAAAGAAAAAAACAACTGCTTTTGTTATCTTTGAATTGCAATAAAATTTTCAAAGAAAATCTCTGCTTTGATTTCTAATTCTTAGGAAAAACGAGTTGAATTGGAAAGGTTTCGTTGAAATACGATTCTAAAGTTTATCTTCTGTTTTGAACAGAAATGGCATCTGACGGTCAAGTGACTCCTACTCCGGATGGTGCGCCAAACGGAGGACAGACTTCCCAGCACGGGGGTTGTGACACGCATTTACCACGGTTATCTTGGTGCAAACCATGAGAGACCGGAGAAGTTCAACGGTTCCAACTTTAAACGTTGGCAACAGAAGATGTTGTTTTACATCACAACACTTGGGCTAGCAAGAATGCTAATCGATGACCTACCAGTGGCGCCACCTGAAACTCCTGAAAAGACGGCTTTTCTTGTCAGAGAAAGTTTGAAGCACAGTTGATTTTCTACAGGCAAGAATTATATTCTTAATGGTTTAGATAACATGTTGTATGGTGTGTACTGTACTTATGAAACTCAGCTAAATCATTGTGGCAAGCATTAAAGAAGAAATATACAACCGAAGATGCTGGTGCCAAGAAGTTTCTTGTCAGTAGGTTTTTGAAGTATGAAATGAATGATACTAAATCTATTGTGAAACAGGTGGAGGAGTTGCAAATTCTGATATCTGAGATGATACTGAAGATCCAAAATCAATGAGAATTTTCAAGTGGCATGTGTCATTGAGAAGCTTCCCCGACTCGTGGAAGGAATACGAGAGCTATCTCATGCACAAGAGAAAGCGGTGGCGATGGATGATTTGATTGTCCGACTCGTATTGAGGAGGACAATAGAGCATCCGAAAGAAAACGCTCGTGCCGGTTGGACAAGCGAAAGCTAATGTCGCTGAGGTTCACAATCAGAAGAGAAAGAAGACAGAGAAATCGGTTAAGAAGACTGGGGAATCTTCAAAGAAACCGACGTCATTCAAGTTTAATGGTAATTGTAACAACTGTGGCAAGCATGGGCACCGTGCTGCGGAATGCCGATCAAAGAAGCCTTACAAACCTAGGGTTCATATGGCTGAAACTGAGGAAGATGATGACAATCTCTGCGCCATGGTGACTGAGTGCAACACCGTGGGGAATCCGAGGCAGTGGTTTGTGGACACAGGTGCCACTAAACATGTATGTGCTGACCGTGAGATCTTCTCAACCTACAAGGCTGGCAATGGTGAGAAGCTGTGGATGGGAAACTCTTCCCAATCAACCATTCAGGGAACTGGAAACGTGATTCTGAAGATGACTTCTGGGAAGAAGCTGACACTCACAAATGTTCTCCATGTTCCTGATATACGTAGAAACTTGATTTCTGGTGGTATGCTGAATAAGAATGGTTTTAAACTTTCTTTTGGTAATGACAAGGTCATTTTGACCAAAAATGAGATGTATGTTGGTAGAGGTTATTTTACCGAAGGTTTATTTACACTGAATGTAATGGCTATAATGCCTAAGACTCACAGCCCACCGAGGCTAATAAAACCGCTTACTATACGCTTACTTGATTGAGTCTTGTACTTTATGGCATAATCGTTTAGGACACGTTAATAATAAATCAATTCAAAGAATGATGAATTTGGATTTATTACCTAAACTAAAATTTAATCAAACTGGAAAATGCCAAGTGTGTGTTGAGGCTAAAATGACTAAAGCACCGTTTCCATCCGTGGAAAGAAATACGTAACCATTAGAATTAATTCACACAGATTTGTGTGATTTAAAGTTTGTGCAATCGAGAGGCGGTAAAAGTATTTTGTAACTTTTATCGATGATTGTACAAGATATCATATGTTTATTTGCTAAGTAGCAAAGATGAGGCTATCGAGGCATTCAAAAATTATAAAAATGAAGTTGAGAATCAACTTAGCGAGATTTAATCAAGAAGGTTCGTAGTGATAGAGGTGGAGAGTATGAATCGCTTTTGAAGGATTATGTCTAGATTCGGGCATTATTCATCAAACTATCGCTCCATATGCTCCTCAATCTAACGGAATTGCTTTGACGTAAAAATCGTACTCTGAAAGAGATGATGAATGCAATGTTGATCGCCTTACCGGTTTACCTCGAACTTGTGGGGAGGCCATACGTCCGCCAATGTAATTCTCAATGAATTCCATCTAAAAGATGGATAAGACCCCATATGAGTTGTGGAAAGGCCACAAACCAAGTTATAAATACTTGAAAGTGTGGGGGTGTTTAGCAAAGGTGGAAGTGCCTAAACCTAAACAAATCAAGATTGGGCCTAAAACGATAGATTGCATATTCATTGGGTATGCACATAACAAGAGTGCATATAGATTTCTTGTGCACAAATCGACAACCCGATGTCCATGTAAACACAATCATGGAGTCAAGAAATTGGGTGTTTTTGAGGATGTCTTCCCAAACAAAGAAAGACATAATGAAGACTCAAATTCGACTAAGAGGGCACCACTAAAATGTGGGGAATAATGCTTCAGAACACGAGGAAGTTGAACCTCGAAGGAGTAAACGGGCTAGGACTTCAACGTCTTTTGGGCCAGATTTTCTGACCTACATGGTAGAAAATACTCCAAGGACATATGCCGAGGCTATGACTAATCCAAGCACACCTTTCTCGGAAAGAGGCAATCAATAGTGAAATAGAGTCCATCATGCAAAATCACACTTGGGAATTAGTAGAAATTCCACCGGACATAAAGCACTCGGGTGTAAGTGGATTTTCAAGAAGAAGCTTAAAGCCGATGGATCTATTGATAAGTATAAGGCCAGGTTGGTAGCTAAGGGTTATCGGCAAAAGAGGTCTTGATTTCTTTGATACTTACTCACCAAGAACAAGAATCACTTATATAAGGGTTCTAATTTCTCTTGCTTTGCGGTGTATAACTTGGAAATCCATCGATGGATGTTAAAACCGCATTTACGAATGGTGAATTAGACGAAGAAATTTATATGGAACAACCCGAAGGGTTTGTGGTTCCAGTCGAGAAAAACAAAGTGTGTCGACTCGTTAAGTCACCAGTATGGATCAAACAAGCACCCAAGCAATGGCATCAAAAGTTTGATCAAACTATGCTATCTAATGGGTTTAAGATCAACGAGTGCGACAAATGTGTCTACATCAAACATACACCTAATGCTTATGTGTTAGTGTGTCTATATGTTGATGATATGCTCATTATGGGGAGTACTCATGATATAATCATGAATACCAAAAAGATGCTGACACGTAACTTTGATATGAAAGATATGGGACTGGCAGATGTAATCTTGGGGATTAAAATCTCCAGAATATCTGAGGGACTAGTGTTGTCACGGTCTCACTACATTGAATCCGTCCTGAGGAGATTCAGTGTTTATGATGAAAGTCCTGTGAAAACACCTATTGACTTAAGTCTTCACTTAGTCAAAAATAAAGGTGACCATGTGTCTCAGTTAAAATATTCTCAGATTATCGGTTGTTTAATGTACATAACGAATTGTACTAGACCGGATATTGCATGTGCTGTGAATAAACTGAGCCGATTTACAAGTAATCCTAGTGAGGATCATTGGAAGGCTCTTATTAGAGTACTAAAGTACTTGAAATATACAATGAACCTGGGGTTATGCTACACAAGATATCCAGCAGTGTTAGAAGGTTACTGTGATGCAAATTGGATTTCTGATTCAAAAGAATCCAAATCCACAACTGGATATGTTTTCATGATTGGTGGTGTTGCGGTGTCTTGGAAGTCCACTAAGCAGACGTGCATATCTCGTTCCACTATGGAGGCTGAGTTTATTGCATTAGACAAAGCGGGTGAAGAAGCAGAGTGGCTTCGAAATTTCCTAGAGGACATTCCATGTTGGACAAAACCGATTGCTCCTATTAGCATACACAGTGATAGTCAATCGGCTATACACCGAGCACGAAATAGTATGTATAATGGTAAGTCTAGACATATACGTCGACGACACAATACCATTAAACAACTGATCTCTAGTGGTGTGATTTCTATCGATTATGTAAAATCGAAGGAGAATCTTGCGGATCCGCTTACAAAAGGTTTACCTAGAGAACAAATGTCAGTTTTGACACTCGGAATGGGCCTGAAGCCTATTGAAAGATAAGATTTGTAATGGTAACCCTACCATGTTGACTGGAGATCCCAAGATCTTGGTTCAAAGGGACAACTAAGTTATGAAGCTGTTGATGAACACTTACCCATTCTGTGTATAAAAGTGTCGTCTGCCAGAAGTGAAGGATAAGTGAAAACTTTTAATGATTCCTGTAACTTGATTAAATTCGAGTGGGGTATGGCAGAATACTTTTGATAGGAGGTCACCTATGTAAGTGCGAAGTGGGGCCGCTTCAAAGAGAGTTTAGAGGCTAGAATTCTCTAACGCACTTTCTGAAACCAGGTGTGATTCAGGGCCAAAACGAATCCAGTCATGAGAACCAAGTACAGTGCTAAGGGAAATATTGTGTGAGTACTATTGTCTAGTTTTACACTAAAGGCTGAACAGTTCAAGACTTAAGTTCACTGAATAGCCGAGTAAATCCGATAGTATTTCACTAAGGCAGGTTCAAAGCCAGAAGCTACCTCTCCTGATGCAATATTTTTCGCGAGAATCTCTTGAGTCTCAGATCCGCATTAATTTCCATTCATGTGGGGGATTGTTGGAGAAAATGTGGAATTGAATTAAAAATGATTTTATAATCATTTTATTCAGTGACTTTGTAAGCGTATTTCGGATATATTCGTGTATAGAATATATGTAATGTTTTATTAATTCTGAAAACTACGTGAGTCGTAGATGAATTCAGGATTTGGAATCATTCAATTCGGATAACGGGTGAATGAGAAATTAACGCTTAAAGTCGGTTTGTTGGAAAATTGATATTGGGCCTATTGGGCTTAAGTGTGTGTTATGAAAAGGAAAAATGGGAAGAAACTTTTCTCCCACATTGGTTGGAAGAATGAAAAAGAAGCAATATTTATATGATATTGTTTTAGTATAGTTGGAATAAGAAACCAACATTATACACCGTTCTCTACGTGGGCGCGAGGGGTGCAAATCAATCGGATTTACCACTTGGGCTTGTGCATGCCAGCGTGTCCTGCGTACACCAATGCAGCTCGGTTTGAAGGTTCACAGTCAGAGTTCGGTTTTGCAATCTGTTAATTTTTAAGGTTCTTTGGTGAGGCTCGATCTGTGAATCAAGGCTGGGGCTCGATCTTCGAATCAATCAAGGTTCTTTGAGCCGAGGCTCGATCTTCGAGAGTGAGGCTGTTCATGTTCCTATCCAACTTTAAGTCGTGATTAAAGCCGACTTTTAGCTTTCAAGTTCCAACATAATGATGATATTTATGACATTCAATTCAAGCTGAGGCTGTTCATTTCCATCAGTTTTTCCAGGTCCTCTGCTATATAAACGAGCTACATGAATGGGAAGAAAAATACACAGACACAGAAATACAACACCAGAATTGCATACATACATACATTCTTCTGCATACTGTTCTTGCATCAAGTGAAGAGTTTCGAAGCCACGATGAGAGTTCGTCGTTGTTCAAAGTTTGCGATGCCGCTATTACGAAAGGTAATCTGAGAATTCTGAGAGACAATTGCTTTGCAAAGCGGGTACATACCGGGCAAATTTGTCTTAAGACGAGTTAAATCTCGGCTCGGATCGTAGATATCCTTTATTTTCTCTTTACGTACTTCTTTGTTATTGTTTATTAAGATCAATAAAAGCGTTGTTGATTTTATTCGTTTTATTTATTTTAATTATACACGGGTTTAACGACTTAAGACAAATTTTTAGAACCATAGTTCTAAATCAAACTGTGTGTAATAGAAATATCTTGACGAATTTTTCATCTTTTTATTGATTTTGTCATTCGTTGCTTTTGCTTTGTGTGAATTCGTTTATTATTAACTAATGTTTGCTGCAGACCTGTTGTACCTTGGACCATTAATAATTTTTAATTCATGGACTGTTTTTGCTTTACCTTTTATTTTGCTATGGGTTCTTATAACTTTTAGTCTGCATCAGAAGTCATTTAGTCCTTGCTTCTCGTCGTTTTAAAGACTTTTATTTGAGTTAAATACCCGTTTATGGTATTTGGTTGTCTAGTCTGTTGTAGCCCGTAAACAACCTGCTCGTCTTCTGTCTGTTATTTGATTTCGTGTAAAGAAAAAAAAAACAACCTGTTTTTGTTATCTTTGAATTGCAATAAAAATTTTCAGCAAAATCTCTGTTTTGATTTCTAATTCTTAGGAAAAACGAGTTGAATTGGAAAGGTTTCGTTGAAATACGATTCTAAAGTTTATCTTCTGTTTCGAACAGAAATGGCATCTGACGGTCAAGTGACTCCTACTCCGGATGGTGCGCCAAGCGGAGGACGACTTCCCGAGTGCGGGAATTGTGACACAGACGACCACGGTTACTGGTGCAAACCATGAGAGACCGGAGAAGTTCAACGGTTCCAACTTTAAACGTTGGCAACAGAAGATGTTGTTTTACATCACAACACTTGGGCTAGCAAGAATGCTAATCGATGACCTACCAGTGGCGCCACCTGAAACTCCTGAAAAGACGGCTTTTCTTGCTGTAGAAAGCTGGAAGCACAGTGATTTTCTGTGCAAGAATTATATTCTTAATGGTTTAGATAACATGTTGTATGGTGTGTACTGTACTTATGAAACTGCTAAATCATTGTGGCAAGCATTAAAGAAGAAATATACAACCGAAGATGCTGGTGCCAAGAAGTTTCTTGTCAGTAGGTTTTTGAAGTATGAAATGAATGATACTAAATCTATTGTGAAACAGGTGGAGGAGTTGCAAATTCTGATATCTGAGATGATACCAGAAGATCTGAAAATCAATGAGAATTTTCAAGTGGCATGTGTCATTGAGAAGCTTCCCGACTCGTGGAAGGAATACGAGAGCTATCTCATGCACAAGAGAAAGCAGGTGACGATGGATGATTTGATTGTCCGACTCCGTATTGAGGAGGACAATAGAGCATCTGAAAGAAAACGTTCTGTGCCGGTTGGACAAGCGAAAGCTAATGTCGCTGAGGTTCACAATCAGAAGAGAAAGAAGACAGAGAAATCGGTTAAGAAGACTGGGGAATCTTCAAAGAAACCGACGTCATTCAAGTTTAATGGTAATTGTAACAAGCGTGGGCAAGCATGGGCACCGTCTTTGCGGAATGCCGATCAAAGAAGCCTTACAAACCTAGGGTTCATATGGCTAAAAGCGAGGAAGATGATGACAATCTCTGCGCCATGGTGGTCGAAGTGCAACACCGTGAGGAATCCGAGGAAGTGGTTTGTGGACACAGGTGCCACTAAACATGTATGTCTTGACCGTGAGATCTTCTCAACCTACAAGGTGGCAATGGTGAGAAGGCATGGATGGGAAACTCTTCCCAATCAACCATTCGGGAACTGAAACGTGATTCGAAGATGACTTCGGGAAGAAGGCGACACTCACAAATGTTCTCCATGTTCACGATATACGTAGAAACCTGATTTACGGTGGTATCTTTGAATAAGAATGGTTTTAAACTTTCTTTTAGTAATGACAAGGTCATTTTGACCAAAAATGAGATGTATGTTGGTAGAGGTTATTTTACCGAAGGTTTATTTACAATCGAATGTAATGGCTATAATGCCTAAGACCCATTGTGCTTGCCGAGGCTAATAAAACTGCTTCTACTTCTGCTTACTTGATTGAGTCTTGTACTTTATGGCATAATCGTTTAGGACACGTTAATAATAAATCAATTCAAAGAATGATGAATTTGGATTTATTACCTAAACTAAAATTTAATCAAACTGGAAAATGCCAAGTGTGTGTTGAGGCTAAAATGACTAAAGCACCGTTTCCATCCGTGGAAAGAAATACAGAACCATTAGAATTAATTCACACAGATTTGTGTGATTTAAAGTTTGTGCAATCGAGAGGCGGTAAAAAGTATTTTGTAACTTTTATCGATGATTGTACAAGATACTGTTATGTTTATTTGCTAAGTAGCAAAGATGAGGCTATCGAGGCATTCAAAAATTATAAAAATGAAGTTGAGAATCAACTTAGCAGACGAATCAAGAAGGTTCGTAGTGATAGAGGTGGAGAGTATGAATCGCCTTTTGAAGGATTATGTCTAGATTCGGGCATTATTCATCAAACTACTGCTCCATATGCTCCTCAATCTAACGGAATTGCTGAACGTAAAAATCGTACTCTGAAAGAGATGATGAATGCAATGTTGATCGATTACGTTTACCTCGAACTTGTGGGGAGGCCCTTCGTCCGCCAATGTAATTCTCAATGAATTCCATCTAAAAGATGGATAAGACCCATATGAGTTGTGGAAAGGCCACAAACCAAGTTATAAATACTTGAAAGTGTGGGGTGTTTAGCAAAGGTGGAAGTGCCTAAACTTAAACAAATCAAGATTGGGCCTAAAGCGATAGATTGCATATTCATTGGGTATGCACATACATGATGAGAGTGCATATAGATTTCTTGTGCACAAATCGACAACCCTGATGTCCATGTAAACACAATCATGGAGTCAAGAAATTCGGTGTTTTTTGAGGATGTCTTCCCAAACAAAGAAAGACATAATGAAGACTCAAATTCGACTAAGAGGGCACACGAAAATGTGGGGAATAATGCTTCAGAACACGAGGAAGTTGAACCTCGAAGGAGTAAACGGGCTAGGACTTCAACGTCTTTTGGGCCAGATTTTCTGACCTACATGGTAGAAAATACTCCAAGGACATATGCCGAGGCTATGACTAATCCAGAAGCACCTTTCTGGAAAGAGGCAATCAATAGTGAAATAGAGTCCATCATGCAAAATCACACTTGGGAATTAGTAGAAATTCCACCTGGACATAAAGCACTCGGGTGTAAGTGGATTTTCAAGAAGAAGCTTAAAGCTGATGGATCTATTGATAAGTATAAGGCCAGGTTGGTAGCTAAGGGTTATCGGCAAAAAGAGGGTCTTGATTTCTTTGATACTTACTCACCAGTAACAAGAATCACTTCTATAAGGGTTCTAATTTCTCTTGCTGCAGTGTATAACTTGGAAATCCATCAGATGGATGTTAAAACTGCATTTCTGAATGGTGAATTAGACGAAGAAATTTATATGGAACAACCCGAAGGGTTTGTGGTTCCAGGTCAGGAAAACAAAGTGTGTCGACTCGTTAAGTCACTGTATGGACTGAAACAAGCACCCAAGCAATGGCATCAAAAGTTTGATCAAACTATGCTATCTAATGGGTTTAAGATCAACGAGTGCGACAAATGTGTCTACATCAAACATACACCTAATGCTTATGTGTTAGTGTGTCTATATGTTGATGATATGCTCATTATGGGGAGTACTCATGATATAATCATGAATACCAAAAGATCTTGACACGTAACTTTGATATGAAAGATATGGGATCGTGGCGGATGTAATCTTGGGATTAAAATCTCCGAGAATATCTCGAGGACTAGTGTTGTCACAGTCTCACTACATTGAATCCGTCTGAGGAGATTCGGTGTTTATGATGAAAGTCTGTGAAAACACCTATTGACTTAAGTCTTCACTTAGTCAAAAATAAAGGTGACCATGTGTCTCGATTAAAATATTCTCGAGTTATCGGTTGTTTAATGTACATAACGAATTGTACTAGACCGGATATTGCATGTGCTGTGAATAAACTGAGCCGATTTACAAGTAATCCTAGTGAGGATCATTGGAAGGCTCTTATTAGAGTACTAAAGTACTTGAAATATACAATGAACCTGGGGTTATGCTACACAAGATATCCAGCAGTGTTAGAAGGTTACTGTGATGCAAATTGGATTTCTGATTCAAAAGAATCCAAATCCACAACTGGATATGTTTTCATGATTGGTGGTGCTGCGGTGTCTTGGAAGTCCACTAAGCAGACGTGCATATCTCGTTCCACTATGGAGGCTGAGTTTATTGCATTAGACAAAGCGGGTGAAGAAGCAGAGTGGCTTCGAAATTTCCTAGAGGACATTCCATGTTGGACAAAACCGATTGCTCCTATTAGCATACACAGTGATAGTCAATCGGCTATACACCGAGCACGAAATAGTATGTATAATGGTAAGTCTAGACATATACGTCGACGACACAATACCATTAAACAACTGATCTCTAGTGGTGTGATTTCTATCGATTATGTAAAATCGAAGGAGAATCTTATGGATCCGCTTACAAAAGGTTTACAGAGAGAACAAATGTCGGTTTTGACACTCGGAATGGGCCTGAAGCCTATTGAAAGATAAGCTTTGTAATGGTAACCCTACCATGTTGACTTGGAGATCCCAAGATCTTGGTTCAAAGGGACAACTAAGTTATGAAGTCATTGATGAACACTTACCCATTCTCGTGTATAAAAGTGTCGTCTGCCGAAGTGAAGGATAAGTGAAAACTTTTAATGATTCCTCAGAACTTGATTAAATTCGAGTGGGGTATGGCGAGAATACTTTTGATAGAGAGTCACCTATGTAAGTGCGAAGTGGGGCGCTTCAAAGAGAGTTTAGAGGCTAGAATTCTCTAACGCACTTTCTCGAAACCAGGTGTGATTCAGGGGCCAAAGCGAATCCAGTCATGAGAACCAAAATCACGATGCTAAGGAAATATTGTGTGAGTACTATTGTCTAGTTTTACACTAAAAATTTGAAACGTTCAAGACTTAAGTTCACTTGAATAGCGAGTAAATCCGATAGTATTTCACTAAAGCGGAGTTCAAAGCCGAAGCTACCTCTCTGATGCAATATTTTTCTCGAGAATCTCTTGAGTCTCAGATCTGCATTAATTTCCATTCATGTGGGGGTTGTTGGAGAAAATGTGGAATTGAATTAAAAATGATTTTATAATCATTTTATTCGATGACTTTATGTAAGCGTATTTCGGATATATTCGTGTATAGAATATATGTAATGTTTTATTAATTACGAAAACTACGTGAGTCGTAGATGAATTCAGGATTTGGAATCATTCAATTCGGATAACGGGTGAATGAGAAATTAACGCTTAAAGTCGGTTTGTTGGAAAATTGATATTGGGCCTATTGGGCTTAAGTGTGTGTTATGAAAAGGAAAAATGGGAAGAAACTTTTCTCCCACATTGGTTGGAAGAATGAAAAAGAAGCAATATTTATATGATATTGTTTTAGTATAGTTGGAATAAGAAACCAACATTATACACCGTTCTCTACGTGGGCGCAGGGGGGGTGCAAATCCAATCCGGATTTACCCTTGGGCTTGTGCATGCCCGCGTGTCCTGCGTACACGAATGCAGCTCGGTTTGAAGGTTCACAGTTAGAGTTCGGTTTTGCAACTGTTAATTTTTAAGGTTCTTGAGCCGAGGCTCGATCTGTTTGAATCAAGGAACCTGGGGCTCGATCTCGAATCAATCAAGGTTCTTGGTGAGGCTCGATCTCATGAGAGTGAGGTATTCATGTTCCTATCCAACTTTAAGTCGTGATTAAAGCTGAGACTTTTAGCTTTCCAAGTTCCAACATAATGATGATATTTATGACATTCAATTCAAGCTGAGGCTGTTCATTTCCATCAGTTTTTCCAGGTCCTCTGCTATATAAACGAGCTACATGAATGGGAAGAAAAATACACTGATTACGTAAATACAACACCGCACTGCATACATACATACATTCTTCCGCATCTTGTTCTTGCATCAAGTGAAGAGTTTAAAAACCTGATGAGTTCGTCGTTGTTCGAGTTTGCGATGACCGCTTATTCGAAAGGTAATCTGAGAATTCCCGGGAGACAATTGTCGCAAAACGGGTACATACCGGGCAAATTTGTCTTAAGGACAGAGTTAAATCTCATTCCGGATCGTAGATATCCTTTATTTTCTCTTTCTGTACTTCTTTGTTATTGTTTATCAAGATCAATAAAACTGTTGTTGATTTTATTCGTTTTTATTTATTTTAATTATACACGGGGTTTAACAATTACGATCCTGGAAACACTCATATAGCATTTAACACATATTCCACACAATAACGAGCCTATCTATCCTCTCTTGAGTAGAATTTGGAGTGAATATAAGTATAATTATTGGTACCATTTAGAGCGTTATCACTATACTACTCGTAACTTAAACGCATAAAACATGAAAGTAACTAGATAGCAAAAGAACTTTTGAAGAACTCCTTACCTTAGATTTTGAAGTATTCCAAGCAATTTGCTGAATCTACGAACACCTATTGCATAACAATTAAATCTAGTATTAATTCTATGTCAAAAACTACGATTTTACGATGTCACGATAACAAAGCCGAATTTTTAAAGATATGGCTGAACCGAACATCAACAGATTACGAAAAATACATTGCTGAAAATATTATATAGCTTGATTAAAATTGTTCGTCTCGTTGTTGTGGTCGTTTTGACTATTTGTATCTATAAAACGGGTTGACAGAACATCGTTAAAACAAATATTTCTCTCACTGCTGCCGCCGATGACAAAGTCGCTGCTTCCTTTTTGCTTTTTGACAATATGCGTGTGGCATATATTTGCAAAAGCATTGCTTTTGTAGTTTTTTCTTTTCTTTTATTTATTATTTTCCTTTTAAAAAAGATTTTAGGAAACAATAATTATCTTTTTTTCCCCTTTTATTTATCCTTAATTTTAAATGGAAAATTGCTGGAAAAAAAAGATTTAAGAAATTAGATTTCTTGAAGTCACGAAAATACCTGATGATGGTCGGCTCTGTCAGGGCCACGTGTCATGTATATAAAGGTTAAACTCAAATAAAGAACGGAGGGCGTCTCGACCAGAGGCCGGGAGTCCGACCAGCATCCACCATAAATCCTATAGAGCGAGCTGCCTCACTCTTCCTGACCACCGCAGGTCGGTTCGGTTTGTAGAGTATGCGCAGAGCGTGACCATAAGGACTCGGCCAATAGGCCCGAGCGTTCAATCAGTTATACACACATTTCCATAGGCTAAGGATAGATGTGAGGAAAGAATCCAGCCTCATTAAGGTTCTGATTCAACATTATGGATAAAGGAGATATTATCTCCTAATAATCAGGGATTCATATCAATCCTACTTAATATCAGTATAACCGAATCCTTGAAGGATACGGCAGGATTAGGGTTAAGACTCCCTATATAAACCCCCTACAAGAACTACGTCCGGCTTGATTCCAATTAAGAGTTTGATACATAGGCAGCTTGAGAGAAACTCAAGTTCAGTCATAATACCAGAAAAACAATCCCCTTTTGTGGTGTTTACCGGTGATCGGAGAACTACCATTAGATCGTTTGGCCCGAGAATAATAACTGGTGAAATCCGACTTCATCATTGGCGCTAGAAGGAGGGCCTTATATTGGTAGCTTCAACGAGAGCCATTATCCCAGTCATTATGCCGCCAAAAAACACGGGAAAGAAAACGTAGGATACAGCCACCCAAGGTGATGGGTCAAATTTGGTAGAAAAAAGAGGCCGGAGGACAAAACGCAGGTGGGGAGAAAGACACAACGATGGCGCAGCCGTCACAGGTGGAACCTCTTCCAGATCCGGCACATCAGGCTTTAGTGGAGGCTTGTCAAGTCTTAATACAATGGCTTTCAAAGCTATTGTAGGAAACGCGTTCAAAGTACGAGGGGAAGAGACTACAGATGAAGCTCTTAAGGAAAATCCGTTGTTGGAGGATCGCAATAAGGCTCTCGATCCCTCTCGAGAGGAACACGCCAAAACTCTGTCTTCCAATTCCAACCTTGGGAGAAGAGAGGTCAGAGACCAAGCCAAAGAGGCGGCTCAAGCAGAATTGGACGTCATATTGGGTAAGACTACCTTTTCTTTTGAATCCTTCTTCACCGAGCAGGTGGAGAGTTATCCTAGGCCTCCCGGGTTTAAGATGCCTAAGATGGACCCTTATGATGGGTCAAAAGACCCTAATGACCATATGCATCAATACTTGATGCATATGACATTGTTTAACACTGCTGGCCAGATGAAGTGCAAGGCATTTCTGGCTCTGCACACTGGTCGGGCTTGGGAGTGGTTCAGGAAACTACCCCCAAAGTCCATAAATGATTTTGCCACTTGGCAAGGAAATTCATGCATGCATTTATTACTGAACGACCATTCCAGAGGAATGCCACACACTTACTCACTCTGATGCAAAAGTAAGATGAAAGTGTGCTACAGTACTTAAAAAGGTTCAATGAGGAGTCACGTCAAGTCCAGGGGCTAACGAGCACTTAATAGGCACCTCATTTATAGCCGGATTGCGTGAGGGTCGGCTGTATGCCAAGTTAAACAGCAAGCCCCCACTTACTATGAAAGATTGTGTGGAGACCGTTTTCAAACACTGCCAGGGATAGGAAGCCAATAGGCTAAAGAGAGAGCAGGAAAAAGAGGAACCCAAGAAGGGACGATCGGAAAGACAGCCCGACAGAGGGCGGAAACAAGTCTGGGATAGAATGACCACACCGGTCACGGATCAGCTCGGTAGGAAAGGTGCTCAGCAGGACAGAGACTTGGTGCCATTAAATAGATCATGCGAACAAGTACTCGCCTTGATGGAAAGAGAGGGAATAGCGCGAACCCCACCACCTCTGAAGGGGCCAATAGAGAAAAGGGACCAGACAAAATTCGCAAGTATCATAAGGACATAAGGCATGACTCCGAGAACTGATCAGAGATATAGATGCCGTGGCCTTGCAAGGAAAGATAGACGAGGCAATAGACCGCTCATGGAACCCTAACCCAAGGGGTAGGAGAGAATACAAGAGGCGAAATTACTATCAGGGAAATGATGGCCGAGCGGACCCAAAACGGAGGAGAGAACCCTCTCTTGATCCAGATGGGAAAATTGATAATAGGCCTACCAACACGATCAACACCATCTCGGATGGTCCGGCAGGCTCCAGACCGCCTGGAGAAAACAGTAAAAGCAAGACTCAACAGCCTGAGACCAGCAAGAGGCAAAGATTGTCTGGGGAGGTGGCATATGGACCCAGAGATTCTCTCCCTTTGGTCCCTAACAATGAAGGACTTGTAATTGAATTGGTGATTAGTAAGAATGTAGTGAAGCAGGTCTGCGTGGACAGGGGGAGTGCTGTAAACGTTCTGTACTTGTCAGCCTGCCATGCAATGAAAATTCAAGATTCCGAGCTGACCCCAGTTTCGGCTCCGCTGTTCGAGTTCGCAGGGCCCCCGGTCCATCCGGTGGGAATGATCAGATTACCTACAACCTTTCAACAAGGATTGAGGAGCAGGACTCTTATGGTCGAAAATGTAATGGTGCGGTCGGTTTCAGCATATAATGTTATACTTGGAAGACCAGCCCTTATAGATCTCCGAGCGGTTATCTCTCCAGCGCATGTAAGCATGAAATTCCCTACTGTAGAAGAATTAGCATAAATTAAAAGGGATATGAAAACAACAAGGAGTTGCTATACAACCACCATTAACCAGAAGATGATGGTACAACAAGTTCTTATTAAAGAACTGGTCCCAGAGGAAGAAGAAAGATGGTTAACAGAGGATGAAGTGAAGCAAGAAAAGTTATGGGAAGACCAGGATAATTTGACGGTCGGAGTCGGCTCGTGGATTCCCGAGCCTCATAGACAGAGTCTGGTTAGTTTATTGAAGGATTTTAAGGATGTTTTCGCGTGGAGTACCGCAGATATGCCCGGGTTATCTACCGACCTGGCATTGCATAGGTTGAACACTGACCCCGACAGAAGACCTGTGCGGCAGAAAAAGTGACACTTCGCCCAAGAAAGGGTGGAAGCCATACAGAAGGAAGTGGCAAAGTTACTGCAAGCGAATATAATAAAGGAGGTGGTATACCCCGATTGGCTGGTCAACCCCGTTTTGGTTAAGAAACCAGACGGATCATGGCGCATGTGTGTAGATTTCACCGATCTTAATAAGGCCTGTCCAAAAGGCTGCTACCCGCTCCAAAAAATTGACAGTTTAATGGATTCAACGGTCGGATTTGAGGTCTTTGCGTTTCTAGACGCATACAAGTGGTACTATCAGATAGCTATGGCTCCAGAGAACATGGAAAAAACATCGTTTATCACGGAAAGATGAACTTACTGCTACATCACCATGCCGTTCGGGCTTAAGAACGCATGGGCTACATATCAGAGAGCAGTCAACCGGATATTTGAGAAGCAGATAGGAAGGTGCATGGAAGTATACGTTGATGATCTACTGATCAAGAGCAAGTCTCTCGACCAGTACGTTAAGAATGTTCGGGAAATCTTCGAGGTGCTAAGGGAAACACAAATGAAACTCAACCCCAAGAAGTGTTCGTTTGCGGTCAGATCAGGGAAGTTTTTAGGATATATGATATCCAAAGAAGGTATAAGAGCAAACCCGGACAAAGTCAAGGGCATACAGAGCATGGCGCCACCCAAAAATACCAAGGAAGTACAAAGGCTGACGGGGCGCATGGCTGCCTTAAATAGATTCCTCTCACGGTCGGCACAGCGTGCCCTGCCGTTCTTTAAAATCCTAAGGCAGGCTAATCCCCTCGACTGGAATGAAGAATGTCAGAAGGCTTTCGAAGAGATGAAGGTTTATCTGACCACTTTGCCTGTCCTTACCGCGCCGAAAGTTGGAGAAACTTTGTATTTGTACTTATCCGTGTGCCAGGAAACACTGAGCGATGTCTTAGCAAGTGATCAGGACAATATCCAGAAGCCAGTCTTTTATGTCAGCAAGGCCCTGCGAGGCCTGACGTCAAAATACTGGGTGTTCAGTCTAACCGGCAGTGTACCGGGTCAACTGTAGCCTAGTTAGAGAGTCAAGGTCGTATCCCACAAGGTGTGTGTTGGTTAACCACCGATTAGATTCATACTTTCGATCCAAGTCGCAATTTGTGCATGAAATAAGTGATACTTAATATAACTAAACTCAACTGGAAATGGGACTAACCAAGACAATGCATTGATCCGATGGACTCTTAAGTGATTACGATAGAGTTGGTTACCTACCTTCCTTCCTAGGATGTTCAAGAATGTGGACCGGTGTGTTCCTAACCTAGCAATCCCCCTTCTTTCGAATGCATGAGATCACTCTATGCCTCCTCCTTGACTTAGGTACCCTAAATCTAATGATTCAACATGATATGCACTTGAACACAAGCCGAAGCTATCCTCGGATAAGAAACCGAATTCCACTTAAGGTCGGTTTTACCTTCCGATTCTTCTACTCTTATCCCACACTCAATATACCCTTTCGGTCTCCATCAAGTGTGTGCATGCAATCTAGGGTTAATTACTTCCTAGATTGCTAACAACAATATCAAGTAAAAGAAGGTTCAACACTACAAGAAACTCATATGCAATTCTACCAACTCATTCACAATCAAAAGAATCCACCTTCACTTCACATTATCTTGGCTAGTGTGAAACTAGCCACTCATAGTTATGAGCCCAACCATGTCAAGGTTAGAGTTCATAACCATAAGAACAATTAAATCAAAGTAAAGGCTAAGAATTATACCAATCACAAGCTATCAACTTGAAAAAGGAAAACTTGCTTTCAATCTTCAAAAGCTCCAATGGAGAGAGTGTATCCCAAAAGCTACAACTTCTTCAAATGGAATGTATTCAAGACATCAAACAAGAATTCTTAATGTTTACACTTGCAATTTAAGAGCTAAATTTATGGTGATTTTGGCTAGACGAGCCTTGAAAGTGGAAGTGCCTTCAAGATGGAGAAAAGTGTGTTTTTTTTCAGCCCCCCTCGAAATGAAGTCAAGAATAAGCTTTAAAACTTGAAATCCGGTTCTCTCGGCGTCCGCCGACTGTGCACTCGGAGTGCACCGACTTCTGACAGGTAGTTGGATGTGTCAGACTCATTAACTGCTGTTCAGATTCTCAACTGTCAAAATCCGGCGTCCACCGATTGTGCATTCGGCGTGCGCCGACATTCTATGCTTAGCTTGATTCTCTAACTTCTTCAACAAGAAACCTCTCTAAAGCTTGATGGGCTGTTCCAAGGTCTTCTAAAACTCGTATCTAACCTGGGTATCTGCAAAGCAAAAAAAAAAAACAAAAACAATACCTCGCGTAATTCTGATAACAAAGAGGTGGCATAAAAGCCTAAAATATGGGATTAGATACTTAAAACCTATTTACAACTCTTGATCTATTTCATCACATAATTGCATGAATTTGATAGAAAAGCGTCACTAAAAGCTAGAGAAATGGGATAAAAATACATCATGCGGTTGACCTATATCAAGGCCCGGAAGTTAGATATTCAAATGAAGAGAAGTTAGCACTGATATTGGTTCATGCTTGTAGAAAATTGAAGCCGTACTTCCAATCGCACCCTATAGTGGTCTTGACAGATCAACCGCTCTGACAGATACTAGACCGACCAGAAACGTCGGGAAGGTTAACTAAGTGGGTGGTCGAGCTGGCCGCTTATGACTAAGAATTCCGACCAAGAGCTTCAATCAAAGCTCAGGCCTTGGCTGATTTCATAGCTGAAGGAATAGCCATCACTCTCGAGCAAGAACAATCACATGAACTATCGGAACAGTGGAAGTTGTATGTGGACGGAGCGTCCAACAAAGAAAGAGCAGGGGCAGGTCTTCTGCTCTGTAGCCCGAAGGGGGAGGAGTTCCCTTATGCGTTGTGTTTCAAGTTTAAGGCCACTAACAATGAGGCTAAGTACGAAGCACTAATTACGGGGCTCAGACTGGCCGCAAAGCTAAGGGTAAAAAACTTACAAGTGTTCGGTGACTCCCAGTTGGTCGTGAATCATGTTAAAGGGGAGTACGAAGCAAAGAAAGAAACTATGAAGAAGTATCTCTCCATAGCACGAGCATTGATTGCAGAGTTTAAAGATGTCCAGCTGGGGCAGATTCCCAGATCTAAGAATGCACGAGCTGATACACTCTGTAAGCTAGCTTCAAATTTTGTCTCTGACAGAAAGGTGCTGATCGAGCAGATTGCAGAACGGAGAATATGAGCAGAAAGAGGCCCAACCGATCACTCAATAGGCCACTTGGATGGACCCAATAGTGACCTTCCTGAAGAACAGCTTGGTCCCGACCGACAAAGCTCAAGCTCGAAAAATAAGGCTTCAGGCGAGCATGTACTCATTGTTTAACGATATATTGTATCGAAAATCTTTTATTTCACCGTGGTTGCATTGTGCTACAAAGGAGGAAGGGAATTACCTTCTTCGTGAGATCCACCTAGGAATTTGTGGAAGTCATATGGGAGCTAGAGCGTTGGCTCGAAAGTGTAGACCATTTGGATATTATTGGCCGAGCATGCAAGCAGATGCCCGGGAATTAGTAATGACTTGTAGAACATGCCAGGTGCATGACAACCTTACCCATCAACCTTCACAACAGCTGATTCCTATAGTATCTCCTTGGCCTTTTGACCAGTGGGGTGTTGACCTGGTCGGGCCATTACCCAGAGCACCGGGTAACTTAAAGTTTCTGGTGGTAGCCATTGACTATTTCACCAAGTTGGTAGAGGCAGAACCATTGACCACAATAATAGGCAAAGCCATTCAAAAGTTCTTATGGAACACCATAGTGTGCCGATATGCGATCCCAAAAAGCATCATATCTGACAATGGCACACAGTTTGAAGATAGAGCAGTCCGAGAATGGTGCTCTGAACTCGGGATTACGCAGCATTTCACACCAGTCGGCCATCCACAGGCCAATGGCCAAGTAGAACAAGCCAACAGACAGATCAAGACTGGTCTGAATAAACGGCTGGAAGAAGAAGGCAAGAGTTGGGTTGAACAGTTGCCCAGTGTGCTGTGGGAATACAGAACAACTCCCAACTCTGCCACAAGAGAGACCCCATTCTCGTTAGCTTACGGATAAGTTTTGAGAAGTTTTAATTCATGTTTTCTACTCTAAAAAAATCATGTTTATACAAAATGTTTACATTTTCATGTTAACTTAAATTAAATTTTGTTGTAGTGGACTGTAATGTTACACTTCGTCATATCACAAATGTTTTTCGAGCATCGCATTAAATATTTCAAAAGAATCTTCGTCCAATCTCATTTCATTAAAAAATTTTAAGGAGAAACGCCCATAAGGACACAGTTACATTTTCAACAGACATTAAAGACAAGCATATTTATATAAGACAATAAGGACATAAATTAGTGTGATTAGACAATTTTACCCTTTTCATTGTACGTGACCTTAGAAAATGGATAACAACAGCATCCCGTCGCACTACCGCCGTCCGCCAAATGGATCCACCAGTTTCATCCAAGTGCTGGAGTATCCACAATCGAAGGGAACAATCATGCAAAATCAATGAAAAATCTTCCAGATCTCGTTCCACAACGCCTAAATCTTCCAGATTCCCCTTACTTCGATTTAGTTTTGCGTCTGTTTACCCGTTTTTCACTTCTTGTTCATAAGAGTAAATCCACAATAACTTCTCCCTTTTAATCGAACAATTGCTCTATGTATGGGAAGATGATTGCTGACCAGGTTTGCCGTTGCTTGCCCTTGTTCACTTTTGCTTTACTTATTTTGGTTGCTCTGTGCACGTCTTCGATTTAGTTTATGTTGACTTGAATTTCATCATCAATAGTTTTTAGATCTTTTTTTTTGTACTGTCATCTGTCTTGATTTGTGTTGGATTACAATTTTTCTTCTGGTTTTAGTCTTGTTGTACTGTACATTGCATATGTTTATATTTTAGCACTTATGTTATGCCTGTTTTTTTGAATTTGTTAGTCAAATTTTGAGGTTGTTTTTAGGATAAACTTACAAGAGACAAAAAGTTATGTTGCTGTTGAGCTGCATCTTTTGGTAAAATCAGTGGTTGAACCAGAAATTTATTATGGGTGGTCTTGGATTTTACTTTTAAAATTTATATATGTATATACTTTTACAAAAATTCCGATATAAGAGAATTTCGTTCATTGTATATTTAATCATGTAGTAAGTATTGCTCATATAAATACATTACACAATATGAGAGCTCCGTTTGTTTTGGGGTGGAGTTTTTTTTGGAGTTTTTTTGGAAGTTTTTTTAGATAAAGTGATTGAAGTAATGATTACAAAGTTGATGGGGTAAAATAAAGTAGAATAATGATTGGTGTTGATTATGAAATGATTGGTGAAATAAAGTAGAATAATGAATAAAATAATGATAAAAAATGTAATAAATTTGATAAAGTGAAATGATGAGAGATGATTTAATATTTTTTTATTTGTAGTTGAAGATTTGATTGGTGGGATAATTGTAAGAAATGATTGGTGATGTGATGTTAAAAAAACTCCCAAAAAAACCACATTGCAAAACAAACACAATAAAATAAATGGTATAAAGTACAAGATAAATAAAATAAATGATATAAGGTAGAGTAAATAAATTTTAGGGAAGAAAACATAAGAAAAAAAAAAAAACGGCCTGGAGTGCAGGACATTCTTTTTCCAGATGTTATAAAGGACAAAAACAAAATATTTGGACAAAAATATCCCTTGTTACTTTTACCCTTCTACAAATAATAATGATCAAAGAAACAAATAAGAATGTACCGTAAAATGTCGTAGACATCCAATGAAAAGGTAATAACGGTCTAAAAACAAGTAATGAATGACCCTTATTTGTTAAAAAATAAGTAATGTAATGACCAGTAAAATGTCAGTAACATACAATGAAAAAGTAATAACATCTAAAACAAGTAATAATGATCCGTAAAATGTCGTAACATCCAATGAAAAAGTAGTAACAGTCTAAAAACAAATAATAACAGCCCCGTAAAATGTAGTAAAGGGCAATAAACAAGTATTAACACCCCATAAACAAGTCGTAACAGTAAAAAAAAACAAGTAGTAACTACCAAAAAATGTAGTTTGCTGGTTTCCATCCTCAATCAAATCCTTGATTTGATTTTCGTGGCCAATCTTCCATGGCCCCAACTCTAAACTTTTTCAAAAAAAACCAGCCTCCGATCTTCTTGGCCGGAAATTGGATTGGGTTGGAGCAGTGGCCGGAGCAGCCACCATACGCAGGTTTCCTTCTCCGGCAGCCTTGTCTCATCCGGCTGCATCAAACAAACAAAAAAAAAAAATTCTTTCTTCTCTCCCAATCGCCTACTTCCTGATCTCAAAAAAAAAATTCTTTCTTTCTGCTCCACTTTGCATCACAATCTATCTGTTACACTTTCCCTTCCATTCATAAAAAAAAAATTCTTGTCGATCTGCTGTTGCACAGAGACGGAGGGATGGGGTTATGCAACAGATTCTCCCGCTGGATTTGCCTCTCTGCTGTTCGGGCGCAATTGACAGGAGAACCACTGATGGTGGTGCAATTTGCCGGAGAAGGACGGTGATGCCGATCTGAAATTGAACGCCGATGCTATGAAGGAGAAGGAACGTCAATGCTAAAGGAGAAGGAACGCTAATTTGCGGATCTGAAATTGAACGCTGCACCCTTTTCCTGAAATTGAATGCTGCACCCTTTTTCCCTTTTCCTGAAATTGAACGCTGCACCCTTTTTTCGGAGAGCATGGTTATGGATTTTCGAAAAAGGGTATATTGGGGAAATTACACATGTTTTGTCCTTTCTAATATTCATTTTCCTTGGATCCTAATAATCAAATTATTTTGTCCTTATCGGCAAAAACCTATAAATTTTAAAACAAAAAATGATGCATACAGGCTGAAAAAAAAGAGGGGAAAAATGCTGCTAAATAGAGTTTGTTAAAGAAAAAAGGGTAAATAACGTTATGCCCCCTCGTGGTTTGTCAATTAAAAACTTTGCCCCCTTAAGGTTTAAAAATATACGGTTTACCTCCTTGAGGTTTTCCACAAACCCTTAATAAACAATTCCGGTCGATACAGAAGAATATTCCATCGGAATATTCTTATTTTAAATGTTATTCCCGTTTTTGCCATTCATTTTAATAAACATAACAACTCTCTTCTCACAAACAACACGGCACGGCGGTTCTGTAATTTGGGTCCGATTCAGGCAAGTTTTTTTTTTGTTGTTTCCGGTCACGATTTGGATATTATTCCGGCAAGATTTGGGTGCGTCGTAGGTGAACAACACAGCAGTTCCCCGTATTTACCTTACATAAATTCTTGTGTCTGTCTATTTTCTTCTCCATTTGAAATTGTGGAGAGGCCAAGGTTTGATTTTAGTTCTCAAAGATCCATCCATCCATATAGTTCATTACCATTGCCGTTTATCCACACTATCCTGCATATCGCAGAAAGGCGACCGACTCTACCGTCTCGAACCTGCATATTTTGCGCCACTGCTTTGAATCCAAGAAATGTGGTTCGTAACTCTATTTTTTAGTAAATTTAGTGTGTGCATATTCATGAAAAATTAGGCTTTTCCGCACTCCCCACATGCATAGAAATTTTGAGGCTTGAGTTTGAAAGGTGAGGATAGAATGCGTTTTGCCTTCCCTGGTGCTTTGAAGTTGAAATTTTAGTCTATGGAATTTTTTTTGTTTATGTTTCAGGTTTGATTAGGTGTTTCGAAATACTGTTGTTTTGATTTGTTCATCTAAGCCACACCAAAATCTCGCCAGAATAACACCAAAATCAAGATCGATTGATCGAAAGCAGAAATCTCGCCGGAATCGGACTTAAATCACAGCCAAATTGAAGAACTGCCGTGTTGTTTTGGGAGAAGAGTGTTGGTATGTTTATAAAAAAAAGGGCAAAACGGGAAGAACATGTAAAATAAGAATTTTCCGGTAGAATATTATTTTGTATCTACTGGAATTGTTTATTTAAGGTTTGAATAAAACCCCAAGGGGGTAAACCGTATATTTTTTAACCATAGGGAGGCAAAGTCTTTAATTGATAAACCACGAGGGGGTAAAATCACTAAAATGTTATTTCCCCAAGAAAAAATACATGCCACGAGAATCGACCCCGCACCAACATGCAAGACAAATCATGCCAACACCACCAGGATACTGATGCAATATTACAGAATATGATCCTCTCAAGTACTTGAGGGAGTATTCTCTCAAGTAGGAGTGATGTAACCACACACCCAAAATGTGAAAATCATCTAACCGTCTATTTATAGCACCAAAACTACGTCGTTTTGGTGCTAATGTGTAAAAACAAATGCACTTTACCCTTAAGTACTTGAGACGATCCACTCCTTCACTCCCAATAATACAATGTTAGGACACATTTTTCACATATATTAGTACTATAACAAACATGTAGTTTTTTTTTTTTTCAAAAGTTGGGGTGGTCTTGAGACCACCCCACCCCCTACCTAGGTCCGCCCCTGGGTAAAACAGATTAGATTTATTGCTCAGTTCAATTTTTTGCAGTCTGCTGTTCAATGAATTCAAGGAAAATTAGAGCCAAAAATGCTAAAGGTTCAAGCCTATAAGCTAAAGAAGAAAGGCATAAAGTTGAGAATTAAATGGATAAATAAGCTTGGATGAATATCAAGATTTTTTGAAGGGAAAAATAGGCTTTGACTTGGTTGATAATAAGAGAGACAAGAATGGATGGAAATAAAATGAAGGTAAATGTGACTAAAGAAGCAATGGTGGCTGCATAATTGTTGGCAACGAATGGTTTTAACCCTCTTGTGATTTTTTTGTTTGCTTTCTTGAGGTAGACTTTTGAGGTTTTTATATTTACTCCAATCATCATTGGGCTTGAAGCACCTTTTTCTTTGTTTTTCCAGACTTTGCTAAGTATGGTGCAAAATTTGTTGTAGTTAACTTGCAATTATTTACTTGAGTAAATGTTAAGTCCTTGTTCTATATGCATTCTGACAAATGTTTATGCTGCTATGGTTTTCCTTGATAGAGTGAGTTCATAGCAGAGTGCTTTATGAGAAGGGCCTATATATCTGGTTTTATTGGTAGCGCTGGCACTGCTTTCACCACAAAGGATAAAGCGGCTCTTTGGACAGATGGCCAATACTTTCTACGAGTTGGAGGTTGTACGATTGCTTGTAATTGATTGATTCATCCCAATGGATCTGGTTTAATCAAAACACTGATAATAAGTGAATGTAATAGCAATAATAGTAGTAACAATTTTTCATCGAATTGAAAGAGATATTAACAACAACGACAATACACTCTGGTTCACTATCTTACCTAAGCATACATGATAGTATGTTCTTGTCTACTTTAATGACTGAGTTTCATGTTTCAATGTACCAATTCACTGTTATTGGGTAACTTTGATGCTTAAATCTAGTTGTTCACTGTTAGCTACCAATATACTCTAGTTCACAGTTTTACATTGAGCTCAAAACACTCTGGTTCACTGTTTCACACCTAAGCATAAATGACATCATGTTCTTGTCCATTTTCATGACTAGATCTAATGTTTTAATGTCATGGAACTAACAATAGTTAACCATAAAAAGTAACTACAAACAGTGAACTACAAACAGTGAACTAAAAACAGTGGACTTGCGGAAAAGAACTAAAAAATGAACTAATTATAGTAAACTTCCAATAATGAACTACTATTATAAACTCCTAAAAGTGAACTTTAGTTTGAAGTGAATTAGTAATGTGAAGTAGGTGTGAAACATCGAACAAAGTGTTTTGAACTCAATAAAAAACAGTGAACCAAAACATTGTTTCACTTCAAATCGAAATACTCTGGTTCACTGTTTCACTTCAAATCAAAATACTCTGGTTCTCTGTTTTTCATTGAGTTCAAAACATTTTCTCTTCTTAGTTCACTTTTTTAAGTCACTCTCATAGTTCGGTCTAATACTACTCAAACTCTTTTTCTGTTACACGCATAAGGAACACCACTCAAACTGTTAGTTCACTATAATCTCACTTAAATTCTAAGTTCAATATTATACTACTAACACTCTTAGTTTACTCTAATCCCAGTGAAATTCTAAGTTCACTCTAATAAAGATGGTACTTTAAGTTCACTTTTGTACTCTAATTCCATTAAATCTCTAAGTTAACTCTTGTAATTCAATCTAATCCCACCAAAACTTTAAGTTCACAACTCTAAGTTCCCTCGTGTAGTGGGAACTTATCCATCACTTCCATGCACAATCACTTGTCTTGTAATTTTTTATTTTTTTTACTTTTTAAGTGATAAGTTCTTGTCTCATTTGCAGAATTTCTCTTGCATGACGGATACATATTGAAAGAATTATTACAAAAAAACTGAGAATTTTGCTATTCCTAAAACCAAGAGATTTAAAATGATCCATACCTAGTTCGATTCATGCCTCCATGTACACATGTCTACCAATTCAGCTTCAGTTATGTCATTTGCATTCACCATGCACACGTTCTAACAATACTCTAAGGCATTGACTTCCTTCGAAATCCAAACTCATTTGATTTCTGGTCCTTTAACTAAACAAGTTCTTGAAATCAAAGTTGAGGTCTCATTTTTTTCATCTTCAAAAAATATGGTAGGAATCGCCAAAGGAGACAACAGAGTTGACACGCATTTGAACTTGTGTTGCTTGTACTTATCTCTGATTGCCACTTTCATGACTGAGTCTAATATTTCAATGTAGTAATACAATATTATTGAGTAACTCTGATCCTTAAATATAATTATTCACTGTTAGCTAACCAAATACTCTGGTTCACTATTTTCAATTGGGTTCAAAACATTATGGTTCACTGTTTTACACCTACTTCACTCCGGTTCACAGTTTTTCATTGACTTCAAAACATTCTGGTTCACTGTTTTATACCTACTTCACTATTAGAAGTTCATTGTTGTAGTTCACTATTGTACACTTGTAAATTTATGTATAATCTTGGAATTCAAAATAATAATTGTAACGAAGGAACTTACTCAGGATACATTATGAAAGTAATGATACACATTAATTATGACTTTCTGATTTGTTGTAATGCAACTACAATTCACAATTACATATTGGAATTACAAGTACACACTATAAAAAAGATTGAACACATCACTTAATGTATCTGTTCAATGTATTACAATCAATCTATGTGCAAGCCTAAAACTGATAATGCATAATGCCAATCACAGTGCCATGATGTAAAAGCTAAACCATGTATGTTAAATTGTTATTACATACATCCCTTTGTTATTGCTATTTCATATCTTCCAAAAGCCCAAAAGGTCCCTTCAGATTACTTTCTCTCATACCTATCTTTTGTTGTGGTTTTGAGGGTCTTGAATGATCACCAATGCTATGAAAACCTGCAGATTTTATGAAGAACGGATCCTCGCAGTCACGCGTATATCGCTGTCCTTCTTAAATTTATTCGATCCCTTACTTGTCCGGAGTATCACGAATAATTTAAGTGAGATACTGACTGAGAGTCTTGCCTTTTGTCTAGGACAAAATAGATCAAAAGATCACTTTGAAATGTTTAGATGTTTAAGACTTGATCAAGGATGCTTACAATTGTTATATGTTTGTTTAACAATGTAAAAGAACCTTTTATAGTACTTGGATTGCAGAGAAATAAGTTACAAGTTCGTATTTTAAGGTTACAACCTAAGTGAAAAGGTATCACTTGGTTATAACCACTTAAAAAGACCAAGAGGCACCTAAAAATCAGTTTTCGGGCCACAGGCGGGCGCCTGTGGCCAGCCTGTGAACATCAGAAAACTGCCAAACATCCTGTTCGACTTTTAGGCATGCTGAAGACCCACAGGCGGGCGCCTGTCACTCTGTTTCACCAAAACCTGATTTTTGGTCCTTTAACTGGTTTTTTGGTCCTTTAAGTGATTTCCTCGAACTATACTAGCTCATTTTCCATCTGTATACTCATATACACTTATATAAGCGTGCACTCCGCACCTCCAAACTTATAATTAAGTGTTACGAGTATATCCATCCTTGTACTAAACCCCGATTACCTCAACGGCTTGTGATTATACTTAAATCACCAACATTCCTCCCCCATTTATGTGTAATCCTTGGTTTAGTAAAACAAAACAGTCATAAAACAAACCAACTCACGATTCAATGAAAATGTCACGAAGATTGAATTTCCATCTAGTATTATTACACGCAAATATCTGAGTATTGGGGTGTGACTAAGCATTGAACCCCTTTACACATTTTGAATACATGTACATAACAATACACATGAATTGAAACTACTTCAGAGTATTATACTTGACACCATTCTTTGAAAACCGGCCTTGTGTCTATATCCATTCTTGAGCATTTAGAAAGCCAACCCAACTTTCCTTGAAGCGGCCATACTTCATACTCATATAGGTCAATCTTTAGTTTACCGTGCACCTGCATTAGCACTTTATAAGATTCATTAAGAAGATAACACTTCAACCTAATCTCACAGTAAACAAAGACATACCTTCGGATTAATACATGTGCTCAAGTTTCCAAAAACAGGCTTACCACATTGAATTTAGCCTAAGGCATTGTACCAAAGGGAAATTGGGTGTCCCATTATCAGAAACTTATACAGGTTGTAAACCCATCCCGACTACCGACTTTCGTCAAATGACCAGCCAAATTTCTTTGAGATCTCACATACACAACCGATATCACCCCGTGAGAGATCAACTCACGTACTGCGCTATGTCTAACGCCTAAGTGTCGCGACTTTCCATTATACACTTGACTATATGCTTTAGACAGTGTTGATGAACTATCACAATGGATAGATATTGGTGATATTGGTTTAGGCCATAAAGGAATTTCATGAATCAAATTCCTAAGCCATTCTGCCTCTTTACCGGCTGCCGCCAAGGCAATGAACTCCGACTCCATAGTCGAGCTAGATATACATGTCTGTTTCTTAGAAGCCCAAGAAATGGCACCTCCACCTAAAACAAACACCCATCCACTTGTAGAAGAATGATCTTCTACATTAGATATCCAACTAGCATCCGAATATCCTTCAATCACCGAAGGATATGCAACATAAGTCAAATCAAAGTCTTTGGTAGACTTAAGATATCTCAATACATGAACAACCGCTCTCCAATGACAGTTACATGGGTTACTAGTATATCTACTTAGTTTCCCAACTGCATAGGCAATATCCGGTCGTGTACTAGTCATTGCATACATCAAACAACCAATGACTCGTGAATATTCAAGTTGATTCACTGTTTCACCTTTATTAGGTCCAAGCTTCTCATGAGGCTCCATGGGAGAATTTTCCGAGTACAATTTTCACAATTAAACTTTTCAACACTTTCTCAATATAATGAAACTCGTGTTAGTGAAAATCCTCCTGATTTCTCTTGATTTTAATACCAAGAATTACATCCGCCTCCCCATGTCTTTCATAGAGAATTTAGAAGATAAGAGTTCTTTACACTTATCAACTTTGATTTTGGTTCGTACCAAAAATCAACATGTCATCGACATATAGACAGATTATCACACGTTACGGTTTCATCAAATCTACTATAAATACACTTGTCCGATGATTGAGTTTAAACCCACTAGCCAAGACAACCTCATCAAACTTTTGATGCCATTGTTTAGAGCTTGTTTAAGTCCATACAATGATTTAACAAGTTTACAAACCTTATGCTCGTTACCGGGCATAATAAATCCTTCCGGTTGCTTCATGTATATTTCCTCATCCAAATCTCCATTTAGAAACGCTTGTTTTAACATCCATTTGATGGATCACCAAGTTATGAATTGCGGCTAAGGCAATCAATAACTTTGATTGAGAGATTCTAGCAACGGGAGCATAAGTATCGAAATAATCGATACCTTCCTTTTTTACTAAGCCTTGTATAACTAACCGGGATTTATAACGATCAACAGTGCCGTCGACTCTCATTTTCCTTTTGAAAATCCATTTGCAACCTAATGGTTTGCAGACCTCGTGGTAAATCTGTAGAATCCACGTGATTGTTACCCATTATGGAATCCATCTCGTCATTGATGGCTTCTTTCCAAAATGATACATCCTGAGATCCCATTGCCTCAGAAAATGTCCTTGGATCATCCTCAATATTGTAAAAATATGAGTATTGATATCCAACTTCATTTCTCGAACCTTCCACTAAATAAGTAACAAAATCTGGTGGAAATGTTTTCGCTATTCTAGCCATCTTACTTCTTCGAGGTTCAGAAGGCTCAACTTGAGAATCATTATTCTCCACATTCTCCACTCCAACTATTGTAGGAGAAATATCCTTTGGTCTAGGAATAGAAGTAAATCTATTCTCATCAAAGATAGCATCACGTGATTCTATAACCGAATGTGCAGCCACAGAATCACTAGGTTCTATAACATAAAACCTATAAGCCTTTGAATGACTTGCATATCCAATGAAAATGCAGTCGATGCCTCTTTCTCCTAAAGTTTTAATTTTAGGATCGGGAAGTCTAACAACCGCCCTGCAGCCCCAAACTTTTAAGTAATTCAAGTTTGGTTTCTTTTTGAACCAAAGTTCATACGGGTAGCAGCGAATTCCTTTTATTGGGAATTGTTTAGTAGATAACGAGGCCGTTAACATGGCCTCACCCCAAAATCCACCGCTCAATCCCGAGTAGGATAACATGGAATTTACCATCTCTTTGTGAGTACGGTTCTTCCTCTCCGCAATGCCATTTTGTTGTATGTATACGGTGCAATAACCTCGTGTATAATACCACACGACCCGAAGTAGGTTGGATCATAAAATTCACCACCTCTATCGGTGCAGCGTTGATACTTGAATTTAATTGCAATTCAACTTCCTTTTATAAACTTTAAACTTATCAAGTGCTTCGTCTTTTGTATTAAGTAAATATACATAACAAACGCGAGTATGATCATCTATAAAAGTAACAACATATTTCTTATTTCCCAAAGAAGGTGTGGCATTAAAATCACACAAATCACTATGGATAAGTTCTAAAATTGTAGACGATCTTTCAACACCACGGAATGGTTGTCTTACAATTTTATTAAGCATACAAGTAGTACACTTATCCATATTGATATCAAAAGGGGGAATCAAAGCATTCTTACACATAACATGCATACGTTGTAATGTACGTGTCCTAATCGTGCATGCCACAACTTTGAAATATTAACATCAGAAATATGCATAACTTGATTAACTTTATTATTAACAACATTAAGCATAAACATGTCATTACACAAATAACCAAATCCTACAAATACACCATGTTTTGATAATATAAACCTATCGGACTCATATACTTGTTTGTAGCCCGATTTACACAACAAAGCACCCGAAACAAGGTTTTCCGAATGCATGGCACAAATAAAACATTAAATAGTTTTACTGATTTTCCGTGAATCCGAAATTTAAAGTAATAGTTCCTACACCACTTATTACAACCTTTCGACTCGTTTCCCGTCTTTAAGATAGATCCATCGTTCAACTTTGGTTCAAAGTCTTCAAACCAAATCGATCTTTGCATACATGTCTTGTTGCTCCCGAGTCGATCCACCACGTAACATCATCATCCTCGCATATAAAAAGCTTGAAAATAAATGGCACATAATTCATAACCGAATTAATACCATAATTAACATTCGACCTTGATGATGTGGTGGTCCTTGGTCTTTCGACCCTTGCTCTCGACCCTTGCCTTTACCATTCTTTCGAACTCGGCAATCACCTTGTAGTGTCTGTCTTACCACAAATCCAACAGCCCCTTTTGGCCTTTTTCGGATTCTTTGTCATTTGACTTTTCTTTTTCTTGCCATGGTATTTCCTTTGTTAGTTTTAGAACTCTCTCAGCCTCCTCCATCACATGAATGGAAAGGATTCATCAATTTCCTTGCCCTTGGTTTTAACCCCCTCCTGCGCCCTGAGGGATTTCTCAATGCGCAGATGGCTACCAAGTTCAACCAAGGAGAGTTGATGTGATCCCGGGCAAGATTCATGGTGGTTTCAAAGGAAAAAGAAGAAAAAGGAAGGATAGTGGAAGAAGCCAGCATTTTATCCCACATTCTGAGTTTGGAAGATTTTCTTAGAATTTTATTAGTATTTATTTCTTTTATTTTTATTTTTATTTCTATTTCTAATAAGTTTGTCCCACATCGCTTTGGGAGTAGTTTATGTTTTTCATTCTAGCCTATAAAAAGGCATCATATGTAACTTTTACAATCAGTTGAATAATTTGAGTGATATATATTCTTTTATTTAAAGCGATTAAGCTTTGGTGAGTTTTCTCACGTGGAGGATTCCAACCGACTTATCAAGGTCGTGGCGTCACTGTGGGTGTCCACACACCGGAGTTCTTAGATACGGGTTATCTGGGGGTTTAGGTTATCACAAGGTTTTTTACTACAGGTTAACCAAAGGTCGATGTCTTTCGTCTTATTGGTGTCATCAGTCAAATCCTCGGGCATTCAGATCTGATTCGATCACGGATCACATCAGTTGGTATCAGAGACAGTCACTGACGGTATCCAAATATCCCTTTGTTTTCTTTTATCTTTTTTTCCTTTCTTCATATCTTCGTCCTTGTTTTTGACTAATCAAAAAAAAATATATATATAAATAAAAAAACCCTACAAGTTGTTTGCAGCAAATTTCCTGCCAATCGTTCCTTGCAAATTGTGTTATTTTGCCTTTTCTTTTTTTTTTTCCATATATTTTCCGTTGATTGCCATCCAAAAGCAGCCTGCCCTATTTAAAATAATAATAATAATAATAATAATAATAATAATTCCCCAGAAAATCTTAACCTAGCAACTACCGCCGCCTTTGACTATCCCCCGTCCCTTTTTTTGTTTTTCTGGCTTTCTTTTGACGGTACTGCTACATCCACTACAACTACCTCCACAACATCATCCACAACATCATCCACACCACACATTTAGTCAGGACCCACAAAAAAAAAATATTTCTCTCTCGTCGTGTGACGGGATCATCCATTAACATCATCCACTACACTTTTGTGTAGTGGACATAGCATTTTCCTTCTTTTGATTGGTAGATTAAAAAAAAAAAAGAAATTTTTCACCAGCCAAATTGCCGAGAGACTCACACCCACCCGTGATTTTAATCACACCCGTGCTTCTAGTACACCTCAAAAAAAAAATCTCCATTTTTAACCGACATCCTAGTGCCATATTTAAGTTCCTTGGTTTTTGCACTCATTATTTTGATTTGTCCACGGTTGGATCTCCACACGAGGGTGAGTGCAAACACGAGTGACGTGAGGATATTCTATTTTATTGCATTTCACAATGTCAAAGGAGCGTGAGGAGGAGAGTGCTATCCAAACTAGTTTTCGGTTGTTCGCGGAAGGACAGTCTGATGAGAATGCTCGTCAATTTGCGGATATGAATCGGCGTATGGATGCTAAGATGGAAGATATGGTGACTCAATTGCGGGAAATGTTGAGGGGAGTCACTACTCCCAATGTTGATAGAGTTGGCCGTGGTCAGAGGGATGACCGTAGTGATGGTGGTAGTCGTGATGGTAGAGAAGCTAGGAGGAGACGAGATAGAGTGGGGGCTCGAGTTGAGGGAGAAGATGAAGATGATTACGTGCGTTCGGGTAATAATAAGCGATGATGGTAGTGATGAAGACAACAATAATATGAGGCGAGTAAAGATGAAGATTCCGGTATTTAAGGGTACAAATGATCCCGATGCGTATCTAGATTGGGTGCGTAAAGTGGAGCGATTTTTCGGTGTAATAACTACTCGGAGAAAAACAAAGTGCGGTTGGCAACGCTTGAGTTTGAGGATACGCGGCAATTTGGTGGGAACAACTACTTGTTAGTAGGCGTAGGGCAAGGATGACCTTGTCAAGACATGGAATGAACTTAAGCGGGAAATGAAGCGAAGATTTGTACCAGATTCATATTACCGTGAATGCGTGCAAATTGCAAACACTTACACAGGTAATCGATCCGTGGAAGATTACTATCAAGAGATGGAGCCGACTTTGATTCGCACAGTGTGCAGTAAGAGGATTACGAGGCCACCATGGCAAGATTTTTGAGTGGTTTGAGGCCCGAGATTGCACATCCGGTTGAAATGAAGGATTGTGATACTTTAGAAAGATGGTTCATGCGGCAATTTTGACAGAGAAAAGCATTTGAAGAAACGAAGTTCGGGTAATTCATATTCTTATCGTTCTTTTCAGCCTAGAGATGATGGCTCACGTTCTAGCCCACCGAGGCCAAACCGTTTGTCTTCCAATGAGGCTTACAAAGCTAAGGAAAACAACAGTGGTAAAGCTCAAGCCACACACATCCACCCACTCACGAGCTTAGATGTTACAAGTGTAAAGGTATTGGGCATAAGGCAAGTGATTGTGCGAATAAGCGAGTAATGATTGTTGTGGGAGAAAAGCATGGTGAGAAAGAATACATGTCACAATCCGAAGAGGAAAATGGGAGTGATTCCGAGGAGATAATCCCACTCGAGTTTGGGCCTGAAGGATTTATTTGTGTGAGTAAGAAAGTTGTGGAGGACCAAGTCAAAGTAGATGCTAGTGTGCACCGTGAAAACATTTTTCAAACACGTTGCTTTATAGAAGATAAGTTGTGCGGTTTGATCATCGATTCGGGTAGTTGCACCAATGTTGTTAGCAAGGAGTTGGTCGAAGACATGCGCCTTAAGACTACTAAACATCCCCAACCATACAAGCTACAATGGATGAATGAATGTGGGGAAGTTAGAGTTACAAAGCAAGCGATGATCACTTTTAAAGTTGGTAAGTTCGAGGATACGGTTATGTGTGATGTAGTGCCTATTCATATTGCACATGTTATTCTTGGTAGGCCTTGGCAATTCGATCGGCGAGTTAACTATGATGGGTTCTTGAACACGTACGTATTACACCACCGGGGCAAGAAGGTTACTTTGGTTTCATTATCACCCCAAGAAGCACGCGTCGCGAGCAACTTAAATTTGCTCAAAGTCGGGTGGTTAAAAAGCAAACAATGGGTGCAAATTCGTGGTGCAAAGTGTAGAAAAGAAGACGTGTTTAACTTCATTGGTCGCTCGTTCGATTCTTCTTTTTCTTTATTGCAGTACATAACAATCCACCACTTCATGTTGTTAAAGTTGGAGCCAAGTTGGAGAGGCAATCCATTACACCGAGCATTGTTCGGAATGTTGATGTTCGGATTCGAGGTCGAATCATTTCCGAACCGGGAGGGAATGATGTGATCCCGGGCAAGATTCATGGTGGTTTTCAAAGGAAAAAGAAGAAAAAGGAAGGATAGTGGAAGAAGCCAGCATTTTATCCCACATTGCAAGTTTGGAAGATTTTCTTAGAATTTTATTAGTATTTATTTCTTTTATTTTTATTTTTATTTCTATTTCTAATAAGTTTGTCCCACATCGCAGGGAGTAGTTTATGTTTTTCATTCTAGCCTATAAAAGGCATCATATGTAACTTTTACAATCAGTTGAATAATTTGAGTGATATATATTCTTTTATTTAAAGCGATTAAGCTTTGGTGAGTTTTCTCACGTGGAGGATTCCAACCGGACTTATCAAGGTCGTGGCGTACATCTTGTGGGTGTCCACACACCGAGGTTCTTAGATACGGGTTATCTAAGGGTTTAGGTTATACCAAGGTTTTTGGTTACGGGTTAACCAAAGGTCGAGGTGCTCGTCTTATTGGTGCCATCAGTCAAATCCTCGGGCATTCAGATCTGATTCGATCACGGATCACATCAAGAGTTCTTCCTTTTTGTGTTTCAACATATGCTTAAAATCCTTCCATGATGGTGGTAGTTTGTCAATGATACTAGAAACAGAAATGGCTTCATCCATTTCCATTTTGTGTTGTGCAAAATTGGCCTAAAATGCGTTGTAGTTCATTGAATTGTTCCATTACAGACCGTGAATCTACCATCATGTATTTCATAAAATTACCAACTAGAAACTTTTTAGCAGATGCATCTTCATTTAAATACTTAGTTTCTAGTGCATCCCATAACTCTTTTGCGAAGCAAAGTTTTGATAAATGTCAAATAACGAATCGGACATACCATTGACAATGTGACCACGGCGGATGTAGTCATCATTTTCCCATTTGTTCCGCCCTCAATTCCTCCAACGGTGCATCATCATCAACTTCGGTATTTACGTACTAAGAACATACACCACTTTCAATGTTGTGAGAAGGAAATGCATCTTCCTTTGCCACCTCCGGAAATCAACTCCTTCAAACTTGTCTAATTTCCCGAAATTCATCATCAAATCCTTTGCATTCACCATTGTGATCAAAACAATAAATTTAAGAAGATTGTTGTGGTTTTGAGGGTCTTGAATGATCACCAATGCTATGAAAACTCTGCAGATTTTATGAAGAACGGATCCTCGCAGCCACGCCAGATATCGCTTGTCCTTCTTAAATTTATTCGACCCCTTACTTGTCCGGAGTATCACGAATAATTTAAGTGAGATACTGACTGAGAGTCTTGCCTTTTGTCTAGGACAAAATAGATCAAAAGATCACTTTGAAATGTTTAGATGTTTAAGACTTGATCAAGGATGCTTACAATTGTTATGTTTGTTTAACAATGTAAAAGAACCTTTTATAGTACTTGGATTGCAGAGAAATAAGTTACAAGTTCGTATTTTAAGGTTACAACCTAAGTGAAAAGGTATCACTTGGTTATAACCACTTAAAAAGACCAAGAGGCACCTAAAAATCAGTTTTCGGGCCACAGGCGGGCGCCTGTGGCCAGCCTGTGAACATCAGAAAACTGCCAAACATCCTGTTCGACTTTTAGGCATGCTGAAGACCCACAGGCGGGCGCCTGTCACTCTGTTTCACCAAAACCTGATTTTTGGTCCTTTAACTGGTTTTCTGGTCCTTTAAGTGATTTCCTCGAACTATACTAGCTCATTTTCCATCCGTATACTCATATACACTTATATAAGCGTGCACTCCGCACCTCCAAACTTATAATTAAGTGTTACGAGTATATCCATCCTTGTACTAAACCCTGATTACCTCAACGGCTTGTGATTATACTTAAATCACCCACATCTTTTTCATCCTCACCGACCTCCATCTCCATTTAATTCTTGGATTCATCAGCAAATTTCTTGCAACTTCTTCACCACTGTCTTTACATAATCCTAAAAGCAAAGTTATAGAAATTTCTTTAACTTTATTAGTCCCAATCTCAAGAAATAAATTAGTAAATAGACCAGAACTTTACTTTTGCTAACTTCATCAAGCACTTCACTGCATCCTAATAATAAAGCAAGAACATATAAACAATCATCAGTAATATTAAGCAAAGACAAAACATTTATTAACAGACAAAACCAAGGGATAATATAACAACAACAACGACATTTATTAACAACAATAACCGGCATAAAACACCTCCGCCGACAGTATAAATCGATTAATTAGCTGACCACACATCTCAGGATTGAAATAAGCATAACTCACTATGCATTAAGTCAGACCCTTTGACACGTTTGATCATACGGCCTAACTCGAAGCTATCACAACCGATTACATCAGAAACTACAACGATTGTAAGCATTTTGTGATCTCTTCTCATTACAACATAAGTACAAGCTCCAACGAATACACCTTTACCATATTCACCATTTGTTACTCTTTCAGCCATTAATCTAACTTCTTTTGATCTCGAATCAGATAAACCAAAGTTAAAGAGAGAAACGCCTATAATCAAGTAAAAAGTACCCGTTCCAGTTGTGCCGAGTCGAACATTTGCGTCTACAGGACCTGTAATTGCGTAAAAATTCGACTGATAGTTGTAATCTTGAACTACATCACATGATATGCAAACTATATTTCTGGTTTCATCGTCCGGGACTAAGATTCTCTCCCCACAGCTCTTACAGGAGAAGCATCATCTGTAAGATATATAGCAAAACAAAAATTTCCATAATCATTGCCTAAGTAAAACTCTAGAACGCTAAATTACATGACAAGAAGCACCTCAAACTAATCCAAAGCAACTCAGATGGGTATACAATATGAATTTCTTTTTTCTCTTACACCCAATTCAACTCCATAATGCCCAAACTATCTTTATCACCAATTCCAGAAAATCTTATAGAACTGACACGATCCTGCTGTCACACAAGCCAACAACCTTGCAGGATCTGATGCAATTTTAGAAGAAAAATCAAGAAACAAGATAAAGCGAAATAAGAACAAACCAAAGTTTAGTCCATCGGCGTGGCTAGTCTTCAAGTTTTCACTCCTATTCAGCGAGCGAGAACTACTAGCACCGCCAAGGTCCTTCTTAAACTTCTTAAAATACGCAAATTCCGACCTTTTTGGAGCAACCGCTGCATAATTTGAAGAGAATTCCACAAATCAATTCAAATTATTGCATTAACCAGCGGTCTAGATTATCGAATTGCTCTAATAACAAGTCCCTAGCTGAAATCACATTAAAGAGAACAAACCGTACGAACCAACATCTTGGATTCTGAATCATTTGAGGATCTGCGATATGAAGCCTCTTTTCCTTCCTCCCATCTAACTCAATAAAAGTATAGCTAGTGACATGGTGTTTGTTGGGGCTGCCCCTGCTGCACATCACGAAATAAAAAGTGATCCAAAAAACAAGCAAAAACAGGGAAAAGGCGGAACCATACCTGGTTGGGTTAATTGAGAACACAAATCGATTGGCCGCTCCTAATCTAACCGTAAGCAAAAAGTCTGCAAAAGCAGAAGGTACTCCAATAAACAGTAAAACTTTTCTGACACACAAAATGAAACACGCTCGTAACGACATCAATTATATAACTCTAACACCAAAAATACAAATGAAAGTAAAAAAATTACTAAGCTAAATTGAACATTTCCGTTTACGAATTGATATGCGTAGATTAAAAATACTCTATTAGGAAGGATGACATCGGTTAATCGGGTTAAATGCGGGTAATCGTTGTAGTTTCTGATGTAATCGGTTGTGATAGTTTCGAGTTAGGCCGTATGATCAAACGTGTCAAAGGGTCTGACTTAATGCATAGTGAGTTATGCTTATTTCAATCCTGAGATGTGTGGTCAGCTAATTAATCGATTTATACTTTCGGCGGAGGTGTTTTATGCCGGTTATTGTTGTTAATAAATGATGTCATATGCGTAGATTAAAAATACTCTATATGGGTTATTGGCTAGCACATTTAACCCGATTACCCGCTATTGACCCGGCTTTCACCCGTTTTAAAAAAACGCGGATCCTGCTCACTCCCCCTTTTTTTTTCTTTCTTTATTTTCTATTTTTTTCCCTGATAACCATTTTCAAAACTTTTTTTCGGTCTCTGTCACCAAATCTCCAAACCTCCGCCCCACCGATCATCCGAGTCTTCCGTGTAACACAATCTTTTCAATTGTTTTCTGGTAATTCTCTTATCAATTCACGTTTTTATTTGTTTATTTCACTCCTCCCGATGTCATCCTTCCTAATAGAGTATTTTTAATCTACGCATATGAATTCGTAAACGGAAATGTTCAATTTAGTTTAGTAATTTTTTTACTTTCATTTGTATTTTTGGTGTTAGAGTTATATAATTGATGTCGTTACGAGTGTTATAAAACGGATGGAGATAACTTCGGATGCAAGAAAGCAAATGAAGCAATCAAACATAAACAATCAAAGGAAAAAACAAACAAGAAGAACACGATTTAACGTGGAAAACCCCCGATGGGAGAGGTAAAAACCACGGGCGTAAAAAAGATATTTTATTATGCACTGAATTTACAGATTTCAACACACACAGACAATGAGGCAACAATTGTATTTATAGGCACACAAATCCCTAAACCTAGCCGCCAGAATCTTTGTCTGATGCACCATAAATACCCCTACACGTGTCCTCTCTTTTTAATGACATCAGTATAGTTTGTCACATAATGTAATTAGCGAGATGTGGGACCTGTTTGATTCAGAGTACACGGCAGACTATCACCCTGGCGATAGTTACCTGGCGACGAAGCCTCGGTGAGACTCCACCCCACCGATGCACGAGGTTGAATACACTTCTCAGCTATCCATCACACAGCTGAGTCTTCAGATTGGTTCCACCAAAATGTAGAGTTTAAGTCACTTTACTAACAAATCTCCACCTTGACTTCAACTCTCCCTAGAGTCAAACAGATTGCACAATCGGATGTACTTGTACCGGATGCATTCGTCAATGCCGGATGTACTTGTACCGCACTATCTCCACAAAGATCCACTCTACCGATGCGCCTCGGTAGAGTTTCCAAACAGATTATAAGCTTTGAATATTCGGTAAGTCCAGCACAAAGCCGAACTTACTCTCGAATCGTTTAGTGAACATATCAACAGGATTCTCCTTTGTGCCAATCTTCTTCACCACAACCTCTTCTCATTCCTCAAGAAATGATACCTGACATCAATATGCTTGGTTCTCTCATGATGAACCTGATCCTTGGCCAGACGTATTGCACTTAGACTGTCACAATATATCTCAGCCTGATCCTGATGCAACCCCAAATCACCGACTAGCCCTTCAACCGGATACCCTCCTTAGTCAGCTGCTTGATAAGAGCCATATATTACCTTGATGAGTTGATAAGGCTCATCAGAGCCTCAAGAGTAGCTTTCACCGACTCATGCATTTCCCAATGTAAACACATAACCAATCATTGATTTTCTACTGTCAACATCACTGCGCATAATCAAGATCACAAGAGCTTTGTGACCGCACCAATATCACCTCCATAAATGAGACCAACATCAGCTGTACCTCTCAGGTACCTGAATATCCTTTTAACAGCTTTCTAGTGTTCCTTACCAGGTTGAGCCATAAACCTGCTGACAACACTGACTGCCTGAGCCAGATCAGGCCTAGTGCATACCATGTCATACATCGATCGCCAACCGCACTAGCATAGGGAACTTTGACATATACTCCTTCTCTTGGTGATCAGGAAGCATAAATGACAAATGAACATTTGATGCCATAGAGTATCTATTGGTTTTGGCAAAGCAGACATCTCAAACTTGGCCAATATCTTCTGCACATAACCCTGCTGAGACAGGAACAACTTCTTCTGACTTCTATCTCTCCAGATCTCCATCCCCAAGATTTTCTTGCTTGGTCGCACCCAAATCCTTCATTTCAAATTCAAAGATCGAGAAGATTCTTCGATTTTGAACATCGACTTCCTTGTCGCAAATTATCAAGATGTCATCCACATACGAACAAGATAGATATAAGATCCATCTTTCAATAGATCAGAGTAAACACAATTGATCATAAGGACTTCTCAGAATAACCTCTTTGAAGCATAAAATCACAAACCTTTTATACCATCGCCTTGGAGCTTGCTTCAAACCATACAATGATTTCTTCAACTTGCAAACATAATTTTCTTTACCAGGAACTTGAAAACCTCAGGCGAAGGTCATGTATATCTCTCTTATCCACCTCACCATGTAGAAAAGCGGTTTTCACATCTAATTGCTCAAGTTCCAGATCTCTTTGTGCCACCATTGCTAGTAACACCACGATTGAAGTGTGTCGACCACTAGTGAAAATATTTCATCAAAGTCAACCCCTTCCTTTTGATGAATCATCTTGCAACCAAACGTGCCTTATACCTGACCCCTTCTGCCTTTGTTATTCCTTCATTTTTCTTGAAAATCCATTTACAAGTCACGACTCCTTTGTCAAGAGGTTGTTTGACCAATTCCCAAGTCTGATTCTTCAACAATGACTCCATTTCATCTCCCATGGCAAAGATGCCACTGGGATGCTTCATACACATGTCACGCCTCCTTGTAAGTAGTAGGTTCAAAGAACCTCTACCTCATCTCGCAACTTGGAGTGCATATCCACCAAATCATCATATCCATATCTCCTTGAGGTATCCCAACATTAGATCTTCTAGGCTGCTTGGCAAATGAACTCTGTTGATCAATGTTTGTATGACGCCTCGCCGAGGTCTCGATGAGGTGGCTTGATCGGTTCTGGTTCATTATCCAGATCAAGATATAGTGTTGATTTGGATCCACTAATTGTTGCATATCAAGTGACTCCACCAAGCTCCACCTGCTTCTCAACACTATCGATTCAAGATCGGGTTTGGACTCGATGAGACTTCTCTCCACTGATGAGTTTAACATAGAATTTTCATCAAACACAACGTCCCTGGCCGAGGATTACTCGGACTCTGCGATGACCAAATCCTATATCCTTTCACTCCATCACCATACCCCACAAACACTCCCATTCTTGGCTCTTGGCTCCAACTTCCTTCACTAACATGATAGTAAGTCAGATTTCCAAAACCCTTAGAATCGAGTAGTCACAGAGGCTTGCTCGACCACATCTCAAATGGTGTCTTGAGATTGATTCTGTGTGAGGACTCTGTTGATTAAGTAGCAAGTCATTGCCTTAACAAACTTTTCGCCCAAAATCTCCTTGATAAACCACTTGAGAAAGCATACATCTTGCCCTCTCCAAGAGAGTTTGATTCATCCTTTCAATTACACCATTCTCACGAGGTGTATTCCTTACAATATGATGTCCGGCAATACCTCACCGCACAAAATGAATCAAAATCCGTCCCAGCAATTCCGCACCATTATCTCATCGAAGCTTCTTGATTTTCTTGCCTAACTGATTCTCCACTAGGGGCCTTCCACTTTGCTTGAAGTTACCGAATGCATCACTTTTGTTCTTCATCATCACCACCCAAGTCATCCTTGAATAGTTATCTATGAATGACACAAAATATCCGTGACCACCCAATGACTCAACTCTTGATGGACCCCAAAGATCTCGAATGGATATAATCAAGTGTTGCCTTTGTATTGTGCAACCTCACGAGAATTTACTTATGCAATTTCCCAAACACACAAGTGTTCACAAAAGTCCAGATTCTTGACCTTATATCCCCAAGAAAACTCTTGAAAGAAAGAACTCGAATGATGTTGGTGTAATATTCAATAAAAAATATTATCATGATGACTGTAATACTTCTTTGGTGTAATATTCAATAAAAAATATGCAACAATTAGGGGAGTGATGTTGGAAATGGAAGTTTCTTAAGGTCATTCTCGTAAAAACTTTCCTTGATGATGCACTTACACTCTGCCTTCCGATCCTTCCATCGAACGACCTTTCAGATTTCTTAGTAGTCGTGGATCACCTCCGACTTTCGATTGCTTTTTTCACCCCTCGAGGATCACCACTGAGGATCACCAACTTTCACACCTCTCGGATCACCCCCTGAGTTTTCTCTTTGCGATTGAGGGAGTGTAGGTGCTCGGCTTCCCCTCCCGCCTTCATCAATGGCAGAGGGGCTAGTGGTTTCCTGGTGGGAAGGACCACTAACTTGAGTACCGCTTCTCGATTCATTGCACCGCCTCCTCTTTACCGTATTGAATTGATGGCACGAGGTCAAGATACATGGGCCTTTGTTCAAGTCACTGAGCAACTTGACCACCCTTCGGATTCTTCTCGGTGAAACTCAGGCAAACGCCTCTGGGTCTAGAAGCCAACCTGCTCACCAGGTTGCCCAATTTGTCTCTCGAGATTTTTTATTGACTGCTTTGCTCCTCTAACTTGGCTTCAAGATTGTTAGATTGGGAGGAGCTTTGAGAGTTTTGGAGATTTGGAGCATAGGTGGTGGGCCGACTTTGAAATTGAGAGTTTGAATTGGAAGGCCAACTCGATTGAATTTTTGCGTAGGATTGGAAAAATTCGAGTTTTGATTCTGATTAAACCCGGGTTTCGTTGAAATTCGATTCAATTAAAATTCGAATTAGATTGAAATTTGAAGATGGATTAAACCCTTGGTTTTGAAAATTGCCCTGGCCAGAAACCGATTGAACCTTTGATTGTTCTCGCCATAGAATACATTCACTTCGCATTCTCATCCGTTCATAGGGCGTAATTTAGAAGTGTGCCCCACCTCGTCACAATTCGACATGTGACTTGATTGTACCGCCCATAGTCATGAACAACATTTACTTGATAAGGTGCGGGGGGATTAATTGGCACCGCCATTCATATGGCCCGTCGTGACAAATTTTCAAGATCTGAACCCGAGGGTTACGTGGAAAGAAAAGTTTGATTTATTGGATTTGAAACTTGAGGTGGTACCATCTCATCAGTAGCATGGCGATCAAACTTTGTAAATTGACTTCCTCAACCTTGGGAGGAGGAGGTGCTTGAATTGCTTGATAAGAGGGGCATAGTTATACTTTGCAATGTCCTCAAACAATGCCCATCCTCATCAGTGCGTTTTCTTGAAATGCCCCACCGAAGAGCTATTGACCATGCCTTTTGTAAGCTCGGTCAATCCATCGAAGAATGTATTGACTTGCCTTTCCAGTGGCAAGCCATGATGGGGACATTTTCGAGAAGAGACTTGAATCTCTTCCAACATTCAAAGAGCGACTCATTTTCTTTCGATAGAATGTGAAGATGTCGTTCAAACACCGGGTCATCTTTGAAGGCGGAAAGTATTGACTTAGAAATTCTCTTTCAAGTTCAAATTTCGTGGTGATAGATTCGAGAGGGGAGAGAGGTGTACCACTCTTTAGCCTCTCCTTCAAAGAAAATGGGAAAAGTTTCACTTGATAGCATCCTCACTTACTCCTTTGGATGCGTGTAGTCCCGCATATCTCTCTAGGAATGTATGTAAGTGGGTATGCGGATTCTCTCGATTGATAACCATGAAAAATAGATGCATCTTTGGATCATCCGAATAAGTCCTGGTTTTAACTCAAAGGTTTGTGCGATGAATGGTGGAATAACAATAGCCGGGTTGACTTTGACTTCGCCTGGCATGGCGTAGTCCGCCAACGTCGTCTATTATTAGCGGCCATTATCACAAAATCGATGATTTCTCTAGCTAGTTGTTCTTCAAGATCTCGCCGCGGCTCATGCTGCGAACCGCAGAGCGAAAATTCCGCTGCTTGGCCGGACTACGGTTCGCTCGGGGTCAGGGGTGTATAATAACGGTCCCTTTTGACTCCGAGTTTGCATAAACCGGACCAAAAACAAGTGGAACGAAACCTAAAAGCTAAGAAAGTAAAAGCCTAAACTAAAATTAAAAGCCTAAAGAAAAGAATGGGAAAGAAGAAAAGGAAACAAAAGTGTTGAAGAAAGGAGACCGCACGGACGTCCAAAAGTTTGGACGGGCGTCCGTGATGAAATTGAGATCGGACGGGCGTTTAGTGATTCAAACGCCGCCTGCGAAGACGGAATACCTGAACGGGCGTCCAAATATTATGGACGCTCGTCTAAGTGAATAAAAACAAAATACAATTGATAATTTTCCAGCAGACGGGCGTCCAATATCCCAGACGCCCGTTTGCTAACGGGAAAACTAGAACAGAAGCAGAAATTTGCAGAGAATAAAAGAAGGTAAGAAAGAACGCGACAGCGAAACAAAGACGTAGATCTAATCTCCAAGAAACTACTAAGGGACGAGTCTTAAACCCTAATTATCTACTTAACAACTACCTAAAACAATTATCAACTAAAAACAGGAATTTAAAACGAAATAAAACAGGAAAAACAAACAGAAAAACAGAAAACAAAAACTAGACAACCGTCCGGTTCCCCGGCAACGGCGCCAAAAACTTGTCACGGATTTATCTAGCACAGCAAACAAGTAATAAATATTTATAAATCCGGTTTCCCTCAAGTATAAGGATCGTAGTAAAGAGGTTGATACCGGGTCGATCTTACGGGGAACTAAACGATTGTGATTCTAGCTTTTGTCTAACCTAAACTACGGCACGAAACTAATCTAAACAGTGAATAAAAATCGAACAAAACAGAAAATAAAACTAGACAGAGGATATAATCCAAAGCTAGGAAGGATACGGGCTGCGAACCAATTTAAACTAACTAAACTAAGATGCAAATAAAAGTAAACTAACTAAGCAAATTCAAGTTTTAAGGATTGATTCAAGTGTGTAATGAACAAACGAGGATTGATCCACCTATCCAACAAGCATTGATTTCCTATCTCGATTATATTGTGGTTTGTATCTAGGTTGTGATTCACCTTATCTAAACATGAACCCTAATTCCTTAGAAAGTTCATCTATTAATCTATTATCTTCCAATGCAAGATTAACGCGTTTCCTAACCAAAGGTGTAAACTTTATGTTTATAATCTAGCAATTAAACCTATTAACTTTCGTTATGATAGATTCAAATTACTACTCTTATTCATGATGATCTAGGGTTTATTAAGATTTCCATCAACAATAAACAATCACACATGCAGATCTTCCGATATAAAAGCAATTAAACGTAATAAACATGAATAAGAAACAACCTTTAAATAAAAACTCACAGTATAACCGAAGAAAACGAAATCAACAATCGTTGGATGGCTTCACAATACTCGTTTGATGAAGCTTTTAGCCTCTGGACATCCTCAGCAACTCAAATTTGTATAAACAGTGCATAAAAAGTAACTAGTTTAATCTAGATCTAAAGTGCATAAAAACTGGAATAAAAAGGAGAAAAACGCACCTAAAGCCGCCCCTAGGTTTAGGGTTTTGAATAATGAGTGTATTGTGTCCTTGTGTGGAGAAAACAACCGACTATATATAGATTTTAAAGTCGGTTTCAGCAAGTCGGCTACCGGACGCCCGTTTGGATCCTTGAACGCCCGTCCCAATCTTCATATGAACTTCAAATCGGACCGAGTCATGATCAAACGCTCGTCCAACCAAATCCACCTCCTCCTCGTCCCAAACTTCCTGAATCAACTTTCCATCTCTCGGGCGCTGCTTCAATTTCAAGAAACGCCCGTCCACCGGACGGGACTGACGCCATCCAATATGATCAATTTTGATTTCTTGGTCTCTATCTCTTTTTCATCTTGTCAATGCCTTCATTATCTCTTTTAATCATCAATTGAGCCTTGAAAAGTGCATCTACATCATATAAAAACACCACTAAATGTAATATCGCTCAAATAATCGTAAAAACATAATTAAAGCACATAAATCAACCTATTTTGCAATTAACTCTTTTGAAATATCATTTACTCAATATATTCATTAAACACATGCTTCTTATGCAATTTAGTACGAATACGGGGAAAAATATCATAGAATATAGCATTATAAATCGTATAAAATCACCCTTAACAAATTTGGTATCTCTTAGTCTACTGGACAGTAAGGGGTTCAATTTCAAGGGTGAAGGTGGACAGCTGAATGTCTTCAAAGATTCAGTTGTAGTCCTCAAAGGCATCAAGAGGGGAACCTTGTATATATTACAAGGATCTACTGTATCTGGCACTGCTGCTGTTGCATCCTCAGCAGTTCACCAGTCTCAGCAGGTTTTCTTGGGGGATATAAGGTCAAGAATCTGGACTTTTGTAATATTCAATAAAAAAGATTCAATAAAAAATATTATCATGATATAATACTTCTTTTAGATTAATTGAGGATGATGTACCAAAATAGTTACTCTACCAGGATGATGTACCTTTAATATTTCTCACTAAAATTTGACTAACATAATGTTTAACATTAAATTGGAAATGAAGTCACAATCAAAGATCTTGAAGAGAAAAAAAAACCATTACCCACGGCGGGCTTGCTTGCACACCGAATTTGATCAAATGTATATCCCAAACAATATTCTTTGTCATATTTGAGACAAAGATTTTTAGTATTATAATTTTGATAATGCTTCTCTTACTGTTTCTAATATCAACATTGCATCTGCTATTTCCATTCTTTCTTTTGGTAATTGAGCAGAACATATGACCCCTACTCGAAAAACTGAAGCCAAACCTTTCTCAAATTCACAGTCATTTCTTCTTATTGCTTCCCCTGATGTTCTAAACGGATTGTTTTCACATTCGGCGAAGAGACGAGGATCCGCTATACTCATCACTTGGTCTGGAATAGCCCTTTTCACGTAATTATGAAGAGAAAAGTCGTCCTTAAACATGGTGTCTGTTGGCCTTTTTCCAGTGAACATCTCCAGCAATAGTATTCCGTAACTGTACACATCAACAAGTGTTGAAGCTGGTGCCCCTACTGCATATTCTGCATCATGGAAGCATATAGGTAATTTTAAACTCATGAAACATAAGCACATATAATATAAAGCTTTAGGGGTGTAAGGAGAGATGATGGACCTAAAGCAATATATCCCACTGTTCCTACAATTTCATTTGCAGTCGGGTGAATTCGTCCACCAGAGGTTCTATCAATAGGATTCAAAAGAGACCTAGCAGATCCAAAGTCCCCTAGATGAGCGCAAAAGTCATCGTCGAGAAGGACGTTGCTCGGTTTTATATCGCGGTGAAGGATTGGAATCTCACAACTATGATGGAGATAAACCAACACGGAAGCAACGTCAATGGCGATACTTAGCCTCTGAATTAGATCTAAGCCCGTAGACTCGGTTGATGTTGGATGTAACCAGCTATCTAAATTTCCATTACGCATGAATCCATACACCAGGGCTTTAAATTCATTGCCTATATAATCTGTACCAGAGCAAGCTGTGATGATCTTTACCAAATTCCTATGTCGAATATGCTTTAGAGCTTCACATTCTGCTACGAAACTCTTTCTGGCTCCACTCTGATCCAGCTTTATTACCTTGATAGCAATGCCTTGTTCGAATTGTGTAAGAATGCCCTTGTAAACCCAACTGTATCTGCCGGTACCAATCAAATTATCCGGGGAAAATCTATCTGTGGCTTGAAGAAGCTGTGTGTAAGAAAGTTTAGGATATTGTTCACCCAAAGGAGAGTTCATTGGTTCCCTGATGCTAAAACTTCTTGATCCTCTTGGCCTATGATAAAAGACACAAGTTATCGACATGAAAGCTACAACAACAACAGCTGGAAGGACCATCACCATGGAAAACCTGAGTTTTCTTGTAGTCGGTTTTGGACATTGAGGTAAGTGTAACGACTTCAGACCTCCACATAGGTTTTCATTCCCTGCGATTGAGAATGCTGTGGAGTTTCTAAACAGACCTTGATCTGGAACTTCTCCTTCCAAGCTGTTGGAAGAAAGATTGAGAAACTGTATTGAAGTGAACAATGTGAATTCTGGAGGAATTATCCCAACAAGTTTATTACTAGAAAGATCTAAATGTTGAATGCCTCTTATTTGTGCAAGTGACTGTGGAATCCTATCATAGAAATTGTTCCTTTGAGCATTGAACGTTTCCAGGGAGACGCAAGAACCAAGTGAAGGTGGAAGCTCGCCAGACAAATTATTATCCGAAACATCAAAGAAGGTAAGCATCATCAAGTTACCAACATCGATTGGCAAAAATCCACTTAAAGTATTGTGTGCAAAACTGAGGTATGTCAGTGAGGTTAGGCCGAAAATCGGCCTAGGAATGGCCTTTGTAAGCTTGTTCCGTGAAAGATCCAAACGAAGCAATTTTGTGCAGTAACTCAAAGAAGCCGGTATATCTCCTGAGAACATGTTTCCATCCATTTCAAGAATACTTAACAGGGCAAGGTCACCGATGCTAGAAGGGATCCCCCCAGAAAACACGTTGTTCCCTAGATAGAGCTCCTGTAAACTGGTGACTTTCCCAATGGAGTCGGGGATAGTTCCTGTGAGATGGTTCTGGTTCAAATTCAATAAACCTAGGCTCTTAAGGTTTTCCAAGCCATCAGGGAACCCTCCGTAGATATAGTTTCCATCGAGACTTAGTGTCACGAGCGTGTTGGAAAGATTTGCTATAGTTTTGGGCAACATACCTTGAAGGTTGTTAGAACTTATGTCCAAGTATTCGAGTTGAGTACAATTAGTCAAGGAAGTTATGAATCTCAACCCATCCCTTGTGCTGCTGCTAATCAGATTGTTTGAAAAGCCTAACAGCCTCAAGTTACTTATACGTCCCAAATCCATGGGTACTTGTCCAGAAAAATGGAAGTCTCCTCCTCCTTTTCCTTTGGCAGAAAACGAAACCCGCCATAACATACAGATGAGAAAATGCAGTATAATATGCAGATCAAACTTCATGCTACTTGCTTTAGGAGGAGGGAGGTAATCAATCTTTTTTTTTCTTTCGAGGGGTGGAGGTAATCAATCATAAAATTTTGTTATTCTAAAACATACAAAGCCACACACATATATGTAGACTTGACTTCACTTGACTGCCAAATAATTCTCAAAATGGCCATTTATATTATACGGTGTAATGTATTATGAATTGACGGTGTAATGTATTATGAGAAAAGTCATCGCTTCACATCAACCAAGACCCTTCAATATTCTACAAAAATAAAATTAAAAAAATCACCCCTATTCATAGTAGGGGTATACATTATCTACCAAATTCAACAAATTCTTATAAATATTCCTCCTCCTCCTCCTCCTCCATTGGCAGAAAATGAAACCCACCATAACATACATATAATGAGAATATGCAGTTTAATATGCACAACATCAAACTTCATGCTACTTGCTTGCTTGCTTTCTTTATGAGGGAGGGAAAGGGAGGTAATCAATCATTATTAATTAATTTCCATAAGAAGAATATGCATAAAAATTTGTTATTATTTTAAAACATGCAGAGCCACACACATGCATAGACTTGACTGCCAAATAATTCTCAAAATGGCCATTTATTCTGAAAGTTGTGGGGGGTTAACAATTCATTGACGCTGTAATGTATGAGAAAAGTCATCGCTTGACATCAACCAAGACCCTTCATTGTTCTACAAAATATCCGTTCGTTGTAGGGGTATATATTTTCTACCAAATTCAACAAATTCTTATAAATATTTTAACATTATATATTCATTCGAACTACAATTTATTTTTATTTTTTTTCTTTTGATGGGTAACTACAAAATTTTAAGCAGACGAATATATAGGTATTAATTAATTAAGAGCGTTACATCAAACTACTCTTAATAACAAACTCATCCAAATTTTACTTCCTGTTTGTCGTTTCAGCCCACAAATCCTTTGAAACAATTTTATTAAACAACATAAAATAAATCAGAAAGAAAACCACAACAAAAGTACAAGGATATGTGATGACCGAGCTCCCTTTATCTCTATCTCTACTATATTTAAAAAGCCAGTTGTTTCCCATGTAAGTGTTTCTCCCTCGCGTGTTTCCCTCCATAATTTAATATATTTTCATCATAATAATAATTTAATATTTACAATAATCAATAATAAATAAACAAAACATTCACGAGAAAAAATAAGATTAGGAACAAGGATTACGCTAATACATTCACGTGAAAAATTAAGATAGGAAAAAGTATTACGTAAGAAAATTTAAATCAAAAAAAAAATTATAAAAAAAAAAAACTAGATAGCATTGGAAAAAAAAAGGATTACGTTAATAAATAAAAAAATACCCTAAAAAAATTTGTTATAGAACTGATAACACAAAGTGCACTGAGCCGTAAGAAAAGATAAGATATGAAAATGGTTGAGAATGATTAAAATCGCAGAACACACGTACAAAAATATAAGAACACGCAGAAGAATTGTCATTCTCAATCATTTTAGATTAAAATTATCATTCACAACATTTAACCTTAACAGAAAAGAAAGATAAATATAACGTAAATACCCTAAAAAGAATTTGATATAGAACTAATAACAGAAATGAAAGATAAATATAACGTAGAAAGAAGAAGAGAATAGTTGTGTATTTTTCACTGGCATCATGAGGGTATATAGTAGAGATTACAATATGAACACAATATAATAGATAAACCAGAAAATATTGTAAACCAATTTGAATAATAGATAACATATTTTTATTCTTTTATAACACTCCCCTTGTATATCTATTATTCAACAAACAATAGATATGATATGTCTCATTAAAACCTTACTAAGAAAAAACCCAGTGAGAAAAAATCTTAGTTAAGGAAAAAGAATATATATTTATCTATGTTTATGTACTCCCCCTTAACCAAGCATCAATTGAGTTCTTTCAAACGTTGCATCATAATGCTCTTCACAAGTCTCTTAAATGTTGCAGTCGGCAATGTCTTGGTAAATAAATCTGTCAGGTCGAATGATCGGATCTGTTGCACATCAAATTTCCCATTCTTTTGCAAGTCTATTATATGCTATATTAATTTCTCTATCTGAGTTGCATAACGTATATGTCATGCATTATTAACTTTGCTAGAAAAACCCAGTGGATAAAAAACTAGACAAGGAAAATAGTTCATGTCATATGCGTTTTTATGTGTTGCACTGGCTGCCTCGTTAAAAACCTTTAACTAAGAAAACCCTGTGGGAAAAACTTGGTCAAATGGAAAAAGAGTACACCATTGGTTTTAAGACCAAATGCTTAAAATAGTTTTGAAGTTGTCGCTCCCCCTGACGACAACAATCTTCCTTATGTACGCATTCCAGTACTATAAACACATTTTTCTCCAAAACAGATGTAGGAATGATCTTAGTGAACAATTCTTCTAGATTGTTGTTAAAGCGTACTTTGCATGTTCGTCTCTTCTAGACCTCATGTAAATAATTGAATGTAGGGGCTAAATATTGTCACGCCTACTACTTATTTCAACACATAGAATCCAGTCATCACTATAATTATAAAAACAATAGTGAAAGTAATACAATCACAATTTGTATGCATATATTCACACGTCGTAGTGCTATAAATTCATGACATTAAGTTTGAGTTACTTATATATATTCCTTCCTCAATAGGACTATACTATAGCCATATTACATGCAACATGAATGTTAATGGCATTTTTAACTTAACAGTATGCATGTTGCGATTGTCATATTAATTCAATTTGAAATCCACCAAGGATTTTCATATTAATGTCCAATGACCATAAATATGCGGACAAGACATATGAAAACTCAAAGTTATTGTCAGATATATTAGTTAGCGGAACATGACATTGTCTATAATGAGAGAATATATTTGATCATTAACAAACAAATATTTCTAATTCAAATTCAACCTCAATTGCTTATTTCAATTTTACCTAGTTTGAGTAATTCTGACATTCTGCTAATAACTTAGGTACTGGATCCAGATATAATAATAGCAATTAAATAGGCAAACATGTCGTCGACGACTATTATATTTTATTTTAAAATTCTCCCATAAAATTCATTACTGATTTGATATTAGCATAAACCAATTCCTTATCAATGTATGGATTGGTTGTTCCGCAACCCCAATATTTAATCATTTGATGCACGTGCGGTTTTATTTTTAGGGTTTTCGTCTTCAAGACGAATCTCTTTAGAGATTCATGAGTGACTGAATATGAATTCATTTTCTGCGGATTTTTATCTTTTACACCAATCGATTTTCTACGCTTCTGTCGTAAAGAAATATTATCAATAATAGTTTTGGTGCATTTATAAATGATCACTCTTTTTATTCAATTAAGGCATCTTGCAAGTACTTGCTAAATACTACAAGTAAAATTATTTTCACAGTTCAGTTAAACTGATGCGTGGAAGATCGTTTATGTTGTTAAAATTTCTCGGCATTCTTTTATTTTAACATGAGGTTTTCTTTCACCCCTACTGCCGAGAATCGAACTTCATCAAACATGTTGCACCGAGCTATACATTGATGCCCTTTTATTCGCTTAAAGCGATTTATACATTTAAAACATAGTGGTTTAATCAATATCTAATTCTATGAAATTTTTGAAAACATTATCTCTCTTGCATTTTATATACCACTATGTGATTTCGGTTTCTTCGAGAATCGTTCAAATTATACATCATATGTAGAGAAATCACTAGAATGAGACATTGAACTTTTGGTTCATTTATCCATTTTCTGAGAAAAATATTTGATGTATTCAAATATGCATAAAACCTACCCTTCGTGGGTTTTATCGTCAATGAATAATATATGAACTCATGGTTCATATATGTCAATGTTTGTCACGAGATATAATGGATTTTTCTCCTCTTAATCTCGGACAACACTATTTCACAATCAATATCTAGAAAATTTGCAATGACCCGTGACGTATTTTTAACTTAAGATCCTCTTATGGATACACCATATCCGGTTATACCAATGTTCTTGAATAACCAACCAAATTCTGATTGGATCATAATTTTCACATAAAGAATGGCCATAACCAAATGACACATGTTAAAATTCGTTCAAACAGTTACAATTCACGGACAAAACTTTCATAATTGCCAAAACATGTGTCGAATTGCAGCGTCAAATCAATATTACAATTTATCTCCAAGATTAATAATATTTTTCATCCGATATGACTTATGAGGCATTGTACCAGACATATATATATAGTAAAACCAAAGTAAAGGATTCACAGAGAATTAGTTTTCTGGAAGAAAAAAAAAAAGATGACGAGAACTGCATCTTAAAACCATTAAAAAAAATCTCTCACTATGCTTCCGAGATGATTAAGACAAGCAAATTTTGAAATTAATAATAATATTGACATGCAAACAACACAATGTATTACAATTTCTAAGACAAGCAATTCATATGGGATCTATTGCTCGAACAACACAAGGAATCATTGATAACTGAAAAGTCGGTAAAAACCGTATATCAAGAGACACTATATCACCAAAAATGTGATCACTTGCATAATAAATGATAGCAACTTTTCTCGACTAAATGCATGTTTCTATCATATATAATGAATAGATAAATAATGCATTACATAGAACTTAGTATTAAAGATTATTTGATCTAAATAATAATGCGTTCAACTTCTAAAAAATAATGAGTTCAAAATATTTCTAAGAATTAAGTAATAGTCTATCAAATTCTAAAATATTTTAGTAAATGAATATGATAGAAATGAATTGTGTATTGAAGAAATCTTCGCCGTTGGTTAGAAATTTGTATTAGTATAAATTGATTTCCTACAAATTGAGAATATCAATTGAAACTGTGTAAATTTATTCTTATGCAAAAGGTGTTTCAATCATGAAAATTGGCATAAAAAAACACATTTAAATTCAAACATATACAAAACTAAAACAATCATGAAAATAAATGGCTTTTAAGATCTTTATTTCTTATTCGAAGGACCAAAACGTGAATTACAATGTACAATAAATAGTGGCATGCTTAAAATCGAAATAACATGAAGAATAACCTTTATCAATAGTTTACGTAAAACGATTTAATAAAAAAAATTATCTTACGTCATATGTGAGGGAAAAATTCATATTCATACTCATAACCATCTATCATATATGAAAATCACCACTTTATTTACATTTTTGTAAAAATTCAAAACTGCATCATAGATATAAAAAAAGTAAGATATCATTAGCGTGTCATTAAAGGAATCCACAATTTATAGTTGTGAAATCGATGACATATCAAAATCAAATAATCATTGTAAGTCTTATAATCAAGAAAATCCACAATTTATAGTTGTAAAATCGGTGGCATATCAAAATCAACTGATCATCGTAATTCTTATGATCAAAAAAATTTGTCTGGCCTATCTGGTATTTTCTATTATGCATTACGGTATTTTCTATTATGCATTACTTTATCTGCCCTATTTGGCCTAGCCATATTTATCGCCTTTTGTATGATGCAATCCGGCCTATATTGCCGTATGATGCGGCCTAGCCATAAACAATGTATTTATCTGGCCTTTAGTATTATGCAATCCGGCCTACATTGCTGTATGATGCAATCCGGCCTATTTGGCCTAGCCATACGACAATGTATTGGACCAATGTCCTTCAGTTTCACATATGTAGCATTTGTCACGAATTTTCTTTTCATTATCATCATGATCCGAATCACGGTTTTCATTATTATTATCATGGTCCGAATTCGGTGGATCACTTCGTTTCTTGCCATGAATGTCATTGTAATAGGTCGCATATTTTCAAGGCCGGCCAAAAATTTAAAGATCGTGTCACATTCAATTCAAGGAATGGATGACGCACGACACTCATGATTTTTCATTAACATCCCGCTATTTGGTCGGCCAACAGTAGACATGCGATGAGATCATAATATCTCATAAAATTTTCCCTCGATATTGCTGCTGCAAGAGCAAATTCAAGACATGAAAGGTGGGAAAAATTGCATGTTTAATAAGTCAAGTTTTCACCACATAATTTAATTGGGATGTAATTATTAAAATGGCTAAATTATATTTAATAACAGGCATTTCACGGATCCACCAATTTTTTTTTCAAATGGTTGCACAATTCATGTAGAAAGTTTTTTTTTTCAAACGGTTCTACAGATCCACCATTTTTTTCAAATGGTTGCACAATTAATACGGATCCATAATTCATACGGATCTTTCACCGTTATTATTCCACAATTTATGCGGATCCATAATTTATATGGATCTTTCACTGTTATTTTGTTCCACAATTCATATGGATTCATAACTCATGCGGATCTTTCACCAATATTCATGTTTCAATCCCTCATCAAGATGATGATGGAGAAATATCATGGCCTTTGCATTGTCTTGATTTTCTAAATGCATTTTAACGTTCATAGCACATGATAAATAATTTATCCCGATATGTTTAGAGGTATGAAATATTGTTTGATAATGTTAGCCATTAAAAAAAACTAGAATAATGCAAAAATAAACTTTTACCTCTTATAGGATTAAAAATGAATTAATCCAATAAAATTAAGAATGGATTAATCCAATAAAATTTTACCTCTGGCTTGGAATACTTCATCGGTAGATCGGTTCTCTGCTTGGAATACTTGATCTGGTTGTAATACTCCATTACTCCATCGATAGATCTGGTTGGAATACTCGGGTTCTCTTCTTGGAATACTTGATCTGGTTGTAATACTCCATTACTCCATTGTTGGATCTGGTTGGAATACTCCATTGGTAGAGTCTCGTGCTGATAACGTATTAAATAACTAATAACAAAATAACAAAAAAAAAAAGTAGAAAGAAGAATGGAATAGTTGTGTATTATTTCACTGGCATAATGGGATATATACAGTAGAAATTACAATGTGAACACAATATAATGGATAAACCAGAAAATATTGTAAATCAATTTGAATAATTTCTTTTATAACAAAAATAACTTATTTACAAAACTCCCATTCTCATTCTTTTTTTTTTTTTTTGTTGAGAAAAAAGAAAAATAACTGATTTACAAAACTCTCATTCCCATTCCTCTATTTATTCTTTTTTTTTTTTGTTGGAGAAATCCTATTCCAATTCAAACTAGAAGATTTAGAGAACTGACATGCTAAACAATCTATCTATCTACAGTCCCATAATATCAACAAACCGATACACACCATAATTTCTCCTCATAGTCAAATCGGACAAAGGGACTCCGTACTCGGAATTTACAAAAGTGCGTACGATTATGAAATTTATATTCCTTTAATATTCTGCATGCATTGTTTCCATATAATTTTCCTCTTCGTTTTGTTTTGATGTTTGTCTATGAACCACTTCACTCAGCTTTGCTCTTGCTTGACTGATGAACTTCAATTCTTGCAACATGTTATGTTAGTTAAGGACGAATCCTTAGTTTTATTTTTATTGTTTAATTTTATTTTGTTGCAATGCACAAGGAAACAGGGCCGGCCCTCATGTGAGTAGAAGAGACGACCGCCTTAAAGCGATAGTGTCACGGAGGCGGCCAACTACGTAATGCTTATTAAAAAAAAATCATGTATATTCAATCCGATCCAACATAATATAATATGTTAATTTTTTTTTGATAAAGGCCCAATTTTTTTTTACTCCAATCGATAAATATCCCAATAAAAAAATTTACTTGACCCAAAAAAAAATTAGACATACAAATGTGTAATATGTGTTGCAAGAGCGATCTTGAAATAGTAATATATAAGTATGTTTTGTGTATACGTATGAATTTGGTTTTTGTTTTACAATATGTTAGAAAAGACTACTTTGTAGGCATGTTTTGAAACTATCAATAAATTGAATTTTGTATTTACGGATGTTAAAAATGCGATAAGTATGTTTTTATAAAAAAACAACTTCAACTAAAAGCGCCCAATTCTGAACGATCTTAGCTTTCAAAAATGTCGAAGTGCGCTTGCAAGAAATATATAATATCAAGTTTGAAAAGTACAGACTACAGAGGGTGGATAAATTATGATATTTACTAACGAAACAGTTAATAAACTATAAAAAAGACATTATATAGGAAACTTCATTATGCACCCATATGAAGATGTTCATGTTTTATAATGCAAGAAATAGTATTCATAATTTAGCAAGAATTATGCCTATGATGAAATAAAGTAGATTGGAATAAAAGGATAAAGAATATAAGGCTGTTGGATCAAAGATTTCAATTTTTTGTTTCTGGCGTTAATCATAGGTGACTTTGAGTATATAGGTAACAGAGCCGTCCCGGTGTATTTTTGGGCCCTAAGCCACATTTTTTCGGAGGGCCTTGATTGTTTTTGTATGGATTTTTTATTCTTCAAATTTTGTGAAACATTGCCGGCAAAATACTATAACTATTAGCATTGAACACTTGTCATCTGACATTTCTAGAAGTAACAGTGTGTAATCCATGTGAATGAAAGCAAATAATAAGATGCTTTATGTAGTTAGCTAAACCTAAGTCTTAAATAAACAGGTAAAGAAAAAAAAAATGTCGCAGTTCACAACCACACGAACCGATGTAATGCATAAAATGAAAATATTAAAACAAAACTATACATTTTTTTATGAAACCAATAACGACAAATATACAAATAAAAATATTTATGAAAACAGTAAGTATAATACGAAAAGATAATAAGAGTAAAATATATCCGAAGACTCAAATAGATTATGGTATAATTTATCACAATAAAAATAAAAATAAAAAGAATGTATGTACTCTGAACAACAGAGACCGGGGGCGTATACAAGATAAAGCAAATTGGGATTATATGCTGAAATGCAGTAGGAGATATTGTTATTATTTTATTTTTAAGCAAACATAACTTTATTGGAAAACTTTTATTTATTTTATATGTTTTTTTATTTTATTGTGTTACGTTAGGCATAATGTGAAAAAGGTCAAAGAGCTGAAAATGAAATCAATAGATAAATGTTGGGCCGGCAGAAAAGTTATAGCCTAATAACTAATATAACACAACACAAAAATGTATCAATATGTATAATAGTGTACCATTTTTTTTAGAAACTATTATCATTATATTTGGGGAGGCGCTTGCTGGCGCAGTAAGCCTCCCCAAGACGACCCGATAGGTAAGAAGATAAGAATTTAGAAGAAAGGCTTAATCGTGAACAACAAAGAATATTCCGAAAAATTCTCTATAAGGTTGATAATGGACACGGTGCAGTATTTTTAATTGATGGGCCTGGTGGCACAGGGAAAACATATTTATATAGGGCTCTACTGGAAAATCTAAGAAGGAGACAAAAGATAGATATAGCAACATTCACATCAGAAGTAGCAGCTGGAATCATGCCCGGATGCTGAACTGCTCATTCACGTTTTAAAATTCCAATTGATGCACATGAAACAAGTATGTGCAATATTAATTCCAATGCATAGTGGAAATGCATAATTACTACGAAAAGCAAGTCCAATCATATGAGATGAAGCATCAATGACAAAAAATGGGCAATTGAGACACTTGACCGAAGCTTAAAGGCCATTATGAGAAATTCTTACGTATTTGGAGGAAAGGTGGTTGTACCAAAATGCACGATACTACAGAAAAAGCGGCAAGCTTGGTGAAGTCATACTTGTAGCTAATGATGGAAAAGTTATACCTCTCTAAAAAAAATGGTTAAACCCTAACCGTGAGGGCCCCCTCGCCCCCGATCCCACAGGAATGCGAGGAGAGGTTAATCAGGTAACCTAGAGCTTAGAGTCAAGGGCTGCCTTAGACCACTGCACTGAAGTTTTTATCATTGGAAGTCAACCCCTTTTACGGGAATCGAACCTCTGACATCCACCTTATGGTCCGGGCTATCACTACAACACCCTAGCTCCTCACCACTAGGCCATATCTAGGGGATAATTATACCTCTCTAAAAATATGAGAGCAAGAGGAGATCTACATTTTAGCCAATTTTTATTAAGACTTAAGAGTAGGTTGCGGAGAAGAACCAACAAACACTGAAGGAGACATTGAGTTACCAAAAGAAATGGTCATTGAATATGATGAAAACAATGATGAGGTTTCAGAAAATAATTTAATCAATTCTATCTTTCCGTCTATACACGAGAACGCATTGTCAATAGAATACATTACGAGCACAGCAATATTGGTTACGACTAATGAACATGTTGATTAGTTAAATGAAAAATTGATATCAACCTTTCCAGGAGAATAATATTGTTTCAACAACTTTGATAAAGCTATTGATGATACTAATGATTATTGTCAAGAAGAATTTCTCAATACTTTGACACCAAACGGATTGCTTCCTCACAAATTAGTGTTGAAAAAAAATTCACCGATATTGTTGTTAAGGAACATAGATTCAGTGGGAGGATTATGCAATGGTACAAGGATGATATGTAAAGGGTTCAAAGGAAATGTGATTCAGGCTGAAATCACAGTTGGGCAACATGGTAGAAAGCAGGTTCTGATCCCACGTATTCCTCTATCACCGGCAGAAAACGAAGGATATTCGTTTTATTTTACAAGAAAGCATTACCTATTCGTCTTTGCTTTGCAATGACGATCAATAAAGCACAAGGACAAACGATACCATTTGTAGGTGTTTTACCTCGACTGGTGTTCTATCATGGACAACTATATGTTACACCATCAAGGGGAACTTCTATGTCAATAACTAAGGTGTTGATCAAACCCAAAGATCAACTACACAACACTTACATATGTACAAAAAATATAGTATACAAACAATTTCTACAATCTGGTACGCAAATTTTATATTCATTTTCTTCATTATCCCCGTATTTTCATTAAAAAATTCATACTTACGTACTCTTATGTGTTCTTACATTTTTTAATGATGCTATGGAAAAAGATGACACTCATTAAGGAAGAATGAAGCACACAAAGTTTCTATATTTCTTAATGACTCTATTTATGCTATGGAAGAGCATGACACATGAAGAATGAAACAACACAATATCAACAACTACCCCATAAAGCATTGAGTTACAACATGGATCTTTGTATTTCTATTAATTGATATTGTTTTATTTTATATATTGAACTTCTTACACCTTTATGTTCATCGTGAAATCCACAATGCTATCAATTATTTTATGCTTTAGCTTGTTTATATTATGTTCTAACAATAAAGTGTTTATAATATTATTATGTTCTTTAGATTCTGTTTGTATTGATGTTAATATTAAGAGATTCATCTAAATATATTCATCTTATGTCACATACTCCAAATTCAATATTAAGTGTTTAATCAATTATAAAATGAAATTGGCGTGCACCAACTTTATTTCAAAATTTGATAATGATGCTAAACTTAGGGCTATAAGGGGTTTTTATTTTCTCTGCAACTGTTGAACAAGCTAATAATGCTTATCACAATGGTTAAGCTGAGGCCATTCAAGTTTCATTGTGTTCATTTTTGGGTTAAAGTCATGTAAGAGTTGTATAGGTTATGTGTATGACTCACAACATCTCCCATTCTTCATATATAATATAATATGGGCACATGGTATCACTTAGTGGTAAATATGGTACACCTTCCTCTCCATGACAAGAATTATCATCATGAAGGATCCTAGTGAAATATGGTTAGATCTTGAAGCAAGATTTTCAAGGTTAGATGTTTTTAGGATTTTTGATTTGTTGGAGGAGGTTCATACCATGAAACAGGGAGAGTTGTTTGTTATTTAATAAATTATTTATCAGAGTTGATTCGTGGAATTATTAACTTATGTTGTTCAAATGCATGGACATAAAAAATAATTCTATCAATACCTAACTTATTAACACTCGAGAATAACAACCGAACAAATCAAACAACAACAATAATACTTTAGCAGTTTTTCAACAATATTTTTTTCAATAATATACACCACGTGCAACGCACGTGCACTTTGCTAGTAAATATAAATGTGGAAGCTAAAATCGTGAAACCTAAAACTTTCATTAAGGGTATTTGTCTTTTTGGGAAATTATGTTTTCTTCTCCTATTAGTTTAAGGTTTCATTAAGGCTTTCTTAGCCCTTAAGACACCTAAAATCGACCTAGGCTTAGAAAAACCCTATAAAATGCGGGTAGCCCTAGACTCCCTCAGTTTCGGTTTTTTGAGGTTTCAGGACAAGACTGGCATGCTGAACCCAGAGCACCTATTGGTTAAACGCAACAGATGAATTTCTAAACAATCCAGGGCAAGTTCTGGGCACCAGGACAAGCCTGGCACGCTAAATCGAGCAGTGCTCTCGGTTATGCGCACTATGTGAATCTTGCGGAGTCCGGTTCGATCGTTCTGGGTTCTCTATGCAGATAAGAGTGTTGTTTTCGAAGCAGATTGACTTGTAGAAGTTGTTCAAAGTTTGGAATTTCTTCTTGAAGGTAAGATCTAGGCTTTGATCTTGGTAGGGTAGATCCTTGTAAGATTTATGATAGATTCGTTGTCGGATTGTAGATTCGCACATTATTTGGAAGTAAGATGATATTCGGTTCGTCGTTCGGCTCGATCCTCTTTTAGTAAGAAGTTGTTATCAAACGGTTTCGCTTTTAGTTTAAAGATTGTCTTTTAGTTGTTTTGATTATTGTTTTATGTTAAATTGCACGAAAGTAGACATGATTATGTGTTGTCGGGTGCTAAACAATGTTTTCAGAACATTATTTTGTTTTCTAGTTACTTTACGGTATACGGTGTTTTCAAGCTTTAATATGTTTTCTAGCTACTTTTTGTAAATTGTTTTAGGTGTTTTGGTTACGAGTAGTGGAGATGGGACGGTAGTTCAGTGTTGTTATGGCCTCAGTAGGTTCTCGTAGGTTACTTATGAACTTGAACATGATTTTATGTGTTTTATGTGCTCCTACGTGTTTATAGTTAGTGACCTTGCGATGTACTATACGGAGTACCGTGGGTTTTAAGTCATGTGTCGAAGGTATGGCTACATGTGCTCACCATGTCGTCCTCAAGACACGCTTTTAAGTCTCGTGGGTTTTAAGTCTCATGATTGGAGGTACAAATAGTCATATAGACGTGTTGCACCAAGCCCTTATGCTAAGTCCCATGGTTGAAACAAATCAGTCAAGACAAAAATAGAGATATGTTAAGTAAGTAAAAACGAAAGATGAACATGAAAGACATGACACAAACATGCTACGGTTAGTTTACAAGGAAAATACGTTTATTAGATGACTTACATAAGTTTGATCAGCATGCTAAACATAGCAAGTAGGTAATTATTGTAAATGAACAAGAGCGTCTATGCGTGCCAGATGAACTTAACATAGTTAATAGACATGATTTCTATGCATTGTTTAAGGTAGTTTTAAAAAGGATTTGTCCTATGTTCCAATATGTGATTTTAAAGGTGTTTTACATATGTTTCAACTTATGCTTTTAAACTGTTTGCGAATTGGATGAAGTAGATTCACATCATGTCTCCCGGTATCCGACATACATAAATCTTTATTTCGATCTTATTTCTCCTAAGCTTTACGCGTGAGGGTATCTAGGCATGGTTTATGCCATGATCAGTATGTATATGTGTTCTTGGATTTCTTGTTTGGGCTCATCTTATGTTTACTTTGGTCTTAGGCATTGATACCCGTGCCTACTTCACCGCAGCTACCATGATCATAGATGTCCCCACAGGAATAAAAATCTTTAGTTGGATCGCTACCATGTGAGGAGTACTCATTTATTTGGAATAAGAAAAAATGCAAGTTAAAATGAGTTGGTTGATAAGAATGAAGAGCAAGCTTACGAGTGAAGTAATGAAGTTCGTTGTGTACCAACGGTTTTTATTTAGTTAAATTGAGTTGTAATTATGTTAGTTACTATTATGATTTAGTTTAACAATAATTGTGATCCGTTAAAGAGTGAATGAAAGATCTTTAGTGTCAGTTTTTCGAGTCTCTTGTTTGTTTCTTTTCTTCCATGTTTCCCGATACGACATGAGACATACGTGACATCTCGGGCTTATTCTAAATGTCACGTGCCAAACATCGCTTTTCTGAATAAGTACTCAGCATCCGGGAAAGGGTCGTTATAAAAACATCAAGAGACTCGACTATCTCCAAGTTTTTGGAAAGCCAACACCTTAAATGATATCACCACCGGATGCCTTCGGTCACAAATACGAATTTGATGTAAATATGAATTTCTAAGTTATTTTAAGTAAAAAAAATATGAATTGGATGTAAATCTATAATAACAATAAGTGTATATATAAAGATTAAATAATGGTTTGCATCCTTTCGGAGAAACCTTAATATTTTTCCAATATAAATCTAGTTCAATACCTGCTTCATACACGTTTTTCATTATCACTTGACCCATTGGTTCAACCAGAACAAACCAGGTCATAGGTTGAACCATCGGGTTTACCGGGTTTGAGCAAGTCGCTTCCTTTAACATGTTGATGTTTGAACCGGCTCAGTTCCGGGACCAGGTTGGACGGTCGAACCACCAGGCCGGGCGCGGTTCGATAACTATGGGTTTCATCTTCATGTAGAGGTCTCATCTGACTATTCAAGTGAACCAGCAAGGACATCACTCTTCACATGCAATACCAACACCAATTTGACTTACTACAATCTCATTACATCAGCTATACACAGAAACTTGATAAATGTTTGACAACCCTGAATTTGACTTTCCACATTTAGCAACCAACCTGGATATCCCAGTAAAACTCAGTTGTTACTTGCTCCAGATTGAACTATTGTGCACTCCACACACATACTATATTTAGCATACAATTTATAACGCTTTGAAAAAAATGCTACTCAAAGACAAACCAAAACGTTCAACACCCAACTAACACACTTAATTTGATACATGTCCATTTTCTTCACAGCTGATGCTCACTTCTTGAAGCTTGAACAATAACCCTCCTATCCTATAAATAGAACAAGCTAAAGTGATATTCAGTTCATCGTACCGAAAGTTTTCTAGTTATCATAAGCCACAATCTTAAGATAAAAAGATGTTGTTCAAGGTTTGTCTTCTACTTGCCCTCCTGTTCGGAGTCGGCATCCTCTCTTCAAGTGTTGTTGTACCTGAGACAACAACTCAGGTTGAGGAAAAGGGTTCGTGTTCGATTTCAGATTACATTTTTTTTCCCCACTTAAGCTTCTTTTTCTTTTATATGTAAAATAGTGTTTTTTGGTTCTCATGTAGATGAGGGAAATGCAGAAAAGTATCGGATAGCTGACGGCGGTTGGGGTGGTCAAGGAGGACGCTATGGCGGAGGCGGTCAAGGAGGAGGCTATGGTGGAGGTGGACAAGGAGGCGGATATGGTGGAGGTGGACAAGGCGGAGGCTATGGTGGAGGTGGACAAGGAGGCGGCTATGGTGGAGGATGGGGAGGCCGCGGTGGAGGTTGGGGAGGCCGTGGTGGAGGATGGGGAGGCCGTGGTGGAGGCAGCTGGGGTGGAGGTGGGAATTGTCGATATGGCTGTTGTGGCGGCAATTACGGCAATTACAGGGGAGGCTGCAGGTGCTGCTCCACTGCAGAAGAAGCAAGTGCCTATATGGAGAATGAAGCCAAACCATAAAACCAGAGTTTCAACAGAACATAAACTTCCATGTACTACTACATGTTCATATTCAAATAATATATACATGGAATAGGCCTAGTAGATATAAGAAGAATAAAACAGCTTGGACTATGGACATGTACTCCTCATGTAGAGTACTTGTATGACCTTTCTGTAATGAATTCAAGATTCTGACATACCTAACATGAGTCTTTTTAGCAGTTTATTCCTCCATACATTATAATCTACCTACATATATTGTATCTAACTTAAGCTACTGGGGAAATAATACAAACTCTAAATAAAAAATTCAATACAGATGAAAGAAACAAGGTGAACATCTTCTCTTTCCTTCTGAATCTAAGTCATTTACATCTCGTTAAGATACACACCAAACAGCATCTCAATAAAACAAAAGGAGACTGCAGAACATCAAAAAAGATCAAACCTGAAAAGTTAGCTAGTTAACAACCAAAATGTGAGTTAAAATGCCCCATTGTATAGATATAACATACTATTGCAGATGTTGCAGCATATGACTATATCTTTATGGCATAATCTCCAAAACTATTGAGATCCCTCAAGAACAAACTATAGCCCCAACAACTTCATCAGACATGCCGGCATGGCTCCAAACCAGGGCATTAAAACATCATTAAATTCGTTGAAATCCCGACAACAAATGGTTCCATCAGCAACCGAGTTAAAAAGTAGAAGATGAGCCCCAGAGCAATGGAAATGGGAAGTGCTGGCAAAGCATGACCACGAATAGCCAACAATATCAATGTACAACCAAGCCCTGAAATAACTGCTAGGTAGCAAGCATAAACGGTCATTAAATCATACATTGCAGCCCGTCCCACCAGCACGCTATAGAAAACGAAATCCCCTAATCCGAGCTTAATCCTCTATCAATCATCACCTCATCGTCATCATTACCTCCATCCCTAGCTTGTCTCCCACTCCCACGAATCATTTCCTCGAGTGATGCTTCATTAGACGGCCTATCTGCACTCCCTTCATTCTCCCACCCACCTCCACCACTCCCACCCATTGGTGATCGACGTGAATTCCCAGCCATCAAAGGTGATGTCTCCGCTTGTTCATTATCCCTCATGACATCAATTTCATCCTCCTCTTCTTGATCCCTATCTACCCTAACAACAGCATCCACCATATCTTGCATCTCAACTCCACTAGATCCCACATTCTCATTACTTGAAACCCCAGCAACTATAAAGGCACCTAAACCCGGCCCACGTGCACCGGGCGCACCGGGCGCACCGGGCCTAGCCTCATAAATGAAGGCGGGAAGCTCCTCGTCGCGAGTAGATGCCAATTCGACCAAAATCTTCAACGGTCCACCGGGAGCCAAAACTGCCACTAAATCATACAATGCTAGAGCAACAAGCAAAACCCAAGTAGTCCACTCAGGCAATCTAGTAAACCAAGCTGCAACAATAATCCCTAAAACCACCATATACCCCTGCCTGATCAAGATCGGAACCCCTTTGGCGAAAATCGAAACAACCCCAACAACAGTAAAGTTGAACAACAATAGACCACAAGTAATTGCATCCACAGGAATATTGAAATGCTGAATAACAGTGACGAAAATGGGCGCACCCATGAACGAAAATACTGAGAATGCGGAGAATTTGGTGTAGTATTTAAGGAAATTGGTGAAATTGTAATAGTACAATAGGACAAGAAGGAAAGTAACTAAGGCGATTAAAACGATGAAAACAGCAGCGTTTAAGAGAGCGCCTTCTAGCTTTTCAGCTGTCGTGTCAGTAGGAGACTCTAGATAGACGAGGTTTGCGGCGGTGCGGACGGCGGTCGTGGCGGTTGGTGTGGTGGTGGGAGTGGTGGAGTAAACTAGAAGAACTACTAAAAACATACAGATTGAAACCGGCGACATCACTCCGATTATTTCTGATCCGATCCATTCGAGAATGCTGCCGGTGGGTTCCATTATCTCCGGTCAAGGACAGGTGGTCCGGTGAAAGAGGCAGATTACGATTACGAAGCGAAGAAAGCTGCAGGAAAAAATGCAGCAATGTAATGAGATTTTTCTTATATGAAATGCAGTCGTTTTGGTTGCTTTGCGACCCACCTGATTTACCTATGCCACCGCACAATAACAATTAATCGCGTTTGTATTAAATCAACTTTCACACATTGGCTGTTTTCTTGCATTGATCACAAACTGTATACCAGAGTCTGTCTTGTGCTGGCATTAGATGAATAGTTGCTGCAATCCATACAGCCTGAAACTATAAAGGCAAATACAAATCATCAGTTTAGATTTTGGATGTATAATGAAAAAGAAATGCAGTAACAGATGTGTTGCATACCTTTTCCATTGATGATATAACATCTCTGATTGGAATAATGTCTGCAGCAGCTAGGGGTGGAAGGAGGATGTCACTTGATTTGTAAGCTTCTTCTTAAATTAGTAATGCAATCTCCTGAACATTTTTTAGAATTTCTTGAAATCAAAAGAGCATGGGATAACTTGTGGTACAGGGTCATGAAGCAGTTGCACATGTGTTCTAGGGTACAAGGTCCAAGTGTAGTTGTATTCACCAATCTTGTACCTTGGATCAAAGAACTTTACAAAAGACTCATCACATAATACCTCTTAAAAGGTTGGAAAATCTGTCAAATTGTTTGAAAAAGTTATCATTTGAAATCGAGTACCCTGCTCAAACAAGAAAGCACAACATTAATGATTATGAGATAATGAATTGAATCAAAGATAGTATAAAAATGATATAAACACATGCAATGACAAGTATTTACTTACTTTTTCATGTCAGTGAACAGAATTTCTTATACAAAGATGTTAGGGTCTGCTTGAGCTTCTTTAGTTGGATACTTAATCGAACTCACACAATGACAAATCCAAACTCATGTTCATGCAGAACTTGAAAGGCATCACAAGGTTTGCGTCGATCTATTTTCTGTAATCAAATCCATAACAATACATATTTTTTTAGATATTTTTAGCTTCCATCTAACACAGATTTTCTGTGAACAAATCCATAACAATACATATTTTGCTTAAATTTGTTTAGCTGCCATCTAACACAAAACACGGTACACTATACAAGTAACAATTTAGGCTGCAAGCATGTAAAAGTGTTTGAAATAACAATTTAGGCTGCGAGCATGTAAAAGTGTTTAAAATATAATATTTATTGCATGTTCAAAACTTCTTTATAAACAACATTTTTGGTAAAAATTTCCTAAATAAAAAACAAGAGGTCTTATGAGGACTTTAATGTTAGATTGATGACGGTCAAATTATACCCGTAAAAATCATCAACATTGACCTTAAATCGAGATTAATAATATATATTTCATATTAAATCACATGTTTATATTTATTATTTAATGTTAAGTGATTATTAATATGATTTTTGGTATTTAGCCGTTTTCATTATTAAAAGCCGATTTATTGTGCGATAAATGTCGATTTTGTAGATCTCGACAAATCGAGAGGATTAATGTCATTCAATCAATTGATCTCAAGATAATGAAGAGGAAAATCGGAGCATTAATCAAAGGATAAATCGGATCGATTCAAAAGAATGCAGTTGGGAACAAGTCGGACAAAGAGACGCGCGTTTAACACGTGTGTAAAAGGCTCGGTCGACCGAGCCTATCCATTCGGACGACCGAGCCTATCCATTCGGTCGGCCGAGAGAGTCGGCTCGGTCACTTGAAGTTTATCCGCGAAATCGCGCGTATATCTTCTAGATCCTTCCTAGGTCGGCAAAAACCTCTATATAAGCAGCAGCTACGAAATTTGTAAAAACACACCAACACATCCCTTCATTCTTTCTTCAATCTTACAATTCATAATATAACTTTGATACAATGTAGAATGATTTGAGGGTTTCCAGCAATTTAAGGGCTGCAATATGTAAGCCTTTATTTTCTGTTTCTTTCTTTTAAGTAATTAATCCCTCCCAATTATGCTTTATCGTTTGAGTTAGTTAATCATAGCTAGATGATGTAGATCTAGGCTATGACGTTAGGAAGGTGGCGACACCTTGTCTATGGGGATCCCATAACCTACGTCATACACCTAGTATTTATTCATGAATCTACTCGATTTAATTAATGCGTATCTATGTTAGTTTATATGAATACTGTGCGAATTACTGTTTAATCTGTTATGTATGATGAAACGCTGAGAGATATGTTCAGAGATGTAATCTGGGGACGAAATCGATTCGGGTGACCGAATAAGTTCATTCGGTCGACTGAGCCTATTCACTCGGTCGACCGAGCCCCTGTCATCTGTTAATTACGCCACGTCTTTATGGTTAGGTTAACCTAGTTGAATTTATTATCTCGGTAGGTATGGCTATGGCTACGTTACTATCGCTTAGTTTAATTAAAATGTGTAAAAGGAAATACCAATATAAAACTCTTAGTAGGCTTATGAATTGCTCTTCACGGACGCTCGCCGTTATTCTGGTAGGTTTATATTTGGGGATTGCTAGCACCGATTATACGTGACGTCGTAGATTAACATGAGACTATAACTTGGTAATTGCTAGTTGGACGAGAGCTTGAGTAATCGCTTAGAAGTACGCCTAACCATAGGAATGTTGCCTGCAGACGAGGTGTACGATTAATATCGGCATCCTTAGTGTCGTAAGCGCAAGTTATATGAGATGGAAGCCTAAAAAGCGAAAGTCACGTAATGTAGCACGTTGATCTAGCGACCTAACCGGTGCTAAGTCAAGTTTAAGGGGATGACTCCGTAGCCAATCTAAGATAGATACAAACGGATTGACAGCTTAATAAGTTCGGTTTATTATATAAATTATCTAGGTCCAAACGATAAAGACTATAATTGGGGAGGTTAATTACATTGTGTCGAGTCGTGTCTTTACCTTTCTTGTCTTATGTTGGTCGTAGACCGCCTCTATGTCCTTGACATGTTTAATTAATTGTTTGTATATAAGATGATCCACAATTGGTTCCTCGGATCGACCTTGATTCACTATAGCTATACTACGATGGGCCTAGTCCTCTTGCTAGTATTGGTTTATGGTGGTCAAGTATATTATAACCTGATTGACCCCGTCATCAGCAGTCGATGTTTTTGCACGAGATAATGCGACGTATAACTGTCCATGGGAAAAAAAAGGCTCTTTTAAGTAAATACCAACAAAGTCTAAAGTTTGTCCTTGTGCTTTATTAATTGTCATTGCAAAGCAAAGTCTGACAGGAAATTGAATCCTTTTGAATGGAATATGATAGAATTTATCATTAGTTGGCTTTAGAGGTATTCTATGTATAAACACTGATTTTTCTACATGGTCTCCAACTTCAATTTTAACGTGTATTATGTTTTTGTCTAAATGTTTGCATATTAAACGTGTGCCGTTACATAAACCCTCGATGGATCTAGATTCCTTAATAAAAGATAGGAGAATTAACTTTAAGTGTTAATTTATGTGAGGTAAACCAAGAGGGGCTAGACTATTTAAGAGTTCTTCATATAGTCCTTGGTCATTTGGATTATCAGTTTGGTCAATACTAATATATTCAATTTCTTCTCCATGAAAACGCTGAATTATTAAATCATTTTTCATCAACAAATTGGTTTTTTGTGGTAAGAATTACTTTGTTAATACCTTATGAACTAATGGTTGTTACTGTATTCATAATACGGAAAACCATACTTATAAGAGCATCTAAATCAGTGCCATCATTTTTAGTTGGAATGATTATATGTGAAGGAAGTTCAATAGCTTCAACATCACGATTTTGATCTAGCCCTTCGCCAACCCTCAGAAGGAAACTGGTAAATACAAGATCTAAATGAGAACGCATATTCTGAACCAGAGTATTTTTTCTAAGCAAGGGCCATAGGTATGACATTATTAAAGATGCATTCATTGTATCATGCTTAGTGCCTTTAGCAACAACGGGTAGAATCTATCTACAATCTCCTCCTAGTACCTCAACTTTTCCTCCGAAAAGCTGAGTACTCTCCATTAAGTCTTGCAGTAAATCATCTAATGTTTCAATTGCTTTTTTTTTTTACACATTGGAGCTTCATCCCATATAATTAGTTTAGCTTCTTTTATCATTTTCGCTAATGATGTTTGTTTACTTATGCGACAGACTAAACCATATGTTATGTCAATAGGTATTTTAAATCGTGAATGTGCTGTCTGTCCTCCTGGCAGTAAAGATGCTGCTATTCCTGATGTGGCTGTTGCTAAAGCTAAGTGGCCTTTTGATCAAACTTCCGCTAACAAAGATCTATACAGAAAAGTCTTTCCCGTTCCTCCTGGACCATCTATAAAAAAACATTCTGGTTTGTTTTCATATATTTCTTTTACTATACTCTTAAAAGATATTACTTGTTCTTTATTTAACAGTGTCTTTGAATTTAAATCTATCTCAAAAACAAAGAATATTTTGTTCAAATTCTTAGTTCCTTAGTTAGGTCCTCAAACCGCTAGAATTCATTCCTTTGGGTATCAAGCGAACGGTATATCTTTTCCCATAGAATGAAGGAATGAATTAATTTGTTGTAGAACAAGTCTTCTTATTTCATGCTTAGGAAGATGAGTTTGTTTAGCTATATCTTCTGAAAGGTTCAGTTCAAATTTTTGCCATAGTTCAATAGGATCATCAGGACAAGCATAAACTAAAAGTGTAGCAAATAATCGTCTTAGTTCATAAGGCATTTGATATAATGATGCTTCTTCTAAACAAAGTGCTTGACTATTATTTTGTTTTTGGAAGCCTCGGGTTAATGCAGACTCATGATATGTTGGAAACACCTGACCATTGTATGCCTTTAAATCACTAAAAGATGTAGGCCATTTTACATTAGACAACAAAAGTTTTAAGTAATATCGTTCTCCCTCAATTGGATTTACCGTTACTATTCTTCCAACTGAATCATCTTTAGTTCTCATCTTCCATCTTTTTTAGTCTTGTTACCAAACAAAGAAATCGTGGAATTCGAATCGTATTACCTTCGTCTATTTATTGCTTCAGCATTTGTTCTATTCATCAAGAAATATTGTGTTAGCATTGTCTTTTTGTTAAAAGGATTATTCATTATATTTTCCAATCTATGCTTTGGGTTAAAATTGATAGGCTGATAATTTTCCAAATGAACCTACAACTGTATAACTGCAGGCTTCATACCGCCCAAAGAAAACCTGTACATTCTCCATAATGCCTCAAGTGGAGATATCCACCTTCCGGATTGGTATTGATCAATTTCATCTATTTGTTTAGGTGAGTTTTGAGGTTCAATGTTAAACATTATTCTGTCATTCCCTTTGCATATATATATTTGTATATATAGTTTACAGCTTTAATTGTAGAACATATTTCTACATTAATATGGCAGTCAAACTTAACTATTAAATAAGGATTGTACGGTATAACCCATCTATTATCTAACCATGCTCCTCTGACCTTGACTTATGACCATTGTCACATCTTTTATATATTGGGTATGCATCAGTTGTTATAGTGGTTTGTTCACAAAAATCTTTAGGGAATGAATTCCTACAGAAACCATCATTTTTCATACAAACGTTGTTCAGATTTAACCTACCACATGGACCATGTAACATATTGTATAAGTGAGGATGTAGTTCTTTGTCAGGAAGTTCAGCATAAACAATCTTATCAAACTCTTCTGGTCTATATAATTTATAATGAGATTTTAGAATTAGTAGAAGATGAGCATGAGGTAGACCTCATTTTTGGAATTCTATTACATATGTATACTAGTGAACGTGAGCCGTGCAAGGCACGGGCGGGCCCAACATAAATCGTTACCAACGATAATATTAAAAAATAGATCCCAAAGTGAAATAAATCGCGTAAGTATAAACCATAACAAATTCAAGGCACAAGACAAAGAGAGCAACATAAACATATCACATTCTCTGTAAGAAGTAGCTCTTTCTTAGAGACGTGAAGATTGTGAATCACTTCTTTCAAAATTTCTATCACGAGTTACCACCTACAAAATAAACCATAATATGATGTATCGGAGAACAATGTCATAAAGTCGATCCATTTAGCTTCAACTTTATGTAATGAAACATTATAGAAAAACAATAAGCGGACCATAACTACACGGTCAAATCTCCTGGGACACCTTAGCTTCTAGATCATCAATATGCTTAAAAATGTGTTTCATTCATTTTCTGTACGACATTTCTCTTTTTATCATTAATGAATACGTCATTGATCTCGTGTTCATTCATTTGGTGGAAAAAAAACACGTGTCAAACGGCCTGAAAAATATATAGGTTTTTGCCTAGAAGGACAGATTAATAAATAAATCAGGATTCAAGGAAACTGAGGATTAATAAGGACAAAACGAGTGTATACTTCCAAAAATACCTTTTTCTAGAAATTTTTAAAAGCAAGCCAAGCAATGATATGGCGCTGATTTCATACCTAGTCGGCTAGATTCTGATTATTCCACCATTTAATTCCTTTATACAAAAAATAAATGCTTTTAATGCGCTGATTAAATACACATTCGGTTACTATCCATAAATATTTAATTAATTAATTTTTATCATTTATTGTAACTGTCAATCTATTTTCCACGATTTTAGGGAAGCATTATCTCAAAAAAAAAATTGAATTTATTCTTGTAAAAAAATGTATTTATTGTATTTGTCAAAATATTTTTAATAATTTTATGCATTCATTATCACTACACAAATTTGATTTTAATGGATAAAAACTCACTTCAACTAATTTTTTTACTTTACCTATATTCTTCGATCCATATAAGTGTTACTACATTTGTTTTGCCGTAACTACATCTACATTTTCTTGGATGTAACTACATCTACATTATTGGCAGTTACTACTTCTTTTTCAATTGTTACTATTTTTTTTTTGTAACGACATATATTTCATTTGATGTTACTATTTCTTTTTATGTGTTAATATTTTTTTTAGTAACTACAACTTTTATTTATCATTGTTACTACATTTTTTTTGGCGAACGTCTATTTTATTGGTTTGTTACTATTTTTTTACTGTTACTATATATTTTTTTTTATGCAATTTCATTTATTTCATTGCATGTTAATACTTCTTTTTATACGTTACTATTTCTTTTTTGGAAGTACTACATTTTCTTTACCAGCGTTACTACATTATTTTTGTTGTACCTCTTTCTTTTGTATTGGATGTTACCACTCATTTTTCTGTGTTACTACATCTATTTTATTGGATCCCTAAAAGGTGGAAAACATTTTAGAAGAGATTTATTTGACTATATTTTTTTTCTTACATTATTTTATTGGTTTTTTTATAATTTTGATAACTGATTTTTTGGAAAATTCACTCCTCTTTAATTACTCCACATTTGATGGCATGTATTTACTAAGCACCGCATTTATTGGCAATAACTCCAAATCGCACAAAAAAGGGTATTCTGGTCCATCTTTTATCATTTGTCCTTTTTAATCACCAAAAATGAAAGATGTCTTTGAATCCCCATTTATGACATTTGATGTCCTTCTAGCCCCTTCCCCCAAAAATATAAAAAGTGATTTGGTATTCCAATGTCAATTTTAGTGACGCTCGTACTGCACACGGCCGTCGATTCCACCGACGTTGTGTTGTTCAAAATAATAAAAATATTTAATGTGGTGTCCGCGTGGCCACATGTGGGAACACCTTCTTGGCGCGGTTTTTTGTTTGCCATATTTTTTTGTTGTTGTATTTTATAGCTAAACTTGGTCCATCTTATATCGTACACTACACAGTAGAACTTCAAATCTGTCGGTCTTTTTTTCCCCATTTTCTGCACAAACTACTAACGGTACACGTTTGATAAAAAAAAAGTACACGAGTTGATGTATTTTATAGCTAAACTTGGTCCATCTTCCATCGTACACTACACAGTAGAACTTCAAATCCGTCGGTGTTTTCTTTTTTTCCCTTTCTGCACAAACTACTAACGGTACACGTTTGATAAATAAAAAAAAGTACACGTGTTGATATATTTTATAGCTAAACTTGACCCATCTTCCATCGTACACTACACAGTAGAACTTTAAATCAAATCCGTCGGTCTTTTCTTTTTTTTTCCTTTTCTGCACAAACTACTAACAGTGCACGTTTATAAAAAAAACACAACGGTAAAAAAAATGTACACGTGTCAGCTAAGGAGGGTGCCACGTGGCCTCCTGAGGGCTCACCTCCTTAGCATTTTATAGATATAACTAGTTAAGGTGAGCCGTGCAAGGCACAGCGGGCCCAACATAAATCGTTACCAACGATAATATCAAAGAATAGATTCCCAACGTGAAATAAATTGCGTAAGCTTAAACCGTAACAAATTCAAGGCACAAGATAAAGAGAGCAAGAGAAATATATCACATTTTCTTCAAGAGGTAGCTCTTTCTTAGATACGTGAAGATTGTGAATCCCCTCTCTCCAGCCCTATCAGTAGTTTCCATCTACAAAATAAACAACAATATGATGTATCGGAGAACAATGTCATAAAGTCGATCACTTTAGCTTCGACTTTACGCAATGAAACATTATAGAAAAACATTAAGCGGACCATAACTACACGGATCTCCCGGGACGCCTTAGCTTCCAGATCATTAATATGCTTGAAATGTGTTTCACTCATTTTCTATACGACATTTCTCATTCTTTTCATTAATGAATATGTCATTGATCTCGTGTTCATTCATTTGGTAGAAAAAAAACACGTGTCAAACGGTCGGAAGAATATAAAAAGCGATTTGGAATTCCAACGTCAATTTCGATACGGTTCATTTTTAGTACCTCCAATTGACAGTGCAGATTCAGTTTTAAATTTCAATCAACCGAAAATTTTCGATTTCGACACAACAATTGAATAAAACCGTGTGGACACCACATTAAATATTTTTATTCTTTTAAACAACATAACGTTGGTGGAACCGACGGCCATTTGCAGTACGAACGTCACTAAAATTGATCTCGTGTTCATTCATTTGGTGAAAAAAACACGTGTCAAACGGTCTGAAGAATATAAAAAGCGATTTGGAATTCCAACGTCAATTTTAGTGACGTCAGATCAAGAAAATGGCCGTCGGTTCCACCGACGTTATGTTGTTTAAAAGAATAAAAATATTTAATGTGGTGTCCACACGGTTTTATTCAATTGTTGTGTCGAAATCGAAAATTTTCGGTTGATTGAAATTAAAATTGAATCTGCATTTATCGATGGAGGTACTAAAATGAATCAGATATCGAAATATACACTTTGTTGTGTATAATATTCAATTGTTGTGTCGAAATCGAAAATTTTCGGTTGATTGATTTTAAAGCCTCCATCGGTTTATATATAACGAGAAAGAAAAAAAAATTAGGTGCCACGTGTCAGCCCAGGAGGCTGCCACATGGCACATTGTGGGCAAACCCCTCTAGCTTTTAATAGATATAAGATAATATAAGAAAAAAAAGTACACGTGTTGATGTATTTTATAGCTAAACTTGGTCCATCTTCCTTTGTACACTACACTGTAGAATTTCAAATCCGTTGGTCTTTCCTTTTTTCCCCTTTTCTGCACAAACTAGTAACGGTACACGTTTGATAAAGAAAAAAAAAGTACACGTGTTGATGTATTTTATAGCTAAACTTGGCTCATCTTCCATCGTATAACTACACAAGAGAACTTCAAATCAGCCGGTCTTTCCTTTTTTTTTCCTTTTCTGCACAAACTATAACGGTACACGTTTGATAAAAAAAACGGTTAAAAATATATATATACACGCGTGTCAGCTAATGAGGGTGTCACGTGGCCTTTTGAGGGCTCACCTCCTTAGCATCTTATAGATATAAGATGCAACAATCTTCCCAAACAAATTTTTTTTTTAAAGTTAAATTTTAAGTACTTCTAGTTTTGCTCTAAACACCCTGGCTAATAAGTCAGGCCTATTCTGAGCTTCTTCACCATGCTTCAACAATTCTTTTATTTCAAGCCAATTAGGATTACATGTCATTGTTAAAAATATATCAGGTTTTCCAAACTTACGGACTAAAGTCATTGCATCTAAATACTTTTTTCGCATATGCCTAGGTCCTCCAGTGAAGGCAACTAGCAAAATTTTACGTTGACCTACTTTCACAACATCATTTTCACCACATGCCACAACATCAACAATGCCTTGCAGATACTCTTGTCTAATGTTTTTTTGTTGAACCCTAAAATAATCTAGACGTTGTGTTTCTAACTTGACAAACATATCTACGGCATAATGCTGGAACAATCTCCCAAACTGAAGCAAATAAGACTCATCATTGTTCCTGATTTGAAATTTGTAGCAGTAGTATTCCCAGATTGATACATTATTACCATCATCAATTTTGGCATTTAAATTTTCATATTCTGTGTCTAATAATTGTTGAGCCGTTTCAGCAAGGCTTGGATTAACAGCTTTATTATATTCATCCTTTTCTTTTCGTTTACGGGATTTTTGTTTTACACCAACTTTGCTTATGCCTTGGTGCCAGCCAAGTTGACCATACGGAAACATAAATAGATATTGAAGAGGGTCATAGCACCCATAGTAATAATTTATATTATGTGAATGTCCACCATGAGCGTAAACTCTTATACTTCTTTGTCGACTCTCTTACCGAGCAACTAATATCCCAGCTATTTGAGGTACTGTTGGAATGTTATAAACTTTTTGATCAACATTTAGATTACAATAATGCATATTTTTTAGCTCATCTAGATTTGTAACATTTCTTAGATCTCTGAAAAACCTAGCATATGGGTTTTCTACAAGAACTGTTAATATCTTATCCATTGTCATCTCAAAAAGCCTAGGACATTTTTCTAGACGTACTGTTTTTTCATATTCAGTATCAAGAAAGTAGAGCTGTAGGTTTGCACAACTATCAGGAGCTCTTATCGAATCATTCATGAAATGGTACTTGTCCCTGAACCCTGAACGTGTAAACTCCCTTATTTCTTCTTGCCAAATCTTTGTAATAAGTTGCTCCAAAAGATGTAAATGCTAAATGATTATTGTATGTTCTAACAAAGTTTTTAAAATTTTCAGCTTCATGTGTTTGGCCAGTTATTAAGTCCACAATTACTTTAGGCAATTTAGTAGAAGCAATTATGATATCTCCAGAAGAACAACAAAAATTATCAGTTTCAAGAGCAATTGTTTTTTTGCAGAACAGTGCCTACAATCAACAACTTTTTCAAGCACGTCAGTTTTTTTTTCTCTGAAATTTCATCTAACAAATTTTGTTGTTGTTTAGGTTGGATATTATTTGCAGCTCGAAAGTTCCTTTCAGCACGTTTAGTTCGCCAACGTTTAATTTTTTCTGCTCTATTATGTTTCATGGCACTGGGAATACTTGTTGCAGTACTTGATTCTGGAATCAGTCCAGCATTATAACTTAGATCTGCAGCTAATGTGATTGATTCATTAGGATAATGGTCATTAAATATTCCCCTATTACCAATATTAATTTTGTCGTTAGATGGAACCTGTGTAAAATTCTTTCTTTTCATTGCATAAGTATTTTTGAGTTGTTTGTGTAGGTGAACATTTCTGGTGTACGTTATAAGTTTTCTCTTCTTTTTCATACGCCATCTAGCAATTGCTAATTGTCGGTAACTTTTGATGTTTTGTTTTATTTCCATTTTAAGAGACAAAGATTTTGACAACACCTAACTTATCAACTATATATTCAAAGGATTACAAAGGTAAACAGCTCAGCAGAGTACACAACTTCAGCACAGCAGAATTGAGGCCAACAAAAGTACATATGCGGGTGTAACTAAGCAGTAAACGATCAGAGGAATACCTGTGAGGAAGAAGCCATTGCAAGTAGGCTAACAGAAGGGAAGCAAACAGGCAGCTATGTTGAAAGCAGGACAACCGGCAAGTATTTCTGCAATGTAGAGAAGGCATCAGACAAATTAGTAAAGAACCATATCATGTTGGAAGTATATTTTCAATACTCAGAAGAACACATTGACCACTGAACAACATTGTCCGACTGTAAGACAAATCATTAATTAACCAAGTAAAAAAAATGTACTCATGTTAACACAATAACACATAAAGCAAACAATAAAAGTACTTTTAGAGATTGTTTGCTACCTACATGCAATCTCCTGTGCATGTTCATTGCAGCTGTTAAGAGCAGTCATTCACTAAACTAAGTGTACACGATACTCCCATCCACATAAAAAAGAAGCATATATTTTATGGGTGTAAAGATATGTGTATTTATTTTAGGCTTCAACCATGGTGGAGAATTCATCCACAAAATAGCAGATCCTGAAGAACCTACTTTCGATTCCCACCACAACCATTAAACCTCTCAGTGAGAAACCAAATGCAAGCAACTGTAATGGACATACAGCTGACAAAGGCCTAAAAGAGTAAAAATCATTAAAGACTGAAACTTAAAGGAAAAGAAGTATGAATGCCTGTAAAATGGCATTCAGGAAACCTTTTTTTTTATCAACATAATAAAAGAAGAAAGTCAAACAACAGTGTTTGTGTAAGTAATAAAAGGCATAGGTCGAAAATGGCATCAAAGCACACAACAATACTTGGAATTTTCTAAAGAAAATTCCAGATACACTATGGCTAACACATGAAACATATGTTTAACCCTACACAGGTCTAACTAAAATGCAGAAACTACAGACAACCATATCCACCTTCCTTTATATACATATAAATCAAGTATATCTGACAACGAGGAAGGTCGAATAAATACAATTAATACAAATAGGCACATAAAGGCCTTTGTCAGCCCTCAACTACCACATGCATGTGAAGAAAGACAAAAACCAGCCACATACTCAGGACTACAACAAAAAGCTAGAGAAATAAATGAGATGCGGATTTTTTTTTGGGTAATTAAGAGATAGAAACTGTGTAATTGAAACAACTAATTCTGTTGTATTATATAAAACAAAAAAGAGCCATTACCCGGTCAAAAGAACCCAGCTCGGATATAGAAGGTTCTCTGCAGACTTTCGAGACGAAATCCATTGGATAAAAGGAAGAAACCTCATCTCCAGCTGCAGATTTGACACATGCATCCACCGTACAAGAAGCAACAGTAATACCCAATGGACAACACAAGAGTTGGCGGATCTTCACCGTTTCCGCCGCCTGGAGAAGCCTTCGAATGGGGAGCGGATCCTCTGCCGTGAGGGCTTCACGCGACCCTTTCTTGCCGTAAAACGCACGTCGCTTTAGCGGGAAGGCGCCGGCGTTTTGGTCCTAGCTTAAAATTAGGCAATGATGACGGATACACTTGGCGTCGCGTCGTGTGGAAGTCGTTTACCTCCACAAAGACGAACACAAAGAGACGATCCCACAAAAGAGATCCGACCTCCTTGAATGATGGACAAGACAACCATAAGGACAATCCGATGGAAATCTTTTTTTTTTCTTTTCTATTTCTCTCATATATGCAAATAATTAGAAGGGGGAAGGAAATTTCGTGGAAAGATGCAAGAACATCTAGAGTGAAGGTCTGAAAGGAAGAAGATTTTGTGTGTATAAAAAATTGGAAAAAGAAATAAAAAAACAAAATATACACACAAAATAATTCGGACAGTTGGCAGCACAGGAGCTTCCCCAATATTTGCAAAGGGACTGGGGAGGTTCTATCCTAAAGACTCAAACATAGTGAGTGTATTCAGATGCAAGATAATCTGACTACACACAGCTTTATCATTCTGAAATCAGATGGTCAGATTATCATATCTATCGACTCCCTGTGTTGGAGTCTCTAGGGTAGCATTTCCCAAGGGACTGTGTGGCTTATTGTTGTGATTATATGCCAAATCTTTTAATAAGTGTAGGTGGATATGTTATTTTATTTTGAGGGTAGAATATATATGTTACCTCACTCAAGTCTTTCATCATGTCCGTGCATTGTTATTCTCATTCACGTAGTAAGAATATGCATGTGTGAAAGATGACGAAAATAAATGGACATGTTATTTGATTAATACAATATTTCTATAACGGTGCACCATAAAATTTCACGGTTGATCGAGAGCAGCATCATCTTACTACATGTGAAAACATAATCTATTTGTCAGAATCACTACGCTAAGTTTTATACACTTTCCGCGTCATTAAATATGAGTCCATCTAGACTTTTTACACAATTTTTAAAAAGTGGTTAAATGCCATTAATTTAATGATAAAAATTTAGAATATCATTTGACCGCAATCTATGCAATAGTTGCAAAATGTGGAAAAATAATAATAAATATTGCATTGGTGATGTAGAATGACTTAACAAATCAAAAAATACGGGATGACTTATATTTTAGGACATATACAGTATCTTAATCCATGTGAAAAGTTTAAATGAATTTATATTTTTAGACAGATTTAAGAAAAACACGATAAATAATGTTTTGTAGATATTATGCCAAACTCTTTCTTCCACATTGCAGCTGACCACCCAATCCATCATCATTTATGATGATGATTTGAAGCCACTGGTGGTGGTCCAATACCTTAAGGGGCCTTGCACGTTTAATAAATGGCGCACGAGGTGCACCTATAGGTGCCAAACGTTTTTTTTTTTTAATTACGATATGAATATACATTTGATTACATTTATTTTTTAGGGAATATTTTACTACATTCAATAATTTTTATTGTTTACCACCATAACATTAATGACCATAAACACTCTATCCGTTACTATTTAAGTGTCGTGGTTGTTAAAACAATTTTTTTTATCAAAAAATCATTTATTGTATTTTCTACATCTACCATTGTTTATTAAGGGGTGTATATTGAAAACAAAATTGCATTACTTATTTTCAAGGGGCGTTGTTGTCATTTTGATGTTAAATCAAAGTAGTAACTACTCTCCTTAATATGTGTATTTTTGCGGCAACTTCGTCACTTAAATAAGTACGGAGGGAGTAATATTTTAGAATTTTATAACTAAAATTTATGATATGCTTTCACTTTTTTTAAACTGTTTGAAAAAATAAGTTAATAATAGGAAAATGATATGTGCACTACACATATTGTGTAGTGCACATTCACTATCTAATGATTCAACATTGATTAAAGTGTAGTAATTAAAATCAATAGATAGAAAATGTGTAGTGATTGTTCAATATACATTATGTATGATGGATGTATCACGTTTTTTATAATAAGGCTTTACTAAGTCATTATAGAGTCAAGGTCGGACCCAAAGCCCCATACCAAGGGCTAAACACACTATTAGACCCAATACATTTTTACACATTTGATTGCAGTGAACCTTAATCACAATCAATGAATAATACATTATAATCAGTGATGAAACATATATATCGTGTTATTAATTGTTGTGATACAAGATTGTACCCATAAAAATTTCTTAATTTTTTTCTCCTAAGATCCACATTCATTTACCTAAAAAAGTTATAATACAACGAATATTTTCAGATTATTCCAAATAGATGATTGTGATTAATCCACTCACACCTACCGGTGTATGTGAAGTGAAGGAGGGACCATCAATTTATTTATTTAATTTTTTTTTTTTAGGGTGGCTTTTCTCACCTACATAGGTTCCCGTGCCACCAAACCCCTACTCATTTTCTCGGGTATTCTGCGCAAGGAACATAAAACTTTGGGCGCCCCTGTCGGGAGTGTTGGATTGGCGGAGGATCCAACCAAATTTAACCACTCATTCCACCATTCTTCATTCTTCACCAATTCACACTAAGTCCACTCTTATTGAGAGAAATCCATAACCAGCATTTCGTTTTCGATTGATTTGTCCCTGATTGTTTCCAATGGATCTATTGCAAAGCACCGAAAACCAGATAATTGCTGCTGCCGTTGCCGTTGTTGCTGTTGGCGCTACTGCTTATTTCCTCTATTCTTCTAAGAAATCCAAAGGTACTTACTCATCTTTTCGTTTTAGATTGTTTGAATTCTGTCTGCTTAGCTAATAACCATAGTTTTGAGTATGGAGCTACAGCGTATCCGTTTCATTTAATCTGTAATAATCGATTTTCTTACCTTGTTCATTTGAAATATTGAATTTCTGTTGTGTGTTTGATGTGGTTAACTCGTTTAGATTGTTTGAATTCTGTATGGTTAGCTAAGCATAATGTTGACTATGGAGATAGAGCGGATTCGTTTCATTAGTTCTTTGACCGATTCTCTTAACCTCGTTCATGCGAAATAATGAATCTATCTGAACTGTTTGATGTGGTTGACTTTTTTGTTTTGTTTGGCGCTTGACAGTGTGCTTGGATCCTGAGAACTGGAAGCAATTCAAGCTCGTGAAGCGCACACAAATCAGTCATAATGTTGCGAAGTTCAGATTTGAACTTCCAACTCCTACTTCTGTGCTAGGTCTTCCTATTGGCCAGCATATAAGTTGCCGGTAATACACGGAAGAATGCAATCTTTCTTGTGATGTGTTGGCAGTTGATTATTTGTAGATGATAAATCTCAACTTATTTCTGGTTTATCACATGAAACAGGGGTAAGGATAGCCAAGGTGAAGAAGTTACTAAACCTTACACTCCAACTACCTTGGACTCTGATGTTGGATACTTCGAACTGGTTATAAAGGTAAGCACTGTGTTAATTTGAATTTGTGGACTTTGATTTGATTTTATTTGGTGGTAACTGATTATAATTTCTGCTTTTCAATTCCATAAGATGTATCCTCAAGGAAGGATGTCTCACCATTTCCGAGAAATGCGAGTTGGAGATTATATGGCTGTTAAAGGACCAAGGGTAATGATTTTCACTTTCTTTGTTTTTATTCTGGTTATATGTTGTCTTGATCTACACGGCTGAAACACTACACTGCTTTTTGTTTGTTTGTAAGTTGCCTTTTGAAACAGAGTAAGTTGTTCAAACTAGTATTTTGCCCTGCTACCTTTTAATCGTTTTCATGGACTGGTGGTATTGGAAAACTTGCTTTCTTCCTTATGGTTGTGTAATTAAGGAACCGGATTATTGTGCCTAGGTTGCATGAACATATTATTAGACTGATGCTTTCTTAATGTCTCAGTAAAAGAGTTTTAGCTAATGGCTAATCAATCAGGCCTCTGTGATACCGCGCATCTCATATTTATGTAATCATCGTATTGCATATGATAGGAAACTGATAGGATGACTTCGCCAATCCTAATAATATTATATTATTGTTTCTGGTGCTCCCCTTCTCTTCAGTTCATGCTCATGACAAACTTGATAATGCTTGCTCTTCAGCAGCTTATCCTGTCGAGCTAATTTAAGTACTTGATTGACATTTCTCGACTTTTTCCTAGCAAAATTATTATCTTGCTACTTCACTTTCAACATTTGATCTTTCCTTTTTACAGATAGATAACTTACCAAGTAAGTTTATAACTAGTCACTCGTACTATTTATTGGCTGTTGGATGTAGATTCACCACTATATTTTGTCCATTGTCTTGGGCTGTTCTCTGTTTATTTGGGCTTCAGATGTTTCTGATAGAAGTCATTACATAAATGTACTACTCTAAGTTATTAAATCCTCAATCAAGTTGACTGGAAAATGCTTTCAGCTTCGATTGGAATCACATTAATACACTTTTTATGTGCATTTCTTTTTGTACTCGGCTAACCACAGAATTTGCCTTGTTATTTCCTGTTACAGGGCCGATTCAAATATCAACCTGGACAAGTAAGAGCATTTGGAATGCTTGCAGGAGGCTCTGGCATCACCCCTATGTTTCAGGTCATATATGAGATTCTGTCAAAACTAAATTCCAATTATTTGAATTTCACAATTTTCATCAATATCACCAATGTATCTCCCGTCGGTAATCTAATGCAATATCACTGTCTTTGTTTTGTCTAGGTTGCCAGAGCTATTCTAGAAAATCCAAATGACAAAACAAAGGTCCACCTCATATATGCCAATGTCGCGTACGAGGATATCCTTTTAAAGGTACTGTGCTTTTTTGTTCTAATAATGCCAGCAAATTTATGTCTCTCATTCTACCGAACCCTAAACTGCTGATGTCAAGCTGATGCTCGTAGGAAACACTAGTATACTGAAGACAATCTTGAGTTCAGAAAGCCTTATTTTGAAGCTTTTTCACAATTCTTCTGCAAATAATTGGGAAATTGCCCCGTTACTTTGCTATCGTTTCAAAGCCTAAATACCGCTACTTGACTACAGTGTTAGATTATGTCATTGCCTTTTGGTTTGCAGGAAGAGTTGGAAGGTTTGACTGCGAATTATCCGGACCGCTTCAAAATTTACTATGTGCTGAATCAGGTCAGTCCACAGCTTGTATGCGAGTGACCTTGAATTCTTTGACATAAAGATGTAAATAAACAAGTATACTTCATCCAAATAAGAGTTTGAAGATGGTTTGTTATACGCGAAGTTCTTATGGTGGTCTTGTTAGCATTGTAACTTTTATCAAGTCGTCTCTCACATATTAGTCTGATCCAGTTTTTTTTCTTTTTTTGCAGCCTCCTGAACAATGGGATGGTGGTGTCGGATTCGTTTCACAGGAAATGATCCAAACCCATTTGCCTGCACCTGCATCTGATATTCAGGTATTAATCATTAAAAACCTAAATGAGAAATTCGGGGCTTAAGTGTTTTCTTGTACTAAGACTTAGGCATGAAACTTGCAGATATTGAGGTGTGGACCTCCCCCTATGAACAAAGCCATGGCAGCTCATCTTGAAGCTCTCGGATATACTCCCGATATGCAGTTCCAGTTCTAGTTTGTTTTCTGTCTACCTCTTCATATTAATTTGCTACTAAAGCATGGATGGCTTTGTGATATTGTTGGCATTAACCATTGAGAATATTGTTTCAGACTTTAGATTTTGATCATATGCTAAGCTTCTTCAGTTTCCTTTTTGCCATGGTTCTGCACATTCCACTTGCTTTGAATAAGAGAGTTTTTGTTGCATTTGATGGCTCTTCTCTACCCCATATTGTACCAAAGACGTGTTAATTGTTGAAATGCAAAATTTCGAACGGAAAGTATTATAGAGCATGACGTTTATTGAATTCAATATTGATATTGTTTACAAGAAAAAAATATATATGCAAAATTAGGTTGAATTGTTCCACCCCTTTCAGAGTGACACACTGGACCTAACATCACATACTCGTGACATAATTGCCTTATTTTGCATTGGATTGATTGCGTGCTTAATTTGGTGGTGGAAGCTTTCCTTCTATGAATGACTTGAACAAGGTGAGTGCCCGACCAGGTTGATAGCTCGGAACGGCATGTCCAGCACCTCTCACGGTCACAAAAGTCAAGTCATTGTATTCAACAGCGAACCCACCGACCTATGATAGAAAATATAACAAAGATTAATCTATTTGAACAAAATAACGGAAGTACGACTATAGTGATAAAAAGACGTACCTCTCCTTCATAATACCAAGCAAACCATGGCGTTTTCACCGACTTTCCAAGTTTTTTCTCAATGGCATACCTAGTGGTTGTCACGGGCACAACAGCATCGGTGTCCCCACTGCAAATAAAGCAATTGTAACAATAAATACCGGTTAACATGATAAATTAGCTGGTTATGTACTTCGTTCACAAGATGGAACAATAATTAGACGGTGTTATATATATATATATATAAATATTGGTTGTAACTAATTTACCTGTACAACCAAACTCGAATCCCACTCGACATTAGCTCTTCAACAACATCTAGAACTGAATCTGGCTGGTCTGTCCAATTGCGACTTATGATGTTGCTGCATTTAGAATGTTATACAAATCAGAAAATAGACATAATTAAATAAATAAGATTCTGGGAAAGAGACGAAATTAAGTTGTCCATACTTGCAAGCAGACCAAGGTCCAGGAAGGCTCCCACTAATATTCACATGAAGAGAATGTTGCACTTGTGGTAAGTTCAGATACTCATCGGCATAGCCACCAGAACACGGATCATATTCAGCTTTCTGTTCAAATTTCTGGAGAGATAATGAAGATCAATGCATCATAAAATATAGTAAAAGATCAAACCTATATGATTTTAGGATATATATATATATATATATATATATATATATATATATATATATATATATATATATATATGGCTCCCTACATACCATACTATCCATACATACCTACATACCACTTAAATTAATAAACCAAACCAATTTGAATTACCCTTCCTACCCTTCCTCCTTCTATTCAGTCTTCTTCCTCCTTCGATTCTGCCACAGCCTTCCTTCTTCCCTTCTCTATTGTTGCCTTCTTGCACATCTATTTCCTTTTCTGGTGTTAATCGAACATAAATGCTTCGATTCTCTACGCATTGTAACACGCGCCTTTCTTTTCCTGAATCGACTTTGGTGATGGCGAACAATAACTATTTTTGATTATTGTTTTTTTGCGTACCATAGCAATGGATTCGAATCGAATATGATGATGGAAATCTGGCGATGGAGAATACTCAAATTGTTTTGTACACAACTTCAATTTTGGATGAAAGAGTACAAAATACACCTTATCAAGCAGGTAATTTTTCGATTTGTGCATTTTTTCCTATTGTTACAATCTCCTGTCTGAAAGTCAAGAAATTTTGAATCTTGTTGTAGATAGAATTCAGGTTCACAGCTTGTTGTTTAAAGAATAGAAAGAAAGCAAAAATGCTCTGTTTTTTGATAGGCAAATATGTGAAACAAACAAGGGATGGTATTATGGTAATGGTACCTTTCTTTCATCTTCCCCGGACCCCTTGACAAGGGCTAGCAACACAAAAATACTGCTTATGAAAAATAGTAAGCATTTGGATTTGGAGTATGTCTGCATCATGATGATGCTGTTATGCATGCAACAACACTCTGTTAATTTTCTTATTATTGTTTAGTGATCCTTAAGTTGATTGTAGCCTTGTACTCTGTGGATTCTGAATATAAATAGGAGGTAGGCAGGTGTAAACGAGCTGAGCCGACCCGACCCCGATTTCACGCTTAAAGACCCTTAAAATATAACAAATTGAGAAAGGGAGAAAACTGTACCTTCTTGTTGTCTTCCAAGTATTTCCGCAAATCGGAAATATAGGATGAAGCCAAGCAGATATGATGGGTGGGCGAAAGGCTTGGCAAGGTCACATGTAGGTGGTTTATATCTGCTGTGTGGGTCGCTGACACTTTCCGTACTTATTATAGTTTAAGGAATGACCCTAATGCAAGTATTAAATTAATAATCAGAAAAAATGGCTTGATTTGAATGTTGATCATGTACGTACCTTGAAACTCTCCTCTTTTCACCTTTATTGAGATCATTGACATTGCTGCTGCTGCTATGGATTAGTTGCCGATATCGCAGATTCAAAGAGAATAATTAATGATTGTGCCGGTGAATCACCGGATTCACTCATAACAACTAAATAGATTTCATGATGAAACGAGGAAGACTTTATTTTCTTCATAATAACAAAGCAAAGCGATGCAACCGTGACTTCTTTGAGGGTTGCATGGTCTCAGGGCTGATTTCATTAGTAATGTCTTCATAGTTAAGTTATCACTATTTGCATTGATACTAACTGACAAAAATGTTGAACCTTGTAGAACGAACCTCCCTTGCAGTGACTTATCCAGGATTAGTATTAGGGGTCTAGTTTTCTTAAGGGCAAAAAAAAAAAAAAAGTCTATCAACAATATCTACTGTGCAAAATCATGTAGTTCATTATGATTATTAGGTACATCTAGTTGGGGACATGTTGTACCTTATTCTCAGAAATCCATAATCAGTACCTTATTTTTCCCCAAAAATTTGTGTGAGGAGGAGAGAGAGAGGGGGTGTTTATCCCCAAACATCTTGTTAGATATGTCCCTCGCCCCTTGCTTCCGTAAATCCTCACAATTAACCTCCTGAATGTCCAATGAACCAACCATGCACATTAAATATACTAGAAGTTCGGTTTTCTAAGATTTGAACAAAGAATCGAGAAATGGCTTAATGCACTTTGTTTGGGATTGGGGAAAGTCCCGTCGCTTATTGAGACCCAAAAATCACGCCGCCGCTTTGGTTATCTCGAATGGGAAAGATGGTTTTATCAAGGGAATGGGGTGGCGGGAATCAACTCTGACATACCAGAATTACTAGTTGTTGATTTAGTGCATCCGGTTGTTATTTTTAATTTTCGTTATCATAACCTTTTCACTCACATGTAAAAACTACGAAATTAAGTGAAGAAATCAACACTTCTAGTTTGACAAGTATGGTAGTAGGTTTGACGTTGTACACGACATAAGTACACTAGGTGAATTTTCTTATAATTTTACTTCTTCTTCCATATTTTTGATAGAATATCATGTAAAATAAATGAACGGGTGTGTTTAATTTATCATTCAAATAATGCAGATAGTGTGGAAGGAATCAACTATGAGTCACCTTTAGCAGAAGAGGTAGTCGAACAATATGGTACTATAGGTAATAGTTATTTATGCTCTCTTTTACGCTCAATTGCATCTTATTAGTATTTTAGTGCATCTAGTCACTTTTAATGTGCATCTGATATTAAATTTTAATGTTTTTATGAAGCTACTCCTGTCGTCACTAGAGACCCTATCAATCAAATACCCTATGTTCTAGAGAATTTAAAGCCGGTTGTAGGGATGTTGTTTGATGACCTAAACAGTGGAATACGGTTTTATAGGAAGTATAGTGAAGTCGCGGGTTTAACATCAAAGTTGGATATAGAAAAACATGGTAAAGGACTCTAATGTAAATATTATATACAAGCGCCATGTATGTAATAAGGCGAGGGGATAAGTAAGCCGACAGGAAACAAAGAAGGGTTCCAATAACTAGGGTTGGTTGTCGCTAAAATAGTTTTCAAAATAATAGAAGATGGTGTAGAGGAAGAGAAAACAAAGAAATACATGGTTGCTACTTTTATGAAGGCCACTCACACCCTCCGAATACTCCAAATACCATGGTCCATTTGAAGCAAGCTAGAGATATAAACATCGTGCATAAGAAAATGATAATTGACAATGCAAAGGTAAATTTTGGGGCGACTAAGTCATTTAAGATGTTCAAGGAACATGTAAGCGGCTTCCGTAATATTGGTGCGTCATTAGAAGATTTTAAGAACTTCTCCAGAGATGTCAAGAAATTTATCAAAGAGTATGATGCACGATGTTAATTGAAAAGTTTATGCAAAAAAAAAAATGTGTAATCGTGATTCTACTTTGATTTTGATGTGGACAAGGATGGGAATTTGAGCAGAGTATTCGGGTGATCCTATTGCTATAAAAACTACATGCTCTTTGGTGATCCGCTGCTTGATACAACTTTTAATAAGAACCAATATAAAATGGTGTTTGGTCCATTTACGGGTGTGGATAACCATAAGAGATGTGTGGTCTTTGAGTCGGTCTCATATATCAAATGAGACCACAGAGTCATTTGTTTGGCTTTTTGAAAACTTTTTGAAGGCCATGGGTGGGCGTTATCCAAACTTCATAATAACGGATCAAGATCCGCGATCAAGGCGAGGAATAGAAAGGGTCTTTGGAGATAAAACGCAACACAAGTTTTGTGTGTGGCATATAATGAAAAAGTGACAGAGAAAGTAGTGGTCGGCTACATGTAAAGAAACCAACTTTCTAAAAGACATTAATGCTTGTGTGTGGGCGATGACATTGAGGTACAGGAGTTTGAGCAAAAATGGGCATCGATGATTTCGACTTACAAATTGCATGATAATGAATGGTTGGATAGCATGAAGAAATTATGTGCCTATTGGATCCTCGCATATTCAAGGGATTTGTTCTTAGGAGGGCTTATGAGGACGACCTCAAGATCGAATCAAAACAGCTTCTTTGGAAACTTCACTAACCCCAATTTATCCTTGGTTGAATTTTACATGAGATACGAGAGCGCAATGGATTCTCAACGATGGAAACACTCCAAGTTGGTAGCAGATTCCAAAAATTCATCGCCTCAACTTATTACCCCGCTTGAAATGGAGGAGCATGCTTCTAAAATATACACCCCTGTTATATTTTACGAGTTTCAGCAGGAGGTAAAGGCTGCTTGTTTTAGATGTGGGTTTAAAAATAGCACTACAGATGGTGTGGTAGATACTATTATCATCACGGACCGGGACAGGAATAAGGATTACATAGTCCAATTTGTTATCTCTGAATATAAATTGGTATGCTCTTGCAAGAAGTTCACCAGAGAAGGTCTCTTGTGTCGCCACGCGATTTGTGTGTTGAAAGATAAGGGTTTCGATGAAGTTCCGAAAGAGTACTTGTTGGATAGGTGGATGAAAAACGCAACTTGTCAGCCGGTTTTTAGTGTAGATGGAACGTTACTTGTTGATTGTTCAACATTAGACACTAAAAACAAAAAGATTGGAGAGTTGTACACTGAAGCATTTGCTTGTGTATCTATGGTTGAAGACAATGAAGAAAAGGCAGATGAGTTGTTGAAACTACTTCGTAACTTTAGAGAGAATGTCACAGACGTTAAAGATTGTTGTGAAAATCAAAAGAAGAAAAAAGTCAACAAAGATGATGAGATTGAGAAATTGCTAGGAACAAAACTTCCAAAAGAAGTTACTATACTTCCTCCAAAACAAAAAAACCAAGGGTGCTCAAGATCGGGAAGAAGGATTATTTCGGAAAAGGAAAAAGCTATCGAAGAGCAGAAGAGGGACCCAAGAAAGTGCAACTATTGTGGTAAAATGTCATACCATGACTACAGAAATTGCCCCACACGTCTCCTACAGAAAGATGCCACAACGAAGCAAACAGGTACATAAAAGTGTTGTTGAACATTCCACATTTGCATTTGTATTAGGTTATTTGAACATAAGAAATTAGAGGGTCATTATATTTAAAGTGGTTATAATAGTATATTTATTTTGCAGTCAAAAAACATGTATATTGGTGGGAAGATATATGAGATGATCGATCATCGCTTCTATAAAGCAACTAGAGTAGTTCCAGAGCTACAGGGGGTGTTTAATGTCATGATTATATATGTCCTAGTTGTCAAGTAGCTGTTACTTTTCCTAAGATACAATATTTTGTATGGTGACTGTTCTCTTTTGGGTTTCAACCTAGTACTGGTTATCTATTTGGTTTCTATAGTTGATTTTGATGCAGTTGTAACTTTGTTATGTTTGCCTTCTTACTATGTATGAATTTGGATCCCCTATTAGCTCATGATCTTTTGCTTTTGATTCTGTTTATTGTTAACTTTTGCTTTGCGTGTGTTGTTTTCCGATTCTGCTGCTTGTGGGGGTTGCAAGCAACTGCACCTTTGTAAGGTAACGATGTTTTGCTGTATGCGTTTTTTATTTCCGATTCTTTTTTTAATGATTTTAGTGCATCTGATCAGTATTTTAGTGCACCTGGTTATTCTTTGAGTGCACCTACTTATTGTTTCAGTGCACCTGATTACTTTTGGTTCGATTTTCTTTTACCTTTAATCTTCTAATCTCTATGGATAACCGCCTCGAAAAGGAAAGAAAGAAAAAAATAATCATGGAATAAATCCTAATTGCATGAATTATTTGATGGGTTGGTTGAATGTGTGCATATGTAGATTCAATTTAGACTCATTTCACTTTTAATGATTTTAGTGCATCCGATCACTATTTTAGTGCACTGGTTATTGTTTGAGTACACCTAGTTATTGTTTCAAAGGTAATCGATTACTTTTGGTCCGATTTTCTTTTACCTTTAATCTTATAATCTCTATGGATAACCGTCTCGAAAGGAAAGAAAGAAAAAGAATAATCATGGAATAAATCCTAATTGCATGAATTATTTAATGGGTTGGTAATGTGTGCATATGTAGATTCAATTTAGACTCATTTCACTTTTAATGACTTTAGTGCATCTGATCACTATTTTAGTGCACCTGGTTATTGTTTGAGTGCACCTGATAGGTGTTTTAATGCGTCTCCTTACTATTTTAGTGCACCAAATGTTGGTATCTTTTTAAATGATCAGAAAGAGTAAATATTAGTCTAATTTATTGAACAAGTGCAGAAATATAAACTAGAGAATATGATCCCTAACGCAATCTCATAAAAACATTGACATCCAAATTGTGCAGACAATTTTGTTTCCAAATACATACATGCATACATTTACCATTCACTTTGTTCAAATACTGAAGACCTTGTTCCAACTAATTCAGACTAAAAACCCTTTTAATAACACTGACTAAAATCAAACACCTGCAAAAAAACAAAAAACAAAAAAAATCATAAATCCTACAAAGTGCAACCTGAGTGCATCTGATAGAAATTTTAATGTACCTAATGCATTTTTTAATGTAACTACTAAATTCATAAAGAAAAGTGTTTATTAAAATGTTAAAAAAATTTAAAAAGGTCTTTTAAAATATTGCTCTCGGGATTTAGATGTATATTATTAAAAGACATAAAATTTGTTACCTTTCGAAAATTCATATCCCATCTGAGTAGATCGAGCATTGTGCGAGAACGGTATTCATCCAACTTCTGCACAAAGAATCATAGATAATATTATGATACAAAATTATCATAATTAAATAAATCATTAAATCAAGTTGACTATGCATACCTTGAAATAATTTGTGTTGGTCCATAACGTTTCATCAGTTGTAGCTTCCAAAAATTTTAGTACATACACTCCACAATCATACCTTACAAATTGAGCATAGAAAACAAGCAGGCAATTTTTTTTTTAACAAACTTGTTTCATGCCTATGTAGAATAAGAAACATAGGAAATTATATATAAACTGAAGTACCCATTCTTTTGCTGGGGCACCTTAACATTCACCACTTCAAACTTGTTCATCCCTTTTAACTTATCATAACCAACAAAGTTTTCGTCGATAGCCAGCTCAACATTATAAACCTTGCAAAAGTAACACAATAAACTCAGTCACCAAATCAAAAACAAAACCTCATTTCCATCTTTCACATATATATACAATCTAATTCGCACATGGTGCACACACAAAGAAACACCTATATTTACTACAACCACGGCCACATAACACATAACTCACATAATTTAGGTGTGAGTAATATAAGCATGCAGATTCAGTTTTTGAAAGAGTATATAATACTGATATAAGTGCAGAATTGAAACAAGCAGGCAATGTATAAACTGATGATAAAATGAATGAAACAAGACAGTGTACAACTATATCACAGTTTTAGATTACAGATCCAGGTACTATAGAATATCAACAATTCAAGGTCAAATTACTAATCAATAAATACATATACTAGCACATATAAGGGTCAAACACAAAGCAGATTAATATATTACGAGAAAGAGTAATGGATCAATAAGTACAAAGAAATTACAAATGAGTACAGGTTCAAAGAACAATAGCGGATCAAGGTATCAATGAGAATAGTCAATTACAACAGATTAACAAGGAATGGCCTGAACACTCACTACCTAAACAATCAACAACCTATGATATTACAAGGTATTGAAAGAAGGATCCGACAAGGTGATCCCGTGTAAGTCGCTTCTACTAGCAAGAAAACAAGGTCAAAAATCGTCAATTCTCGATATTTGTAACCGACTAAAGCTTTGATTATGATTCAATTCATGATGATCGTAAGTCAAAAGTTCATATTCTTCAAAGACATACACTCCAACCAACATTCTCATATTTACCTTAATACAATAGCATGATATGTCAAGGTTAACAATAGTGCATCTAACACAACTAACAATACATCTAGCCCACCTAACAATGCATCTACTAGTGCATCAACAATTACTCTTTTGAAAATAATCACAAAGATGAGTAAATCATTAGCGTAATACTTAAAACTTATATGTATGTTTTACACAAGAAAAAAACTTACCACTTCACCGCAAACCGATTCTTTGCAACCATTTTCTTTTTTATGCATTAGTGAGTCTAAGATGAATGTTGTTTTCTTCTCCAAATCACAAACACAAAGAAACCAATGGTCATCGTTTAATAGAGGAATAAACACTGCATGCAAAGGTGAAGAAAAAGAAAACAAATGAACAAAATGGTACGGTATAACGTTACAAACTCTTGTTTGATGCATAAACATTATACATAGTTTTTTTTTTTTACTTTTTTGATGTCTTTTCCATCATTAGGCATGTAATGCAACTTTATATATGCATTGTCAAGTGTTTTTCTTCCATCTGGCTTCAAATCCTGAATGGTAGAAAATGCAAGTTAAATTCTGAGAATAAAACATTCTCGTGAAACTATACAAATCTGCTTGTGTTTAAAATTTTACCTTAACAATTGTAGGCATAAAGAGAAACTCTGGATTCGTAAAAGAACATTTAATTCCAACAATATCAATCACCTAAAATACGATAAGTGTTAGAATATATAATGAGAATGAAATGAAGAGTTGTTTGACTGCACTGCTATATTGTTTGAGTGCAAATTGATTACTAGTTTTTTGATGCTTATAATGTATTGATTAAAGGATGTCGAAATATATAATGAGAATAAACATAGTAAAGCTTTAGAATTAAACTAAAAAAGTTTGTAAATGCAAGTAAACTTACATTATACATTATCCACTCGCGTGGCTTTAAACTCATCATCCTTTTCGAGTGACTTGCATCCATTCGGTATCGACAAGACTAAAAATATAAGTAAGACGATTACATATTGACAAATAACCTAATAAGCAACATAAACACATAAATAAAAATTTCTTACATTGATGCATGGTCGCTTTTACGAACAAATTCGATAAGATGTGCATCCGTGTATTCTATACGATTTGAGGGTGTTTGGTGACTATTACATGGAAACAAGTGTCTTATATTAGAAAAGACGGAGTAAGCTAGTACATAAAAGTATAAGAACACATGTTATGAAAATGGTTCAAATTACCGTAATCCGCAAGTCATAGAGTGAGCAAATTGTTTGATTTTAAAATTCGTGGATGTTTTGGTCGAAGTCGATCCAAAGCATGCTCTACAAATAAACTTCTTCAATTGAGCACTCAACAATATAACAAAGTTCCTTCCTAGTGAATTTTTTTGATTGAAATGAATATTGTAAAACAAAGTAATTTTAAAACTAGTTCTTACATCTTTAAAGCATGGAGTGTATCCTTGCTTCATGCCTTTGTAGGTGTCCATGAACCGCATCATGTAAACACCGAATCTACACCATCAACAATATAAGGTTTCGCACGAACTCCCTAACATCAAACCTAAAGAGGTTTTCACAAGCTTTTGCTTTCCCTTTCAATATCTTACCCATGAAAGTCAACTGTGTCAAATACGAATAAAAAAGAACATATTATAATAAAAAAAACTTATTAGATAATGGGTATAAAAAAGTTGAAACACATACCACATGTTTTACATAGGTACCATATTTGACCGACTTTGGTTTCATAGCATGAATAACTTCAAGCTTTGATTTTGACAAGTTTGCACTGAAGAGAATAGGATTGGGATCGACGTGTGTAAGGTGGGGGGCACAAAAATCAGAGGTACAAAAGTGGACATGACTTCAAAAACGAAAATAAATTTTAAATAAAAATCATATACTTTACAATCTCTTTACTGTGTCTACATCATTGAAATTGATCTCCACACCATCATTGGGCTGAAAAATACAATGTTTGTTAGAAAATATAAGCATAAAATAGACGTTTTTAAATTTTAAAAACATAGCATATAAGAGCTTACATCAACGGATGATGACAAGTAGAGAAACAAACGTAGGGGGAATCACTAGACTTGTTATACTCTCCTTGTTTAAAATGTCACACCGACATATATAATCAAGGAGAAACATTATCTCCAACAACTAAAGATTTCAAATCTGGCGGGTCAATTCATGTTTGCCATCTGCTGAATAGAATTTCCTACACAAAAACAACATGGTAGATAATGCATAAAGCGTAAAAAGAAAATATTCTAATGCATCTAATATAATAAACAATGCATCTAGTACTTGAAAAAGTGCATCCATCTACTAGCACATGTTTCTCAAACTCACCAAGAGACATCTAAAACAATAACCAGTGCACCAAACTAGTTACTGTGTGCACACCAAACTACTTAACAGTGCACAAAAACATTAGCACTACTTAAAAGTGCACATATCACGTAAGAAAATACATATAGTAGTTCAAAATGTGAACCTGATATGTTAGAATAAAAATAATTGTAAAATTAGAAGACCAACCTCCACATTACGACTCTAAACATCACCTTTTTAAGAGGTCAATTTGAATTATCGAACACATACTCAACTACATCAATTTGAATTATCGAACACAGACTCAATTTGAATTATGGTACCTTTGGCTAAATAATAACACTAAGAGCATATGACAGTGATATAACAAAAACAAACCTCTCATCGTAGTTGTCTAAGAGAGCATAATCAATCACATACTTCTCAAGCTTAGTCAAATGAGAGAAGATGTCAATGTTCCTCTGCAAAAACGGTGATCGATAAACATTAGAGCGAACAACGTTCGCTTCGTTTTCAAATTTTCCTCATGCTCAACTTCCTGAGGGGAGGTGTCCTTTGTACCACTTCCACTTGCAAATGGTGCTGGTGATGGCTGACTAGAAAATGAGTCTTCTTCATTGAGAGCAACATCAAAGGCTACAGGTGATGCGTTATATGCACCATTTCCACTATGTGTACCACTTCCACTTGCAAATGCAATTCGTGATGAACGCCTAACACAACTCAAAGGAGTGGTCGCTTTCGGGGGACACCTGCTGGCTCCTTGGGTGGTCTCTTGGGTGGAGCCAAAATCGACCCAAAAGATCGAAAGATGGCACCGTAGGTCGACAAAATGAACCTTCTTCTTCTTTACCTCTCCTCTTCCATTGGATGCTTTCTAAAGTTTTTTCAAGCTTGAGGAACACCTCCAATATGGCTTCGTCAGTTATTTCGCCAAGAAGATCAGCATTTTCAACCTGAAAAGGGAGTAAAAATTTGATAACATAGCTTAGAATAAGAAAGATGATGACAATAATGATAAATAAGAAGATAGAGAATAGCAATATGCCTTTTCATCATTTTTCTCATCTCTTTCAACTTCCTGTCTATCTAACTTTTCCTCCTTTTGGCTAGCCGCCACATTGCCTTCCCTGTCTGGTAGCAATATACCCATCACAAATCGCGCGCTGAGAAGCCATCCGCTAACAAAATCGTAATCGAGTTTTTCACAATTGCTTTCCTCAATCGAAAGAAAAAGTTATATCATACGCCTTGGCAAACTCCAATGCCGCTGAGCCAACAACTTAACCAAGAATTATCGCTTACGATCTTCTTTAGCATCGTTCTTCTCCTCCTCCTTGCTCATCTTTTTTATCCTCCTTATCCTCCATTGTCTCTTGCTTTTTATCCATCTCGTCCCATAACTATAGGACCTTCTACACAAATTTTTTCCAAAACCAACATCTTTTTCTTCCTTCACCCTCCTTCTAATTTCATCATTGCCCCAATTTGCAAGCGTTGGGAAGATACGTTCAACGATCCTCCATCTAAAAACAACTCACAAGATATATAAAGACCAAAACCATTATCGGACCCTTATACACAAACGTAGAACTAGCTTCAGATTACCTTTGCCAACCATCTTTTGCCAATTACAAATAGAGGTAACCAACTGCCTTCTAGTAAATGAACACCAATTGAAATTCGATGCATTTGCCAGATCTCCGCCTAAGAATTTCAAAACAGTAAGCGATACTGTGTCCCCCTTAACGCCCATCAAAAGTGTAGATGCGATATAAACTATAAAATTTCTCTTGAATTCCACACCTCCCGCTCGCTGTGAAATTAATTTGTCCAACAATGATCTCTTCAAAACTTTAGGAATACAACCAAACTGTAGCAACCATTTCTTTTTTTCCTCTAAAAAATCTTCTCGATTTTTCACTCGCCGTGGTTTCCATACAACTCAATGGAACCCATTGGTAGCCCATCATGCAATATGAATGTCCGTGTCTTTTATTTGAAGTTGATTGTTCATCAGTGAACATGCACTAGTGTTAAAGTCTGACAACAACCAGCGTACTAAGGCAGTAGGAACTGTGTCCGTTTTCAACTTCAACAGACCACCAAAACCAATGGCCTCAATGTCCCGTATTTGCTCATCACTTGGACAACTTTCAATAAATTTTGTGATGGCACAAGGAGACATCCTGGTTTTTAAAGTAATGGCTTTGCTTGTCGAAGGTGAATCGTTGTTATCCTGCTTCATCTTCTTCGAAATTTGTTTGGCATTACCGAACTTCACACTCTCCTGATTGTCATTAGCTAACTTCACAATCTCCTTCCTCTTCATTTGTCACAAGCTGCATTCAAACAAAAACCCCCAAAAATCAAGATTTAAAATCGGATTCAAACAATCAAACCAGAGTATAAAAATCATAAAATTAAGCCATCAAAACATCGCAATAAAACATGTAACACGTGACCTAGGACTGACCCCAATAAGGAAAAAACATGTAAACAAACAAAATCGGCGTGATTACTTCAAGTTTCAAGAATTTCATTAATAGCGAGCAATACAGGCTGCAATTTCCCTACACAATCATGCAAAAGTACACCAACACTATCTAAATTTTAGACAACACCTTATGATTATTATAGCTCATGGCAAAGTAAGCTTTTGTTATACGTAAAGATAGTATGTGTCTAGCATCTAATGCAGGAAGGCTAGGGGCGGTGATTCTCAACAAACTAGAACATAAAAGAGGTAATGCATTCAACATCTAACACAAAATAGGCTCCATTACACATCTAGAAAAGTCCAAGCCTAATTCCTTTTTTGCATCACATACCACTTTGCCTATGAGCTCTTGAATCGGCAGAAACTTGCGAGATTGATAAGTAAGAATACAAAACCCTACCACTTTAGACTATCTTCACAATTGAAAAAGAAATGAATAAAAACATTAAGTAGCTTGAAATAATCTGGTCGAATCGGTACCACCATCCAAACTTATACTAATAATCCCTATAAACAAAACACTACAAACGTTTCACAACGTTTATGTGACATTCGAGAGATTAAACCATTAACCGAAGGAAAATCAATGATTAACCAAAAGAACAAGTAGACATGAGCAAATTTGTACCAAAGAAGTGTATCCGATTAACAAACATCCAAGGATACAAGTGAGGGAAAGATTCTCCATTAATTACCTTCATTTCTTCATTTAATTTGCAAAGAAAACTAACCCAATTTTTTTAAAGATACAAGAACCCATGAAATTCAGTCCAAGTTGAGAAATTTAAACCATTTCATCGATTATTCACAAATTTCGCCCAAATCAAGCGAGTTCAAGATATAATTACCTTGCCCCTTTAAGAAACGCTAATGAAATCATTTAAAGCCCAGAAAAGGCCTCAATTTACATACAGAATCACAAAAGATAACCCAAAGCAAATGTGTCCTCAACAAGCAAAGTAAACCAACAATTAAAACAAACAGAACCAAGAAGAACATGAACAATACCAGACATTTTATCCCCAAGACCAAGAGAAGCAACAAGCTTAGACAAAGATCAAACCAGTATAAAAATCGTAAAATTAAGCCATCAAAACATCGCAATCCATCAGACTATCTTCAAAATTGAAAAAGAAATGAATAAAAACACAGTAAGTAGCTTGAAATAACTGGTCGAATCAGTACCTTTAGATCAACGAGGAGAAAGGAAAACGTCTCGAGAGAATTTGATGAGACAACAATCGCAATGTCGTTGTTCGAACTCGCGTCGTCGCCGAGTGCAAGGAGGAAGGAGGAAGGGTGTTGGAGCGATGTAGACTTCGGAAGTTGCGAACCGGAGGAAATTGTAGACTTCGGAAGTTGCAGAACCCGAAGGAAGGAAGAGGAAATTATGTGGTGGGTTCTGTTTGAGATGAGGAAATCGAGGATTGAGGGTTTTAATTACTAGTAAATGCGGTAAGCATGGATATAGAGGTATGTATATGAACCCATTTCTATATATATATATATATATATATATATATATATATATATATATATATATATATATATGTTACCGTGTAATTACGGACGAATTGCACAGTGGATAATAAATATCGTAAGGGTTGATGTTGCCTAGTGCTTGATGGGCTTCTCTGACATATCCGTTGCAGGTATCAGATACAGTTTCAGACGACGAGAAATTACAATTTGAAAAGATTGCTTCACGGAGTTCATCCGATATTAAAGCATGCGACCATGTATAATCGATTGTCCCCTTGTTTTGGGTTTCAAAGTCCATATATCCATTTCCAATCTGAAAAATCAAACAATTTTATTATTAATTTTCATTTTAAGAAAAGTAATATAATACAGTAGCATATAAAAATAAAAAAGATTTTATTGATGGCTTACAGCTATTCCTTTTAAGTTAATATGATTGGTATTGTTGTTTTTCTGGAGGATCAATTGAGCGAGCTGAGGTATATAATGTCCAGCATAACTTTCACCAGTAATATAAAAGTCTCGGGTTTTATATTCCGGAAATCTTTCAAGCCAATTGAGTAGAAAAGTGTAAGTGTCTGATGCAGTTCTGCTATCACCAACAATGTAATCTGAAGATGTATTTGAATACGAAAATCCGACACCCGCAGGCGACTCCAAGAATATCACATTAGCCACTGCATATGGAAAGTCAAGATGAAGAATTATGCCTTGATCAAACTGATTTTTAACATATTCAGAATTGTGAATTCTAAAACTTACAATTATTCCAAGCAAACTGATTTTGCCAGAGGGTTTTGCCGTCACTATTAACCCGAAAAGGACCTAATGAAGTCATTGCTCCACCTCCCAACGAAGAACATCCAGGTCCTATAAGAACACTTATATGTCATAAGAAGGTCTGTCTGATCTAACAAAGTGTTCAGTGTATCAAAATGGATTAGACAATAGCATTGTGTGTGTGCGTGTATATATAGATATATATTATGTATATACCTCCATTAAGCCATAGGACAAGTGGAGTACTAGTGGCGGAAGAATTTGAAGAAGACTCGGCGAAGTAATAATGCAGTGCTCGTCCGGCGTTCGGATCAACGGTGACATAGCCGGAGTAGTGATCGAAATTCACTCCGGTAGGCTGTCCAGGCAATGACGAGATCTTATCGGTTTCCTTGAAGCCATCTTGATGAATGCCTACATAAACCGGTGAGTATTCTTCTTTTGCTGAATTCTCAATAGAATGAATGGCGCCCGCCACTCGTTTTCTTAGACGTTGAGCTTGTATAAAATCGTAAAGCCGAATATGGCCAACATCGGAGTGTACAGAAGAAAGTACAGAGCTCAAAAGTAATATGGAAAATATGGTGAAAGCTTTCATGGTGTGATGAATTGTATTTGTTGCTAATTGAGTGTGTTGTTTGCTTCTTTGATGTTCTTTATCTTTCAATTGTGAGGTGTATTTATAGTTTTGAAAAGGTGGTAGTTGAAACATTTCTTTTAAGGAAAATGATTTTGGCACAGAAAATGTACACACACATCCCCCGAAAGTGTACATTTTGTGGTCCAGAATTTTTGTGTTATTTTGTTTTTCTTTTAAATGTTAAAATATATGGTTATAAAGTGTTGTGTGGATGATTTATGTACACTTTTTCTGTGCCTAAATCACTCTCCTTCTTTTAATTGGCTATACAATTACAAAAGAGCCCCCCTTATTTTTTTTATTTTTTTTTTTGTTGACAGCCATGCATATGTCGGACACAGATTTTTTTCAGTGTCCAGAACCTTTTGTAAGACTTGTTTTTTCAGCGATGTCCATACATTTTTTTATAAGTAAGTAAAATTTAAATAATTTATTATTTTAGAGGTTTCCGCACACCGTTACAAAGTTTCACTTATTTTAATCTGCACAATATATTCGGCCACGGATAGCTTTTGGATCATGGAATCCAAAAACAATAATTTTATTATGATTATTGATTATCAAGTCATATATTTATGTTTTACGATTTTTTTTTTTGAACATAATTTTACGACTTTTTTAAAATCCATGATGATCTACGAATTGTTGTAGATCATAGACAAATATGAATAATGACAATGTCGAAATGAAAACAAACATTTGGTCCAAAATTTTATTTTTGGGTAAAAATGACGATTTCTATTCTATTAATTTGATATTTTTCTCTCATAGTGAATTAAAAAAACGTATCTTTTAATCTAAGCGTCAAGAAATCGTAATTCTTTCACCAGCATCGACACAATGGAACAGTGGAACAATGAGTTTGAGGTATGTTCCACCGTAAGAAACAGTGGATTTGAGCCAGAAGAGTGGATTTGTCCTCAGCAGACAATTTTTTTCCATTGTCGGGATGCTACCTCTTTCTTGTCATTTATTCCCACTCCCTTCTGATGTAACATGCGCTTGTACTATAAGTGGATTAATTAAAGGGTTTTAATATATAAAAGGCAACTTTAACTAAAATCATTTACGGATTATAATACATATATGTGTTAATGCAAAAGTATATATTTATTATATATTATTAGCTTAATTTGACAAACATGGGTATCCATTAATTAGGGCCATGCATGGATGACAATGTAAATATGATCACAAAGTTGACGAATACGTCAAGTTTTATTAGTCAAAATATGCACCACAAATATGTACATGTTCCCCTAAACACTTTAGTGAACGCATTTTTGTTTGAAGGGCAAATTGTTGAAAGTATAGGCCAAGTAGTACGCATCATATTCATCCATGCATGTGAATCCCAACAATTGCCATTTATTTACTGAATTTGGACCCATTTCAAATTCATCGTAAGAAAAGTCATGCACACGTCATACGTTGATGTGCAAAAATATTCCGGGCCAAACCTAAACCTCGGCTCGATCCGAACTTCGAATTAGTCGGGTCAGTATATCCCGGATGTGCAAACTACATAGGCCATGTGTACACCTTGTAAGGTCTCTCGGCTGTGAATTAATTGGAGCGGTTGGAACAAATTGTTCAGTTTCTACAAATCTATTCACACTTGGTTCAAGAACATGATAGATTCTATTTCCGAGAATCCGTATAAAAAAAAAAATTAAATTGCTTAAGCTGTAGGTCACCACACATACAATAAAATCATGACACATGTTTTGTTTTGATTGAATGTAAGTGAAACTTCTAATTAAGAAGTCTTTGCAATATAATTCCTCAAGAACAGTTGTTATTGTGTGTATTACATGCTACATAAAAATAACAGGATTATAGACATTATTTTATAAAGGATAAATACTACTTATCGATTAGATACTATATTTCAATCAGACCGGACACATTTGATCTTAGGATCAGGGACGGACAGGGGCGGAACCACCTTAGCAAAGGGGTGGTCTCAACCCCACCCCAAATTTTGAATTTTTTTTTTAGTAGTAGTGTTAATATTATTATGTTATGTGTATTTTTCTTGATGTTACCAAGACCAAGACCACCCCGAAATTTCTATATACCAAGACCACCCCGAAATTTTTACACCAAGACCACCCCGAAATTTTTTCATGGTTCCGCCACTGGGGACGGACCCAGCATGGTGAGGGTGGGGGCCATGGCCCCATTCAAATTTTGGTGTGGAATTATTACTGTACCTCTCTAATAATATTAATACTATGTATGTATATTATTTCGAACATTTTTAACCAAATTGTCCTAGTAGCTTTGTTGGTGAAGTGCTTAATTATTTAAATTAAGGTTATGAGTTCAAATCTTGGTTGCTATATAAATTTTTAATCCCTTTTTTGTGTGTTTTTAGTGAGATCTTGACCCCCACTGAAATAAAAATCTTGGGTCCGTCACTGCTGTCATATTGTTTCTCAACAAGAGTTTGAAGCTAAAGAAAGACCCCAAGAGCATCAGATTTGGCTTTGAGAGGATGGATCCAAATAAATCATGTAAGATCATCCATAAAGTGAACATAATAAGTGTATCCTTTAGTGGGTTTAACATGTGTAGGACCCCAAAGATCAGCATGAACAAGATCAAGAACAGAAGAAACATGAGATTCAAACGGGGGTGTGGCAAAGCATGAAATTTACCATATTGACAAGCTTTACAAAAAGAAAAAGCTCCACTAATTTGAACATTACAAGTACTCAGAATTTGATTCAAAATGCATATGAAGGGATGACCTAGTCTCCTATACCAGACATTAGGATCAGGGTCTGAATTTACAGACTCAACAGACATAGCACACATAGGACCAAACAATTGACACTGACTTAATGAGCCCTCATGATTGGATTGAAGAGAGGTCTGTTGTGTCTCAACATCCAAAGTTTATATCTGATACTGGCTATCCTTGAGCACTCCCTTAAGAAGAGGTGTCCCTATATCTTTGTCCTTGATAAAACAAAAATTATCATCAAATTCCACAAATATACAACTGTCATAAACAAGTTGGAGATACTAATAAGAGTCTTTGTTAGCTAGGGTACATGTAAAACAATATTGAGGATTAATGGAGCGGGATGAGCAAGTAACATGATTTGGCCAATGTGCTGAATAACTAGAGAGACATTGTTACCTACTACCAGTGTATCATTACCATTGTAGTTGGAATTCAGATTCAAGTTCCCTAAATCAGAGGTTTTTTTTGAATAGCCAAGAAATTATTATAAATCAGCAAGATGCTAAAAATAATACAGAATTTGTCCAAAATCATCAAAACGCAACACAACCAAGCTTCAGTAAAAATTAAAACACAAGCCACCGCAAGAAAAAAGATCAAAAGCCGGTAGCCATTCTTCTCCAACCAAAAAGTGATTCATCATCAATCTTCCAAAATTAATTTGCTGCACTCATCGGATTTGCTTTCCATTCCTCCCACTCCAACTTTCTTAGAGATTTGGAATTTGACAACCAAGAGTAGGATATATAATCTATGTACATCTCTGAAAATCAACTCTGGATCTAGAACATGAGATTGAAAAATGACTTTATTTTTATGCAGCCAAATTACCCAAGCTGTGATACCAACTAAAGCTGACCATAAGCATGAGGCCACATTCGTCGAAGCATCCAGCTTTTAAGAAACAAATATCACTGAATGAGAAAGCATTTAGACCAACAATTTTGCACCAACTCTGAATATGGGACCAAATCAGAAAAGCCACATCACATGCAAATAAGATGGTTGACAGTTTCTTCGAACTTGTAGCACAACGGACAAAAGGAATCTTGAATTGGAATACCGCGACAAATAAGGTTTGGTTTTGTAGGAATCCTATTGAGAATTGCTTTCCACATGAAAAGGTTCACCTTTGATGGCAACAGCTTGTTCCACCTATAAATTTGATCATTAGCCGAAAAAACATTTTTGAAAAAATCCATCTCGAGCTTTTTACGCAAAGAAGCTACCGAGAAGACACCATTCGCACAAAAATTCCATCTCAATTTATCAGCTGAACCTGCATTTCTATCAAAAGAGTTAATTAAATCCTCCAACACCCCCACTTCCTCCTCCTCAAATCCCCTCAATACTCTCCTCCAAGCCCAAAAAAAAGGAACAACTACCTCATACCCAATTCACCATATTTGCAACATTTACTTCTTTATCCAAAGATAGACGAAAAAGTCTAGGAAAAGTTAATTTCAACGGACTATTACCCACCCATATGTCTTCCCAAAACCTCACCCTAGAACCATCACCCCAACATTCCAACCCCAAAAGGTCTACCCCAACTCTCGAAGCACTTCTAACCGCACTTACAATGCCTTTCCACACCCCCCCCCCCTCAGTCGCATGCCATCCAACTCCCAAGCTCCCTCCTCCCCATATATAGACACAACGACTCTTCTCCACAAAGCATTTTTTTCCGAAAGAAACCTCCACCACCATTTACCAAGCAATGCTAAATTTTGAACCTTAAGGCTACCCACCCCAATCCCACCCAAAAGTTTAGGAGCTTCCAATTTTTGCCAAACAACCCATGCCAATTTTTTGGAAGTCCAATCCCCGCCCCAAAAAAAAGAAGACCTCACACTTTCCAAGAAATTCAAAACACATTCAGGAGGCTTGTAGACAGAGAAGAAGAAAAGCGGAAGAGCGTTGAGAACTGCTTTAATGAGAACCAATCTTCCACCCTCTGACAGAGTAGACCATTTCCACGCACCCAGCTTTGCCTTACATTGAATAAAAATTTCCCAAGCCTTTTTCTTTTTCATATTTTGTCCCACCCAGAGCCCCAGATATTTAAAAGGAAGCATACCCTTCTTGCATTTGAAAAGATCATCCGCATTAAGAATGCCACTATCCAGTACTTTTATCCCTGAAACGAGCTTTTCCCCATATTAAATTTTAGACCCGAAATCTTCTCAAAGCAAAATAAAATCCGTTTACAAGCTCCATTTCCCCAAAAAAAATTGTATCATCCGCATATTGAAGATGAGAAATTGAAATTTGATCTTTTCCAATACGAACTCCAAAGAATTTTTCTTGTGCAACTGCTTCCTCATGAGGACATTTAAACCTTCTGCCGCTAAGAGAAAAAGAAAAGGAGATAGGGGGTCTCCCTGTCTAATACCCCGTTCCAAGTTGAACTCCTTAGACGGACTTCCTCCAACCAAGACCGATGCTCTAGCAGAGGAAACACAACCTCGAATGCACCTCCTCCATTTTAGACCAAAGCCCATATTTATCAAAGTATTATCTTAGAATGACCAATTAAATCAGAGGTTACATGATTGGTAGCTCCACTACCAAGCTACCATGCATGATTAGTGACAAAACTTGGAGTAGCCATAAATGTAGATATTTGATTAGGTTTAAGCCTAGAATTGGAGTCTCCCTGAAATTCAGCGTCAAATGTATGCCAAATTTTTCCACTATGTTCCCATTCATCCTACACAACCGACACAACATCTTACTGCTACTGTTAGATTTTCCACCTCCCTACCTTTGTTTCTGCCACCTTTAAAACTTTTTCTTCCTCTTATAGAGGTCTGAACATGATTATAAGGTCTCATATTTGCTCTATTAAAACCAAATAGAGCACCAGAATAGGTAGTTAAGTTAATAACTAGAGTTGGCTAAGGTAAAATAATAGAAGTAGTAAGATTAAACCTAGCTACGAGTCTCTCATGAGTTATCAACTGAGACTAGACCTCTGGCCATGCCAATGAACCTATTATGGCAGTTATGTTCACTATATCAGTTTCATAGTCTTTATCGATACCTTCAAAGGTAGCTAGAATAAGTTCACATTTAGAAATGTGATAACCAACGGAAGCTAAATTGTCACTATAAGATTTCACAAGAGCAAGATAATCATCCATAGACTTAGTTATTTCCTTTCACAGATTTGGTTAAGGCACTTTTATATTCTAACATCCGAGCCTCAAATTGATTTTTTAAACAATACCTCAAGAGTATATCAAATCTCAAAAAAAGTAGAGCATCATATGACCTCCACCAAATCTTGTCCAGTCTTAGAACTTAGGAGCCATCCCATGAGGAGTTGGTCTATTGATTCCATTCTTTAAGAGTTGGGTTGGACAAACATCATGGGATAACATGTGGCTTAGGTGTGGTTCTTAGCCGAAATCCACCCAGTTTGTGACCTTTGGCTACTGGAAGCTGGACATTAGACTTTTGGAGAAGATGGTTATCGCTAGTAAGTTTGACATTGTTGGTTTGATTTAGATGACCATTAATCGGTGATGGAGTCAGAGAGTTGATTACAGACGAGATGCTTGATCTAAGTAAGGAGGGATAAGTGTTAGACATAATGACATAATATTCTAGATATAGAAAATTAGGAAAATAATTGATTGTAATCAATCTCATTATGGTTATTATTATGTTCACATTATGACTATTAGTATAAATAGCTTACTATTGTATTCAATCAAAGCAACGCAATACAATATCTTTTTCTATTACTCTGTTATGGTATCGGAGCTCTGAGACTAACGTCGTTTAGATCCTGAGCAAACTTTCAAGAATCCGTTCGGGTGAGGGTTCGTTACACTAATCTATACGAATCCTCACCCCCTCCGTTCTTACGTTTTTTTTTTCTCTTTTCTTCTCAAATTTCTTTTTCCTGCTTGTTCTTCGGCCGGTCATTTTTCTATCTGTCAACCCACCTCTAAAAATCAGCACTTTAATTTCTTTTTACCACTATCTTTGCTTTCTTATTTCACAAGTCCCACCTCGATCCTCATCTTTACTATGCTTTATTTCTCGTTCTTTTTTTTTCTCTTTCTTTCTTTTTTCTTCAAAATTCATACATCCACATGCATATTAATGAGATTCGCGGACATGGTAATCTATTGCACCACCAACAAACCGCCACTTTTCTTTCCCGTCCACCCTCCCTCCCACCACCCCTCTTATTATTATTGTTATTATTATATTACTATCAAAATTAAAAAAGAAAAATAAAAAAATCATCATTATTGTTTATCAACCCCGTCAACACCTAGTTCATTTTGTTTAACGGTGATGGTCTCTCAATCAATTTCTTTTTCTAAGCCCTTTCTTTCTCATGGTCAAATTCAATTGTTTCTTTTTCATCGGCAGTTGGACTTTTCACTCACTTGATTTGCTCTTCTATCTTTTTTATTTTAGGGTATATCCTCAATTTATTGTTTTTAAGGGTAAATCCTCATCGTGTGTTTTTTAGGGTATATCCTCAATGTATTTTTTTTGTTAGGGTCTATCCCACCACCTTTTATTCAAGCAATATCAAGTTGAGAAAGTTGATGCTGATTGATATGCAGAGTTGTCGCAGAGGACTCAAGCCATTCATTGCGAGCCAATCATCATGTTCGTTGCACTACCATGTGATTGCGGGGGCGTGTTAGACATAATGACATAATATTCTAGATATAGAAAATTAGGAAAATAATTGATTGTAATCAATTTTATTATGGTTATTATTATGTTCACATTATGATTATTAGTATAAATAGCATACTATTGTATTCAATCAAAGCAACGCAATACAATATCTTTTTCTATTACTCTGTTATGAAATGCAAAGGATGTATTTTTAGAGTTTAACAATAGAGAGCTAATGTCCGTCCAGTACCTTGAATGAGAGAGTTGGATATTGATGAAAGTGGAATCCCAGTAACAACTTGGGTTTCCTGAACTGTTGTTCTATCAATTCCAGCCACATGAGCTGCAATCTGAGGTGAGCTTCTTTGACCTGGCGTATTCCAACAGAGGTGGAGCTACCATGAGAGCTGAGCTCACCGGCTCGGATACCAAGTAAACAAACTAACAAAAACGGTGTTTCATTAATTGTAAAAATGAATGGGCAACAAAGTATATCGCATAAGCATAAATAGATCAATACACAATATATCATAAGATTTTTAGTCTAGATGTCATAACTAACTAGTATTAGATCGTAGCACATCGATACATCATATCCAGGGCCGTCCCTGGGACAAGGCCAACAAAGCTGCGGCTTAGGCCCCCTCCGAAACTTGTAATTTTAGGGCATCCGTTTTCATATAATAGAAGTGTATTTTAGATCAATTTTTTTTTTTACTCAAGCTAAAAAACCGACAAGACCTATATTTATAGCTGAATTCAATAAAAAAGTCTAATCAAATTCCGTAACATTTTCTATAACGCTCATCAACGTAATATACCTAAAAATAGTTGTGATATATTTTTTATTTTCACAGAGTCGAGGGCCCAATTTTTTTTTTTTGCTAAGGCCTCCGATTACTTAGGCCGGCCCTGGTCATATCATTGGGCTCTATCTACATGTAATTCTAGGATTGTATCTTACTTTTTCAGCATCTGATTCTTTTGATGTTAGTTACGGGTATTCATGTCATGAGACTATTTCTTGAGGGGTATGGAGGATTTAGAAATTAAAAAAAAAAACAAGGGGTACCTAATTTATTTTTCAAAGTAATTTTTTTAGGGTGTCAACAAAATTTTGCATAGGTAAGATATGTAGTTTTTTTTTATTTTGAGGTAGTTCCATGCCCCCTACTATATAGGTAATTTTCCATTCTTTGAAGTATAGCATACCGACTGGATCTCCTATAGTATCTACGTTCTAAAATATAAATTCATTTAACTTTTTTTATTTTGTCTCATAATGTAAGTTGTTTATCACATTTTTCTCTTTTTAGCCCTCATTTATTATCTACCAATCCACTTTTTATTATTGTGCATTAATAACATTCAAACTAACTTTTTATATTGATGTTTTTCACAACAAACTATGTTTTTTTTTTGTTACACTTAAAATTTAACGAAAACATAACGTCTCACGTTTAACATTACTGCATATGCTATGTGTCACAATATTATTATTTGTTGAGAATATTTGGTTTTCTATATTTTCTTAATATTGTCTCATAAATTATATGTTTCGTTATGACATTTTTACCCTATGTTTTTGTTATATTTTTCAGACTCTTAACGGATCCGACAATTGTGTCAAACATTAATTTTCCTAAAGTGTAATGAAAAATAGAGTAAACGTTTTAAAAAAACTTAAATGGTTGAGAAGGACGATCATATACACGTGTTCACTACGTTTTTATGCAAGATTACACGTGTTCACTACGTGTTTAAAAACCATTTTAGATTAAAATATAATTACAACTGACATTTAACCTAAAAATAAATGTAAGATAAAAATATCAATATGAAAGATAGGACAAGTTTTAAAAATATGAAAAATATAATGTCGGAAAAAAACCCGTAAATATCCCATATATAATAACTGAATAAGCAATGCTACAACCACAACTAAAATGACACAACCTACACTATTGATTATGTAGGATCTAGTTCATGCAATATATAATACACAATAATCAATGGTGTAGATTCATGTTGTGCAATTAATGTTTGTGCATTACACTTTGACGTTCGTCCAAATTTACTACTCCTTTCGTTCATATTTAACTGTCGTAGTTGCCAAAACTAAAAATTCTTTTTATCTATCGTACCTACATTTTCAAAGCATTATTTATTGTATTTTTCTACATTTACCATTTTTTATTAAGGGATGAGAGAAAACAACACTGCATTAATTATATTCAAGAGATGTTATTGTAATTTTGATGTTAAGTCAAATCATTAACTACTCTTTTTAATATGTGTAGTTTTGATAGCTGTGACGGTTAAATAGGAACGGGAGTGATGACAATCGTTTGGATTCACATGTTCCCCCAATCGAAGAAATATATGATGCGTACTTGGCCCATACTTTCAGCATTTTTCCCTTGAAACAAAAGTGCGTTCACTAACTGGTCACAGGAACATGTACAAATTTGTGGTGCAATATTTGACTAATTAAACTTGACGGATTCGTTAACTTGTGTTCATATTTACTTTGCAAGTGTTTTAATGTCATGCATGGTCCTAATTAGTGGATGCCCTTGTTTGTCAAGATAAACTAGTAACACAACATACCTTAATTCACTTTTCATTGATTTATTCAGCAATGTAAATATAAATTTTCTTATAATAAAACTTCATACATGATATATAATATGTAAAAACCACCATATCGAAACGATATATATATGAGACATTAAATTGCTTATACTAAGAAGCAGAGGACTTTTATGGCGGTTTAGAGAAATTGAGTCGTCTGCAAGTTAATAAAACGGGGGTAGGAGAGTAAAGGTAATAATTGCACAATCAAGTGACTATTTATGTACTTGAAAAGGAAATCAAGATTACGTAGTTCACAGGTGGAGTGAGTGTACATTCGTCATTGTAGAAATATAGGTTTATATATGAGATGAAGCGTAAGACTAATATAAGAATACTAGAATTGTTGACATGTCAGTCAAGTTGTTGGATGATTTTGGGTCGTGATAATCCAGTTGGATATCCAGATCCTATTAAATAGATACATGGCCCCCCACCATGCACTTCTTGTGAACACAAGCCTTTAGACCTAGCCACCTAAGAGGCCTCAACAATACTGGAGGCATTGTGTCACTCAATGAGGTTTGAGGGCCAGTTGAGACATGGCACCCAGTGAGATTTGAGGGCCGGTTGAGCCATTCTCAAAGTGAGCTCTCATGTGTCCCCGAGACATCGAGCTATTGAGCCCTTTAATTTGTGAGATAATGTGGTAGATTTGTGGCACTCGTTAAAATGTTGAGTTATGGAATCACGGGTTGAGGGCGGTGAATAGTGACCCATATCAATACACATCATATATATACATATTTTTCGGATCATGTTTAGACTTGCATATATGTATGCCTCAAAAATTTACAAGTACGTAGATCCGGTTTCAAAATGATATACACACCGTTTTATACACATCAAAGACACGTTAATATATGATCGATAGAACCTAAGATAAAATGGTAGATACTTTGTATATAAAAATATATATCCATATATTTTGAAATTTGTTTACAAGTATAATAGGAATTTTTTTTTTTTTAAATGCTGAAAAATAAAGAATTTATGGTTTATTATTCTCAATCATTTCTATTTTCACTGCGAATGGATCGCGTCGTGATATTTCACTGAGCGCCGGTTTCACTATTTTACCGTTTTTTTAGAAAAACACAAAGCCGGCCATTGGTTGAGCGAAGTGAACTGCCCTGAAAAAAAGCGTGGCCATCCCGTATTGAAATGGCGGTGCGTATAGGATGGTCGCGTTTTTTCCAGCAGTCGCCATCAACCAAATGGCGGCAGCTGCTTTTTCACAAAAATGAATAAAATCGCCAGTTGAATCGAAAATGAAATTTCGCAGAAAATAGCTTCAGATGAAATAATAAACCATAAATTCTTTATTTTTCAGCATTTAAAAAAAAAAAAAATTCGTATAATAGCATATAAAGCTAGTGATAGATTTTGGTCAAAAAAAAAAAACTAGTGATAGAATGTACTAACTTTTTTGGATCCAAAAGTTATGATGGCCGGATATGTATTGTGCACATCATAATGTGTCAAATTATGTCGTTTAGCTTAATTTGGGATATATGCATGCTTTTGTATTTGTTGCTAAAAGGGTGCTTAAACTACCACCCTTTGAAAACTATAAATAGACCTCACAATTGAAATTATAAAAGAACATCAACAACTTAAAATCACACTAAATACTTAATTCATATCACACCATGAAGAAGGCTTTCACCATATTTTCCATATTACTAATTTTGTGCTCTGTAGTTTCTTCTGTACACCCCGACGTCGTCGATGGTACTGCCGCCCATGATCTGCTTTACGATTTCATGCAAGCTCAACGGCTAAGGAAACCGGTGGCGGCCGCCGTATCTGTTGAAAAATCATCGAAAGAAGAATACTCACCTGTTTATGCAGGTGCTCAAGATGGTTTGAAGGATACCGATAAGATCTCGACGTTGCCGGGACAGCCTGTCGGAGTGAATTTCGATCACTACTCCGGCTATGTCACCGTTGATCCGAATGCCGGACGAGCACTGCATTATTACTTTGCTGAGTCTTCTTCTTCAAATTCTTCCGCCACTACTCCACTTGTCCTTTGGCTTAATGGAGGTATATAATAAGATATATATATATATATATATATATATATATATATATATATATATATATATATCATTACCAATTTACTACAACCACTGTCCACTGTGCTATTGTTTGATACTGTTGAGATATATAAAATGTTAATCGTCTATATATATAATTGTTCCAACAACAGGACCAGGATGTTCTTCATTGGGGGGTGGAGCAATGACTTCATTAGGTCCTTTTCGGGTAAACAGTGACGGAAAAACCCTCTGGCAAAACCCCTTTGCTTGGAATAATTGTAAGTTTTCATTTTTACAATTCTGAATATGTTAAATTCAGTTTAATTACCGTTACCCCTAAAAAAATCAGTTTAAAAATGCCATAATTGTTCATCTTGCCAATCCATATGCAGTGGCTAATGTGATATTCTTGGAGTCGCCTGCCGGTGTCGGGTTTTCGTATTCAAATACTTCTTCAGATTACATTGTTGGTGATAGCAGAACTGCATTAGACACATACACCTTTCTAGTCAATTGGCTTGAAAGATTTCCGAATACAAAACCAGAGACTTTTATATTACTGGTGAAAGTTACGCCGGACATTACGTACCTCAGCTTGCTCAACTGGTCCTCCAGAACAACAATTTTACCAATCAAACCATCATCAACTTGAAAGGAATAGCGGTAAGCCATCAATATGTTTTTCTTTTCTTTTTCATGCCATTCCTTTCCTTAAAATGCATAATAAATAAAAATGAAATTGTTTGGTTTTCAGATTGGAAATGGATTTATGGACTTTGAAACACAGAACAAGGGGACATTCGATTATACTTGGTCGCATGCTTTAATATCCAATGAAATCCATGAAGCCATCATTTCAAATTGCAATTTTTCGTCGACCGAAACTGTATCTGATACATGCAACGGATATGTCAGAGAAGCTCATCAAGCCCTAGGCAACATCAACGCTTACGATATTTATTATCCACTATGCAATTCATCCTTAATTACACCGGTAATTTATAAAAAAACGGTTAAACCCTGACCGAAAGGGTCTTCACTACACTGTCCCACGGAATGAGTGGAGATGTTAATCGTATGTTCAATCTTTTTATTTCTTTATTTTATGAAGCATTAATTTTTTATTATCTCTCCAAATTTGAACAGAAAACTGAATATGATCCGTGCTCCGATGTTTATGCGAATGAATATCTAAACATAGCACAAGTGCAACAAGCTCTTCATGTGAATATCAGTGGGAGCCTTCCTGGACCTTGGACTCCTTGCAAGTATGGTCAAACTTAAATTCGTCTCTTTTCCAGGTTCGTATTTATTTAATTATCGTTACTGATTCGTATAACATCCTAAATGCAGTAACATCATAAATCGCAATTGGACGGACCAGCCAGATTCAGTTTTAGATGTAGTTGAAGAGCTAATGTCGAGTGGGATTCGAGTCTGGTTGTACAGGTAAATTAGTTACAACCAATATTTATATATAACACCGTCTAATTATTGTTCCATCTTGTGAACGAAGTACATAACCAGCTAATTTATCATGTTATACCGGTATTTATTGTTACAATTAATTGCTTCATTTGCAGCGGGGACACCGATGCTGTTGTGCCTGTGACAACAACTAGGTATGCAATCGAGAAACAACTTGGAAAGTCAGTGAAAACGCCATGGTTTGCTTGGTATTATGAAGGAGAGGTACGTCAATATTGATTGAGTTTGATCATTATAATCGACATAGGTACGTTGTTTTACTCAAATGAATCAATCTTGGTTATATTTTCTATCATAGGTTGGCGGGTTCGTCGTTGAATACAATGACTTGACTTTTGTGACCGTAAGAGGTGCTGGACATGCTGTTCCGAGCTATCAACCTGGTCGGGCACTCGCCTTATTCAAGTCATTCTTAGATGGAAAGCTTCCCCCATCAAATTAAACATGCATTTAATCAAATTCAAATAAGGCATATATTTCAAGAGTATGCGATGTTAGGTCTGGTGTGTAACCCTGAAAGGTGGGGAATAGTTAAACCTAACTTTTGCATATTGTTTCTTTGTATACAATATCAATATTGAAGTCAATAAAATGGAATAAAATAAATTTTCGTGATGTACGGTGGTTTTGATGATCTAGATCCAATTGGAAAAATGTTATGAATATTATGATATAAAAATAGACAAAACACATTTTATCGATTATGATGGGAGACTCGTTGATTTATATGAATCGAATGATGAGGTTTTAATAAAAGGGAATGAGGAGAAGGATGTAAATATTTCATCAATCGAGTAGAAGGCTGACGATCTTTTGAAAGTTTTGCATAAAATGACAAAACTATTTATTCATCATCGAAATTCACTTGTGTTCGAAATTCACTGTTTAAATTCACTACCGAAATTCACTGTCAAAATTCACTAATTTTCAAAATTCATTGTCGAGATTCACTAATTTTCGGGATTCACTGTCGAAATTCACCGATTTCGGATTCATTCAGGAGATTCACCGATTTTCGAATTCACCGTTTTCTTCTCGCTTATAAAATTATGCACGATTGTCATCTTCTCCCTATAAAAATATGTAGATGTCATGTTACTTAAAAATACTCCAGATTGTGTCATTATCCCTAATTTTCCATTAATAAAATTGTTGTGCGTGGCAGCAATATTATTACTTTTCAATGTCCCTTCCACGGTAGGGGTGTTGTGACTATAGAAGATGATGTAGCACATTCAAGCTAGTTAAGAGTGTTTTATTATGTTTTAATTATATAATAGCCATGGGCTTTTGTGTGTTAACCTAATTGAGCTTTTTAGCCTATAAATAATCTAAGTCTTTAGTTGCTAGGGGAATGTAATCTTGAATATTGAATTTTCTTCTTTTGAGAATGATATTACGTTTGAGCTTGGATTATCTCGTATTTATCCGTTTATTATAGATCTTCTATATCATTTGGTATCATAGCATAGGTTTTTCCCTTTGCTTGTCGACGACTAAAATGAGCTGGGAAGATAGCCGGATTCACGACGTTGTTCGGGATTCGAAGATCCGTTGGAATATTCCGTTGAAGCTTGATCGGAAGTTCGATTCTTTCACACCCGAATTGAATCGAGGTTCTTTTGGGCTGAGACACCAGTCACATTACAACACCCACCAAGTTAGCCGAGATTTCCCTCGTGCTTCAATGGCTTGGCCGGGTTAGTGAAGAGAATCAGCAATTCGAATGCAATTTTGGAGAAAGAAAAAGAATCTATTATAGATCCATTTTACCCACCTTTGATGGCTCTCCAATTATTGAAGATTTTTGGGATTGGATTTATGCACTTGAGGATTACTTTGAAGAGATGCTGATACCCGATAAGCTGCAGTGTAAATTGCCGTTTTATACTCTTCTCGGAGAAGCTTACGGGTGGTGGTATCAACTGCAACATCATAGGCTCTTGGAAGGTAAATTGAAGATCTCTTCTTGGACCAGAATGAAGCATTTACTAGCGAAGAGATTTTTGCATACCAGTTGCTCGACGAAAGGCCCGTTAGGAGTTTACAACAACATCAGCTCGATTGAGGAGTATAAGCGCAATCCTCCTTATGGGCTTTACCACAGCACGTTTATTTCTGGGATGGAAGGCATGCCAAAAGTTCCTCCTCTGACACCCGTGATTGTATGCCTCCTAAGCATTCAAATCCCATCACCATGATTTCTTTTACAGAAGAAAAATATAATCGGAGGGAGATGGTGGTCTTTGATGTCCATATTGATGAAGTTCGGTATCAAGTTTTAAATCATTCACTTGGGAGACTCCATGAAGAAGTTGCCAATATAAATGTTCAAGCATTCCTATCATTCGATCCGGGCGGGATTATTTATTCCTCAGAATCTTGGAATTATGTGAGTCGTCTTTGCTTCCACACTTTCATAATGTTTGTGATTAAAATGCCTGTTGATGAGAAAGCATCTGATATGCTATGTGGTAAAAGCAGCATGCTGAGAACCATGGAAATATTATTATATATTGGTGATAATGAAGAACAGTTGCATCATGTTGATTTAAATTCCGAACAAATACCTAATGCCTTATCTATTATTTCCAAACAATTATTTGAGCCATCAATGGTTTTCTCACCCAGCACCTATGATATTAGCCATTTGGAATTGAGTTCGTTCAATGGTATCTCGGTCGAGCATCTACAAAATACTTCTTGGATTATGTATGTCCAACCACAGGGCTTGAGACTTTTCTTTCATATGAGCTTGATTAAGGAAGAATTTACTTGGGCGCTTTCGTTGCGACAAGTTATTGAGATGGAGGATCTGGAATTGAATCACCAAGCTTGTGATCCAAAGTTGGGTAGAGGTGGAAAGCTCGACAATGTTCACCATATTCTATATGTTTTCACAATTGCTTTAGACCGGCAGAAGACTTGCAAGCATGTTGATGACATAAAAGCTACTTTGTCTGATCTATTTAATATGATGGATGTCAGAATCATTAATCAAGATCATGATCATTTGATTACAGTTTGGAAACAAGTTAGACTAATTGTTCATGATTCAAATGCTATGTCTTTACAGCTTGTGATTGGTACTGAGCTCAACCTTTGGAAGTCAATTTGGAGTGCATTTTGTTGAGTGGCATACCCAATTATTTCAACAGCATGGAAGGCTCAATGTTTCATCTTCATGTGCATGCGGCGCCCCAGTTGCATTTTTCAAACGGATACGAGTCTCAATCTAACTCGTGGACGAGTAATTTCATGGGAGGGTTGGAATGATGAGAACAACGTTAATGTGGGAAGAAAGCTCATCATGGTGGATATAATCGGGGTTATAATGAGTTCATGTGTGAATACTTTGTCCAAGAATGGACAATCAAGGGAGTCTTTGAAATTGTTTTACAAGGTGGTGAATGGACTTGACCCACCAATGGTTCTTGATAATGCTTGCGAGGCCTCGATGTGGATCTCTGAGTTCGCTCGTGGACGAGCTTTTGAGGAGGAGGGATGGAGATGATGTAACACATTCAAGCTAGTTAAAGAGTATTTTATTATGTTTTAATTATATAATAGCCATGGGCTTTTGTGTGTTAACCTAATTGGGCTTTTTAACCTATAAATAGTCTAAGTCTTTAGTTGCTAGGGGGGATGTAATCTTGAATATTGAATCTTTTTTCTCTTTTGAGAATGATATTACCTTTGAGTTTGGATTAGCTCGTATTTATCCGTTTATTGTAGATTTTCTACATCATAAGGGAGGGGGTAAAATGGTAATTTTCAACCGAAACTTTAAGATAACAGGAAAAAAATTAGTAATAATAAAAAAATCATAGGGCTAAAATGCATCAACGCAAATTTTATGTACACACAACAGGGGATCCCGCTAATGAAATTACGAAATAATGGGCCAACCTTTTCCTTGTTTTCATGTTAACTTCTCTTCATAATAACCTAACACATCATTACCAAATAATGGGCCAACCTTCCTAAAGCCCATTAATAAAAATTAAAACAAAATAATCCTACTAAAAAAATAAAAATGGTTAATAATCCCTTCGTCCGAGAAAGTAAAAAGAATGTCTTTTCACACAACTAAAAGTTTTAATACACAACAAAAAAAGTCTTAATACACAATAATTTTTTTCCACATTTATCCTTTAATTTATTGTTTTTTTCACTTGATAATTCTGATTGAATTTCAGACAGAATGTTCAATAATATTCATTACTCACTTTTAGTCAGAAAGTCTTTCTGAAACGTATTGGTATGGAAAACATTCAAAATTCTGACTCAATTAAATCAGAATAATCATCGTTTTCTGACTGAAATTGGGTCAGAATAATTTGCAAACTCGTTGATTCTAACCGAATTTCAGACAGACTATTAAAAGTTTTCTTGACTCAATTTTAGTCAGAAAGTTTTTCTGATGGAATACATTCAAAATTCTGACTCGAATTGATTCATTATCATGATTGCTTTTTGACTCGAATTGGGTCAGAATATTTGTTGTGCGAAAAGATGTTCTCGATATAAACCACTCTATCTATTTTTGTTTTTTTTTTCCCAGAATATAAGTCATTCCACATTACTCAGTTAAGTATTTATTACCATTTTCTTTATCAAACCCTAATTTATTAACAATTCATCTACCTTTATATAATTTTTTCCATAATGATAGTCGATAGATATTTTAGACATTTCTCCTTAAAATTTATGATATTCAACCACCTTTTTAATATGTAAAAACAATCGAAATGATTTATATTTTGGGACAGTGCATCGGAGTAATAAAGTTTAAAGTAAAAATCTCAAGATAATCGACAGAAATCAATTCACACGTTCAAAAGTCCGAAACATATCAAGCGTCTTTACTCGTATTAACTTTCACTCGCAGTCCATCAGCATAGACAATCCCGATTTTTCATTAACATGTTGAATATGGTCAAATGCAAAGTCGATAGTAGGCTGCTCGTACCGTAAGTTTAGCATCCATTGTATTAATGATATTATGAATTGTGGATGATTGATAATGAGTGAGATTGTTGAGTTAATAATGGTCCGTGTCTAGCAATTTCTTAAGTAATGGTTATTAGTTCAAGCTTCTTAAGTGAATTATTTTATGGATTTAGTTGGAAGATACTTTATGCCACAAGGTTTTAAATCGGGGCTTGACCAAATGGTCTGATTTCTACTCAGGTTTTAGGGTCGGAGCAATGTGAGTGGGAAGTCGGTGTGGGAGGATAGTGGGGTAAGGGTGCGATATGGTGGGGTTGAGGTAAGGTAGGTGTCGGTGAGTTTAAGGTAAGGGTAAAGGTGGGTGGTGATGGGGTTGGTAGTGTGGGGGTATGGTTGAGGTGGGGTGAGTGTTGGTGAGATTAGGGTAGGGGTAAGTGTGGGCGGTGTAGATGTTTGTGGGGTGAAGATAGGGTGGGAGAGGTTGGGGTGAGGGTGGGATGGGGTAAGGGATGTAGAAGTGGATGAGGCAGCTGGAGAGGTAAGAGTGGTGGTATAATGGAGTGGGTAATGATAGGATTCGGGGTGGGATGGCGGGATGGAGGTTGGGGTGAGGTATGATGAGAAAAAGGCAACGGCGTATGTGTATGGCCTATGGATTGGGGGTAGGGCTGAGCAAAATAACCAGTAAACCAATTCAAACCAATTCGAATTAACCAAACCAATAACAAACCAAATGAATTGGTTTGATTTGAAACCAAACCGACTTGCACCGGGTTGTTTTTGGATATTTTTAAGTATACCCAATCCAATCCAAACCAAACCAATTTTTTTATACATTAATTATATATATTATATTCATTACTCAACCGACCAAATATAATCCAGTTTTTTTTCTCAATATAACCCATTATATTACAATCTTAGACTCTCGGCCCACTTAGACCAATAGTAGAGTTTAGTTCGGCCTTTTGCTCTTTTGATGTAAATATGTAAATCGTTAAATGCATGTATGTAAGTATGCAACTATGAAGGATTGATTGTAGTTGAATTATATTGTAATGTGTTGTTACTTGTTAGTTGTTTTAAGGTTTTTTTTTTTATCGTTTTGGTTTGTAATTTATTTTAGTTTGGATGTAGTTATTTAGAGTTTATGTAAAAAAATGTTAGTTTTGTCATTTTTTTTAAGATTAGGTTTGTTAAATCGAAATCAACCCAATCTAAACCGAAACCAATTCGAACCAAACCAATAGGGTTAACTTCGCTTTGGTTTGGTTTGAGAAACGAATTATGGTGCCCCAAACCAACCCAAGTCTTTCAAAACCAACCTAAACCCATCCAAACCAATCCAAACTCACCCCAAATCCACCGACCAATTGTATTCAAATGGCTCTTCCGCTTTACTTATGAGCATCAATTCCTATCCAACCCAATCTTATCGTTATTGTTCAATCCAGCTCAACCCACTAACCAATATTTCTTAGCCCAACCCACCGACCAATTGTATTCAAATGAGCTCTTCCGAATGCTTTTGCTTTATTCTTATGAGCATCAAGTGATTTATTCTGTCGTCAAATTCTAAGCTTTTGAAAAATAAATTATATACCGCACTCAACGAAAAGGTTTGGTAGGGTTGTTATTTGTCATTAGATATACGGATTACACTAGACATCATTATAAATTTACAACTATCCAAACGAATAAGTGTACCTTTAACAAGGGTACTAGGCATTCAAAGCGAAAACATTGATAACGAGACATTTACCCTTAATTAAGGTGCATAATCGTCAAACCATCCAAATATTTTACTCTCTTGTTTTCACTTAAGGACACTAAGCACGATCTCTTTAACAATATATCATGATTTATTCATATAATATAACATTAATTAGTTCTTAAATAAGTATGACTTTTTATTAATATTCGACCAACGTAACATCTAATCCTACTCCATTCTTAGGTCAACCATATATTCCATTTTTGTTTTAATCACATTTATTTAAAAGCTTTCATGTTCAAGTCAACCTCATGCCTTTTCTACTCCCAATCAATCTTTGTATCTAAGTTGTTATATATATATATATATATATATATATATATATATACTAAATAGATTTAAAATTTAATTGTGGTAAAGTCAATAAGTCACAATATAACTTCTTGAATGCATCTGCTTACCTTCAATGGTCGATTAATTCTTTGATGATGCAATTATTTCGATGCTGAAGTTTCAAGAAAAAGGCTGGTGGGGTGGGTGTGGGGTGGGGAGGGGGGAGGGGAGAGGGGTAGTGTCAAAAGAGAAAATATGGAAATTCATATACTATAATAGGAGGAGTTGAAAGCTACGGGTTGTTATTAAAAGAAAATATCACAAAATCAGAACCCAACGTGCAGGTTCCACTGATAAAGTTGGAGTTGAATTATTTGCTATGTGTAGGACTTTTAGGAAGCAAATAGGGATGGAAATTAAATTTGGTGGTACATCCATCGGCACGACCGGATTCAGGAATTTTTTTTTTATATTGAGAGTGAGGTCAGTGAAACCTAAAACTATATCTTTAATTCAAATATTTGTTTTGGTTGGGTCACCGTACCCTGATACTACATTTCTTTTAACAACAAACCAATATTCTGTAACAATAAAATTAAATCGTTTTAATACTAAAACATCCAATTGTTAGTAGAGGTCGCGTGACCCCTTCACATATTTAGATCCACCCATGAACCATGGTCGTCTCGGTGCAGTCGGGGCCGTATGTTAAAATTTTGTTTTATTTGTTTTTATCTTGTAAAAAGTTGTGGCGTGGCCTTAAGGTATATTATAAGAATATATCTATTGATTATATTGATCGACTAACTGAACATATATTGATTTAGGTTTTACAAATTCTTTTAATTTGAATGGACCTAAAACATACCTTTAACACATATAAACAGAAACTCTAAGTCGTGGTCATGTTCGCTATCCTACAAACACTCCTGGTCATATGAATAATCTTATTTGCATCGCAAAACAATCGCGTTTTACATTGAAGTAAAATAACTATATTTTATGTTTAAGTAAAGATGCGGGTATACTATAAAATAAAATAAAAAATTTGAGATGGCCCCTAATCTTCCCCACCAAAAATAGTATCCAATAAATCTGCAATTTTCTTAAAGTCATGACTTCCTAAGTAGGGTGGTCATAGAAATCTTAGGCTACCAAAAAAAAGGACAATGGATAAAAATAAAATATTACAAAAAGTCGGTGGATAAACTGTTAAAGATTTTCTTTTTTTTAGGAAAAATGGTAATTATTGAAAGACGGTCTTTCCAGTCGGGTTAGTTCTCTTGTCAGAGGATTTCTTTGGTGAGAGAATCGTTTTGATGTGGCGAGGATCTGGGCCACATAGCTTTCTCGAGGTGGAATACACAAACTTGCAGCGCATATGGAAATTATGTGCTCAGGATCTTCACACATAAATAGTTCTCAATAGGAAATCACTGAGGATAAATTTTTCTTTCCGTCAAGTCTATTAGTATTTTCACTGATTTTATAATAATCTGGTAAGTGCATTTACTCCTTGAATAGTATTTTCCTCATCGAGAACGGAAGAATATGATAAGGATAATATCATTGTAGGAAGATATATCAAATAACATATATTATAATTTTTTATTTTTTTAATTATTTTTTTAAGGGATTTCTAATTTCTTACCTACGATAAAATGTGTATTATGTAAAAGAATAAAAATGAATTCATTTAAATATATGTTACTTTATACAAACTTTTCTACAAATCAATTCTGTATAAAAATGCTCCAAGAATATGTTGTATTTGATCAATAATCTAACTTCAAATTGTATAATAAAATAAAAATAAATGTCAATGTAGACAAACAAAAAATGTTAATACAACTTTTTAGAGAAATTATAATTAATTTACCAAACTTTTTCCTCTTCGAAAAAAACTTGATGTTCGTTCCTTATTCTTTGGAAATCACGATTCAATATCTCTTTATATTTTTCCACACCTCCCGCAAAACCTTGTTTTATATATAAAAAGCATTTTTGTTCATAGATGGTTTTTTTTTTAAAGTGGATTCTTAGATAGTTATTAGTTTCATCTTAATTTAAATCTTGTAATTTATGATGATGAGCAAGTTAAACTCTATTATTACTTGAATTTACCTAAATAAAATCCAACATAAACATGGAAATCACCTAGTAAGTTTTATTTGAATTTGAATAACTCCATAATTCCTTTGTTCATCAAATACTCCGGTTACTTTCAGCCCCAAAAGTTGTGCCCCCCTCGTTCATAGAAAACTCCACATTATTTTCAACCTCAAAACGATCGGTACGTAGAGGAAATCGATATAGGCTAATTATTGAGCCGAGTAGTGAGTTAAATCTTTCTCTCTCTCTACCTTAGTTCAATTCAATTATTTTCTTTTACAAAATTAACCCAAGATTTGATCTTTTGTATGATATTGTTTATAGATCATAATTTTATGCAATAACCTATTAATTGTTATTGTGAAAGTGTATTCAAATCATTGTAAAATCCCACATAGGAAAAATAATAGATTTCTCACCCCTATATAAGTGTGAGACATAAAGTGTCTTGTCATTAACTTAGCCAATTTTTTGCACCAAGCGAAATCAGCGGTAAAAGCAGTTGACCGACAATTTATAACTTCATTTAAGCCTACTGCTGACACATGGGGTATGCAGGCGTTACAATCATCTTCATTGCACTCCATCATCAAAGGGTCTTTACTTACACCAAACAAACTGCTTCTACCAATTGGCTCTAATTGACTTTCACAAAATTGATTATATGTAATCAGCGTGATGCACCGGTAGGTGGAGTGTATCGATAAAATCGGTGTGATGCAAATAAATATCATGACTTGAGAATCAAATTCAAGTAAAATATATCTAAAGGTGAATAATACATTAAAAAAAACAAAATACATATGTATAGGCATATAGTCAAAATTGAGGTCATTATACATACAATGAAGACCTACGTGTATCGATAAAATGAAGATATCATGACTTGAGAATCAAATTCAAAATATATCTAAAGGTAATAATACATTAAAAAAACCAAAATACATATATAGTCAATCAATGTATTGAGGTCTGCATTTTGGTGATGTGGCAGAAATGCAGGCCATACATTATTAGTGAAAAGGTTTTTTTCCCTTTTAGTTTTTTTTTTTTTTTTTTTTTTTTTGTTGTTGTTGTTGATAAAAAGTCTATTATTTTACATAATAAAAAAATCATTTAATTTATTTTTTTTAATTCGACCAGTACCTGCTACTCTCTCTCCTTTTTCCTCTCAATTCCTCCCTCAGATGAAGCCTGCGGCATACCGCCATGGAGATTTCTTCTACTCCCCTGCTGCCGTGTGGCTCTTTCTACTGAAGATTGGCCAAATTGTCTGATTGTTGATTAAGGAACTTGTTCTGGTTCAATTGATTTAACTAATGGGAATGTTTAGCTGGATTATGAAGAGATTGAATGGGAGCTTCACTCTATAGCCTCGGTTGCTATTCAATTTTTATTTTTTCTGGTGAGCTATTCTATTACTTGGAATAAAGAAATTATGTTTTCCGTTAAAATGTATTCAATTGAAAGGTGGGCTTTGGTTTTCCGATTTTTTTCTACTATTTCTTCAAAAAGATTATCGCTTTTTTTTTTTTTGTGAGTGTGCCTAATTTCTTCTATATAGCTGACTTCAACTACTTTGAACTGAGATGCTGTGTATATACACTTTTATTTGTATGTATGTGAGCTTGAAATCTAGATACATGAAGGTTGTTTTTCTTTGCTGCTGTTACTTCTGATGAAGTTACCAAAGGAAGTTTCTCTATCCATTTAAGCTATGGCGTTTACTAGCCCCATTTCTCTTGAAGTGAAGCAGTTGCCAAAATCTGAGAGAGTGATAATGCTTTGACATAAACAAAGACATGACTTAAAAATCATCTTACTTTTGTTCTTTTACCTAGTAAGAAAAAAGTGTAAAGTAAGAAAAAGGACAATAATTGACAAGTTGAAAATGATATTGCACCAGGTAAATATGAAAAAATATTTTTGTCAACTGCTTCATCAGTTAATAAGGATCGGAGGGAGTAAGTATTTCATGTGCTTCCCTGTTTCAGTGGCTTTTGTTTTTATCTCTCCACTCTATGTGTTTAGTAAATAAGGCGGGTAAACTGCACCTTATTGCTTTTCTGCTTCTGTTTTAACTTCTGTATCTTGGTGTTTTGTGAATTGATAACAATGTTGTTAAGTCTTTCGAATCAAGTCTCATACAGAACTTAATTGTTTCTGGTATCGTAGGTCTATAGTGTAAACATGTTCCATTCTTTTTTGTGGTGTTCCTTTATCTTTTACTGTTGTTCTATTAACCTGATCATAATGCCTAATTGTGTTCATTTTCAAGTCTTTTGCCTTAGGATTATTTTTGGCAAAATGATTTGAGAACAGTGCCTAGGTGGATGAACTTCAGTGCGTTGCTCGTGTATGATAGCTAAAATGGTCAGGCAAACATTAAATCTGAGGTTTGATCACTCTGGGTCCTCAAGATCAGCGGAATCAGCTTTAGATATGGAAAGGAATGGTTCTGATCATCCAATTCAAAATCCGTCAAGTCCACCGCAACCACAAGCTTTTGCTCAAGGTGCTCAGCTCTCTGAGAATAATGCTGCCTACTTTTCTTGGCCTACATCCATCCGGTTAAATGATTCTGCTGAAGATAGGGCTAATTACTTTGGGAACCTTCAAAAGGGTGTTTTGCCTGAAACACTTGGACGATCGCCTAAGGGGCAGCAAGCTGCAACCTTGCTCGAACTTATGATCATCAGAGCTTTTCATAGCAAAATCCTACGCCGTTTTAGTCTTGGCACGGCTATTGGATTTAGGATCAAATGTGGTGTATTAACAGACATACCTGCTATAATAGTTTTTGTTGCTAGGAAAGTTCATAGACAGTGGCTAAATCATGCACAATGTTTACCAACTGCTCTGGAGGTATTTAACAGATATCTGCAAAGTTGTGCTTGTTTCTGGTATTTTTGACTCAAACCATGTTATTGGCTCTTAGGCTTCTGCTTTTTCAAATACTTCTGCCTATTTTTTTGTTGGATTATTCAGTTTCATGCCATGTTAACTTGCAATCCCTCCAAAAATAATTCAATAACAGAAAAACATACTTCCTCAGTCCCATGTTAAGTGTCCACGTTTTCTTTTGGGGCGTCAAAGTAAGTGTCCATTTATGTCTTTTTAGCATGTACGGTAAATAGGGTTAATATTTAATGTTGCAACAACTACTTGAAGGGTATATGTGTAAAATCTTCCATCAATTAATGAGTTTAATGCATTAACCATATTTTTTTAACTCGTGTGAAAAGTCAAAATGGACACTTAGAATGAACGAGAGGGCATAGAATTATTTCATGGCAAAATATTGGCTTTCATCTATATGTGTACTCTGTTCTTGGACCAAATGTTAGATCTGGAAGTGTTTCTAAAGTTTCTTGCTTTTCTTTCCTTAAGTTCTGAGTTTCTGCAAATATAACACAGGGTCCTGGTGGTGTATGGTGTGATGTGGATGTTGTTGAGTTCTCTTACTATGGTGCACCAGCTGCAAACCCGAAGGAGCAACTATATACAGAACTGGTGGATGGCTTGCGGGGAAGTGACCCATACGTTGGATCTGGTTCTCAGGTTAAATATCCTTTGAACTACAGTTGGTCAAAAATAGGTTGTTTGTGTTAATACTCCTTGTACCTTTTTATCCCCTCCTATTTTGGGCATGGTATTTATAATTGAGCTCAATTGTTTCTGTATAAGCACCACCCCTGGGAATTTCTTGAGAATTACCTTGTTGAGAATGATTTGAAATTCAGTTTCCATCTAACATGATCTTAGTGTTTCTAAAATTGTTTTTCACTCGTGCATGGTCATTGCAAATTCTTTCTTTATCAACATTTATGTTACCAAATGCAACAATGGTTCATGTTGGGCTATTTTCAAATTAATGGTAATGTATATGCTCCTTAACTTGAAAATGCTACCACTAAATTAGCATGCCAAATATGAACATTTCATGGACATGATCTTCATGTCATGAACTGCAACATTCACTGGATGATCAGATGAATGTTACTTGTACAAAAGACTAAAACATGTTTTGTTTTTTCACACACGTCAAACATCAAATGGTGTGGTGTTATAAATACTCTTTAAGTATTTACTGTGATTGTCTGCCTATAGTTTGGAAGTTTACTACTCCTTTGATATCCCGTCATAGGTTGAAAAGACTACCATTAAATTAGTGTTGTTTTTCATGTTGCAGTATTTTATTGATAGTATTGTTATGTCTGTAATCCTCTTTATTTCTAGGTTGCAAGCCAGGAGACTTATGGAACCTTAGGTGCTATTGTACAAAGCCGAACAGGAAATCGGCAGGTTGGTTTCCTTACTAACCGGCATGTTGCTGTTGACTTGGATTATCCAAGCCAGAAGATGTTCCATCCTTTGCCACCATCTCTTGGACCTGGGGTGTATTTGGGTGCTGTGGAAAGGGCAACTTCATTTATTACTGATGACCTTTGGTATGGAATCTTTGCTGGGATGAATCCAGGTATGTACTAAAGTTTTATGGTATTTCTAAAAAAATGGTATCTTTATCTTGTGGGCTATGTGGATGACTGCATTTCAATTGTATGAAATTCGCAGAAACATTTGTCCGGGCAGATGGTGCGTTCATTCCTTTTGCTGAGGACTTTGATGTGTCCTATGTGACAACATCTATAAAAGGAATTGGTGAGATTGGTGATGTCCATATCATCGACTTGCAATCTTCCGTCGGTAGTCTTATCGGTAGGCAAGTTGTAAAAGTCGGGAGGAGCTCTGGCTTGACTAGTGGGACTATAATGGCGTATGCTCTTGAGTACAATGACGAAAAAGGGATTTGTTTTTTTACTGATTTTCTTGTAGTTGGGGAAAACCAGCAGACCTTTGACCTTGAAGGTGACAGTGGAAGTTTAATTCTCTTAAGCGGTCAAAATGCTGAAAAACCACGACCTATTGGGATTATATGGGGCGGGACAGCTAATCGAGGTAGGTTGAAACTTAAGGTTGGTGAACCTCCTGAGAATTGGACAAGTGGAGTTGACTTAGGCCGCCTTCTTGACCTCCTCGAACTTAATCTAGTCACATCTGGCGACACGCTCAAAGGTTTGAATTTGCTTGTCTTTGTTTGTCATTATACAAAGAGCACTTGCATTAGATACCATAAAACAATGTAAATCCATAAATGAAATTCAAATCATTCAAATCCACAAAAAAACCATCTGCCACAGAATATCTTCCGGGTTTTAAAATACAGAATATCTAAATTCTACACTACTTGTAATCACAAATACAGAATCTTTAGCCAAATTATTTGTTGTAAAGATTCTTATGCATTTCACTCTGAAAAAATATTCTGTAAAATAGAGAATGATGACATGTTTGGGTCTGTAATATAAAGAATCTGATAGAAACATTGATACATGTAATGATAAGATCTGCAATTTGAATCTAAGCAGCAATTTTTTGCCTTCCCTGACATTTCTTGATTATTATTGTTTGTTTCATTTCTTGAATAGCTGCATTGCAAGATCAAAGAAATGCATCAGGGTTAGGTATTGATTCTACAATGGGTGAGTCATCCCCAACCGAGCGGGTTGCTTCAAAAAATAATAAAGATGAAATCTTTGAGCCCCTTGATTTGAATGTGGAACAAGTCTCTGCAGAAGGTGAGTTTCAACCGATGAATCGCAGCTCGTTTCACATCAAGAGTGGCATGGAATCAGCAGCTCCAAGTGTAGAGTATGAATTCATTCCAAGGTTTACAAGCACATCAACAGATCATCAACAAAGAATTCAAGGAGAGAATAAGGTACAGAAGAATCTCTCTGCATTGACAAATGTTGATGAGGGCCTTTCGGTTTCTCTGCAATTAGGTGAATCTGAACCTGAGCCTAAGAAAAGAAAACAATCTGAACCCACATCGGATACTGCAAATTCGCAGTAAAAGACATTCTGGATATTAATTTTGGCCTACATATTATCTCCATATTTACCTTCTTACATCCTTTCCTCTGGAAATTAGCTGAATTACAAACTGTATGTATCAAAAGTTTTGGGGTGTAAAGTAGAAAAAAAGCTGAAGTTGAAACCTCCTGGAAACACGGGGTTTATATTCTTTTACCTGTGTTTTCCAGTATATTATGGGAGGATCCAAATGTACACTATGTAAGAGAAAATGGTGAGAAGAAACTGTAAGAAGCTTGTTATTATATTATACCAAATGTATGAAACAAACTGTGGACATTTGAAGTTGACATTTTTCAATCAGCTAATAGCTAAATCTGTCTTAGAATTTTCAGAACTAAGATAATCCTATTTGAAGAATGTAGAACTAAAACAGAACTAATTTCACTTGGCCTAATGTGGATTAGTCCTAATAATATAAAGATTGAAAATTTTCTAAGAATGAATACTTCGCGTTAGGACTTGGGAGATGTCTTTAGGTTCATGATGAATCCAGTTGCTGCAGAGGTTCATCATATTCATTTGTTTCAAATCACACTTTTTTTCTGTCACTTTTCAAAAGCGAGATTGTACATTATAAGAAACTGTTATCTTTTGGCAAAGCCATACCCTATTGAAGGATCCTAGAGATTCTCAAATCATGCAACACTAATGGCCCCTATAATGTAGCGATTAGTCCTGTCTAGGGGTTCATCTGGCACCATCGGATCACTCAGAATAACTTGTGCCTTGCTTGACGGATGGATTTTGCATTCAACCTTGTTCCTCTGCACTCAAGGGCCAATTTGCATCTGAGGAAACATTTGCAAGCCTCCGTTTACTTTTAGGAGGTCCCAACACAAGGGTATCTCACTGATGGCTCAGTCCTTCAGAAGCAAGTTTTCTTTGCCTTCCATCTAAGTTGTGTAGAAAAGCTCAAAGCCAATTCAAGGAACAATGAAACTTTATAGGGTTCTTTCTGTCTAGGTGCAAGTAGTCCACTATCTTTATAGACATGTCTAATTCATCGATCCTCTGCTCAAGATGAGGCCGGCCCGTTATTATTTCAACACATATAAATCAAAGGAACCATCATAATAACCATCTGGTACTGCCAATTGAGTTACAAGAGGAACACACCGCAATGTTTTGTCTTAACACATAAATATATACAAACTTGTACTTTCTACTAAAGCATTCATTCGTAGAGAGAGAGATCTCCTCTCCACAATTCTAGTCATGTTGTTTACAATATTTACATCTTTTTGTCCTCAAACGCTACTGTACCAGCAAGTCAAACCGGTGTAGTATAGAGTTTGGAGGGACACTTGCTAAGTACACATTCTTCTTCCTAATATTATTGCACAAGTTTATTTATATACATTGTTGCAGTAGCATACATGCATAAAGCTATTATGCACTTGCAGATACAGACACAGCATTCAGCTCGACACGTTTCTTATCTTGATGATGTTGAGGGTAAACCACAAGGGTAGCACAAAGCTGTTCTTCCGGTGTTTCATCGTTGTTTCCCAAACGTGATACAGATATTGATCCCACCAGAGATGGTTTAGGCATTTCATCATCAATCATATCAGCATCATCTGGGTTATCATCAATAATTTCCCATTCCTCTTTGAGAGAGGTCACTTCCATGCCTTTCTCGATATGCTTTTCAATCTCGAATCCAGTTGGAAGGATCACGTAATCGTTTACGGGGTTGTAGAACGGATCATGGTCTGCCTTGAGCCAATGCTTAAGGATTCTGAATACTTTTCGCTCACATAGGATTCCTCTATGCTCTGCTGCTACTCCAACCCTTGCTACAGCATCAAGTCCGTCCGCCTGAAAAGGATTGGTACACACACAAAAAGAGGAATAAAACACGTCTTTAGTGGCACCACGACTTAGATTACTACTTTAAAGAAACTTATATTCAGAAAGTCATACCTTGGCTGATTCCACAGGAACCGTCCCATCACCATCAACACACACATATTTTGCCTGTTGATGTAAAACACCACAAAATGCACTTCATGTCCACATCATAACCAGATAACCAAATAGTTTGTACAGGTAAGAAAGGTCAAACAAAGGGAACTTAAGCATAAACACACACGCCAAAAAAAAGAGAGGGTAATAAGTATTACAGTTAGGCAGGACAAAAATAATAAAATTACCAGATAATATGGTATTTCGCTGAGATCAGAGACAGGTGCATCCTTACTTCCATAACTGCAATAAACGTTCAATAACTTAAAGTCTTAAACCCGCACGGAATTTCACAAACCATGGAAGACTAAGCTGATTTACATCATTCATAAATCTCACTGTAATTCTGTAAACAAGGACACTATATAGAAAAGGAGAAAATCAACAAGTTGAAGAAAGTACCAAACACTCTGAGGTGTGTCAAGATCGGTTCCATAAATATTGTAGAACTCGACATTCTGTGGAAGTTTGGCACTTTCCAAGACCTTCCTCGTCTCATTAGACCATTTTAAAATTTCCATATTGAAAGGCAAGGGAACATCTTCACCACCAAACTTAACCTGAAAAAAGACGACCATTAGTGCCGGAAAATAGATGAAATACCACACCATATTTATTTGGAAATAACCGAATAAGCAATTAGGAAAAATTCTCACAGTATTGCATGAAAGCGCCCCAGCAAAGATTGGTACAGCTTCCATTAAGGAATAAGATTCAAGAATGACTGAGGAATCTCCATCATTATTGCATTTCTTCCTCCACATTTCTAGACGAGGCGGATGTTGCCATTGGAAATCTGGGCACGCCATAAGCTCATATACGGATGGGCATTCAATCAACTAAAACACGAGAATACAGTTAATTCAAGATAAACAATTAACGCAATATCATGCAAATGCATCGAGGAATTTGTTCTTTTTCTTTCATTCTTTGAATAATGCAAAACCTTGTCTTTATTGGCTGTTGTGCACATGAGAGAGAGAGAGAGAGACGGAGACAAAGACAGAGACAAAGACAAAGACAGAGAGAATACAACAGTAGCGACATACCAACTGATGCATGCTCCATTTGGAGATGAAAAAGTTTTGCTCCCACCCGTCAACAAAGGACATTCCATTTAAAATCGTAGAGGTTATATATCCAGGTGCCCCTATTAGATTAAAAGTAAGCAGGCAATGAATACATTAAATTTCAAGAATGTTCAATATATACTTCTTCCCACAGTAACGTCACACACGTACAGACAGAGCTAGAATGACTGTCTGCAATAACACAATTTTCAAAGAAAACTGCCAGATCATGTGTCTCTCAGGATTTTATTTACACTAATTTAACAAAAAGCACAGAGAGATGACCTCCATAATCAGAACTGCCAGATCAATATGAATCCCTGCTAGTTTCACTTGCAAAATGACTTGATTTGCTATTCGATCATTTATATGTAAAAACACAAAAGCAATAAACAATCAAATCTAAATAATCAATAGTTTGCACATAGAAGCATTAATAAATAGCAAAATCAAGATCATATTCCCTGGTTCAACTTGGATCGAATAAAGTAGCTTTATTCATCTTTAATAAATTAATTTTCTCTTTTTTTCCCTCCCAATACATTACATCCACTTCATTTGACACAAAACCCGGTACAATCCAAACATCTTAACCATTTTTTTCACTGAATCAGAACAAAGGTGAATTAATTCAAGTCCAAACAGATCCAAATATGTTTCTAAATCATTCATCCAGACTGAGGCCATGGAACGACACTTCTCTCTAGTGATACCAATGGTCCTACAATGTGCAAGAAAGAGGGAAAACATTTCCTCAAAGAACATGTACTAAAAAAAAGCTACCTCAGTTGGATGGTCAAGCTGATAAGGAAGTGAAACATTTACACGTAAAAGCTTCAACAAAGTGCCTCACAAGTATGGCAACCAGATAATTTACCAATGTGCTCTCTATGTGCACGGTCACTTTTTTAAACAGAATATGTGGTGGTTTATTTAAAAGGCATACTTACCTTCTTTGAAGTCATGGTAGATTATCACCTCACCTATAACTAAGCCACTGAGGAGGAATTACAAGGAAAATCTAATCAAATTATGACCTATCCGCTACAATAAGAAACATAAGCACAGCTGATTCCTAAAATTAAAATTAAACCAGCTCCATGTATATCATAGACTTGAGGAAAAAAAAATCTTGAGCTAATCTAAGTGTATCACATGTTTCATGGGTTAGGTTGCAAAAGGTGTTGCATATTAGAAATAGCTATCAACAGTGAGACATTGTCATTCAATGGCTTTCTAATCACAGGTTTCAAAATCATTTCAGCATCAAGTTTTCCGGTTGCCATTGAAATTAGCGTCATCATTTGGCAGGAAACAAATTCAAGAATAATTCAGTCAATTGCCAAATCAAATTATTTGGTGGGACAAGACATGATGAGCATCCGGAGGTTCAGTGTTTCAAAGTGGAAGCAAGTAACTTATTGTAAACTTAGTTGGCAAAGTGGTATAGATAAGAGAAAGTGTATCAAAGATTTATAAATATAAAACCAAATGTTGTACGTTTACAGCCTCGCTGACTAGATTAAGGAGTGACATTTTCACCAACAAAAATGTAAATGGCAGCAACAGCATAACTTATACAACCATTTATCCATATTCCATAAAATCAGCAGTTGCATTATTTTGTAAACCCATTAACTTCAATTTTAGTATCATAACTTATTAAGTCAGTCACCTCTAAATGGCGCAGCTATAGCTATCCAGGTCTTCACATACTTCTCGAAAATCTGCAGTTAAATAAGGATCGAACTAATCCAATTAGCAAGCTAACAAAAAATACAGCAATCAAGAAGATAGAAAATGCACGAAACGAAGACACACATCACTGTGGAGAGCCATAAAACACTTTGCAAGCAGACCTCCCATAGAATGGGTAATTAAAACAACTTTTTTCCCTCCTGATGCATTATATGCCGACTCCAATTTGGCTGCGAAGCGTTCCAATGTTTCCTCAAACCTGAAAACAGATAATAGGATCTTCTAATAAGCATAATGTAGAATGATTATTACTCTTTGACAGAGAGAAAGTGTGTCACCTCAAAATAAAATATAAAACATATAGAGACAAGAAATGAAAAGGAGATGATAAGAAATAAACAAATGACCATCAAGAGAACTGATGAGTCTATCAAGTCTCTCAGAAGATAGAAGGCTAACAAAATAAAAGTTAAAACACAATAATGAACTTTCCTTGCAATATCAATGTTAGGTCCTTGCATAGTACTAATAGCTCATCTAAAAAGCTCATAAAATTGCCTACAGTTGACCAAACATAACCAAATTTCCTAGTTGATAAAACATAAGATCGTCTGATGAAACCCACACATTGTGGATATCCCACAGTGAAATGAGGAAAGAAAGATGGAAACAAATTTACTGAACTGTAGTCATAAATAAGACACCTTTATTAAGGTTCATCATTAAGGTTTTTTAGCACTGCTAAATCATCATCTCACCTAAAATCTTAACTTGCATTAATGATATGTAGTTTAACACCTAATCCCTTCAACACTCCCCTCATGTATAAGTCCATCCCTTTTGGTTGGCGAACATGTGGGCCAATCACTTGATTGGCGCAAGACGTGCACGACATTATTTATTTCCAATACAATGGATGGCAATGATAAAAGGTATATTCCAACGATGGATCTGCAACTTTGATACCATGTAAAATTATCATATCGACAAAACAAAGTGAGGTTTGACAAGTTCATCATTAAAACCTTAAAGAATGCTTCACCACCATTACAGAAAACATGAATGCAGATAACTACAAAAAGCGTAGCAAGAGTCTAATCAAAACTGGACACTAAGACAAGAATTCTGAAAAATTAAACCTTTTACTTCCAGTCTCTAAATTTGTAGACTCCATCCTTTCATAATAAAATGTAATCATCCTACTTGATAATCAGACCTAATTAAATTTAAGAAGCAAAGCAGGTGAAGCAAGGAATGCACTTCAGCTACCACTTGACTCTTCCGGTCATAAGTAATTAGAATTTGCATGAAGACTAAGAAAACTAATCCGAGTAGCAAGCGTAATGATCTGCTACCTGTTACTCTGGCGGAAATCATATCCAAAACCAAAAAGCGTTTTCCCCTCCTGGTAACCCCACTTGAGCATTTCCACTATCATGTCATGGAAATAATACACACTATCACGACCAATAACCTGACAAGGAACAAAAGCAAAATACACTCAAATATCATCAATATCATTGACAACAAAAACCAAACAATTGAAAATAATAAAGAATCTGGCACTAAGGCAATAATAAAGAATCCTTTTTTAATGCTTTGCTTTCCAGTTATCTTTGCAAGTAACCACCGTGTTTTGGCATTTACCTCCTTAAGCTTGGTTTAAACGTATGCAAACAAGCTAACACAAGAGCTAAGGTAATGTGGAAGAAACAAACTGTTCACTAACATACATAGAAAAGTTATATTGGTTTATTCATAAAAGATTATATTTGCATTGGAGTTGATTTTAGTTTAGTAATTTGTTGCAATAAAATATTATTTTGGCATGAGATTTTGGACTTTCATCTGACAAACTAGTATGAGGAAATAAATTTCACTGTATCCATCTTTCGAATTAAAATTGTCAGTAAATTACTATAGATTAGACACGAAGTTTTCAAGGATTATATATGCTAAATTAGCATCACTGTTGCTAGGAAGAAGGCCTTATGCTCATGGCCTAGAATCTCAATAAACAACCATATCTTACGTATGTCTTTCTGTTAGAATTAATCATTGTTTATGATTGATCCTAATACTGCCTTTTGTTCTTTTAATTAAGTTAATCCTTAATTAATTAATTAGACCTTGTATTAGTTTAAAGCTTAATTCCTATAAGCTTTTGTCCTCTATCGGGTCTGTTTTTTTAGCTAAAGTCCAACTAGCCGTTAGGACAAGACTTCCAACGGCTAGTTGCTTTTCCTGTTGCTTTTGCTCGCGCTGGTTGTATATCGGTTTTAAAGGCTCAAAATTCAAATTTCTGGGAAAATTTCTTAAATCCTCATGGTTGTTTGAATCAATCGCTACAAGTAATATTACTGCAACTCCTCCTCTTTCACGCTCATCTTTCCACCAATAATGGTGATCATCAAAGCATCCAACCGCTCTTAAACTCAATGGAAAAAATTACTTGAAATGGTCCCGCTTTGTCGGACTTTTCTCGAAAGGAAGGAGCAAGCTCACTATCTTAATGGGACAGACCAAATTCAAGAAGATCCTAAGTTTACAGTATGGGATGAGCAAGACTCCATGGTGATGCCTTGGCTATGGAACTGGTAGAAAGTAACAACCCAAGACAGAAGACATACTATAGACTAGACACGAAGTTTTCAAGGATTATATATGCTAAATTAGCATCACTGTTGCTAGGAAGAAGGCCTTAGTTGCAAAATCTACATCCCAAGTAACTCATTAGTTGTTATTTTCCTCCCTAGGTCAGTAAGCCCAACAAATATCTTCCATATCCAAAACAAACTCCACAATCCACATCCACACCCATGTCCTGGCTGTGTCTACAAGGGAGCAATGGAACTTCAGAAGGGTCTAGGCAACATAATTCATTCCAGGAATAGACATGAAAACTGAAAATCCTAATGCAGAGGCAAGATCAAGTCCTGGGGATCTAGATATCAAGCAGCAGGCAAAGGGAGCATGACTCATGGCCTAGAATCTCAATAAACAACCATATCTTACGTATGTCTACTTCATCTTAATGATCCTGTTATTCTGTTTCATCTTAATAATCCTGTCATATTGAATAGAAATAATCTGAAAGCATATCCCAGTAATGACTTCCATACACACTAATTTGGATTAGGCACTCAACAAAAAGAAAATAATCACAATAACTCACAAAGGCAATCGAAGAAAGTGCTAAAAGAACACACAGAAAACAAGTGTACCATATCAGGATCTAAAACATCAATGGCATACAATCCATATCTGTCCTCTGGAACCTCTATCCTCGTCGTACGGTCCAATGACTCAGTTTTACCTGTTCCCAATTGGAACATAAGTAACCAAACAAGCAGCTAAACAATTTTCAATTATGAACAATCTGATAATAGAAAAAAACCACCAAAACACTACTAGTAACCTAATCCAATCCTCAAACCAACAGGTGAAAAATAAACATCGGGATTATGCAATGCAAAAGCGTACATCTTTAAACTAGCTTTTTCTTTCTTCCAACTTCTATAAAGTCAAACAAATAACTTAAAGAAAAGTAGAGTCATTTGGAGAAACTTTACCAGTAGAAGCATCAAACCGAGACCAAAGCTTCGTTCTGAACTCATGATCAGCCGAGAAAATACGAACCCAAACACGTTCTTCCCTTCCAGTTTTCTCATCCACTGCATTAAGAATCGAACCGGCGATTCCTGGAACAAGGACAACAGGATCCAAATTGGGATCCACATAATCCTGCTCCTGGGATTTTCTCCTGATGAGCTTTATCCATAACTCTACAGCTTTCACCAAATCCTCCAAAAGCACTGCCATATCTATCTATGTATTTACCACAGAATCTACGTAGAATTTATATATACAGAAGAAACTGCGCCGTGATCCACGAGAAACTAGATTGCTTTTCCTAAAAATGGGACTGACGCCGCTGTGGTGGTGGTGGTGGTGGTGGTGGTGGACGACGATCGGAAGAACCGTAAAAAAACACGGGGGCTGAAGCTTCTCCTTTTTTCGTTCCGTCAAGTTTTACTTTTCTGTATTTTTTGTATTTTTTATTTGACATATACAGATATACTCGTTTTCTTTTAATTTTGAAACAAGATATACTCGTTTTTTGTGTGGTTAAAGTCTCCTTTGGCCCCCCCCTTTTTTTTTTCCCTTTCGTTACTTACAAGGGAAATATTCAACCAATTAAAATGTTATTTATATTATTTTCCTCATAAAATATTTTTTATTACGGATATAAAAGAAACACACTCATCCACATTACTTTAATTCTCAATCAAAATCAAATCCGGAGGTCAAACTTGAACACGGATTCTCCAGATTAATGACCACAGCACTAACTGCTATACTGATGTCAGGTTGGCAAAAAAAATATTACTTTATTTAAAATGATGTTAATATTAAAAAAGAAAGGAAATATTATTTTTTTTTTGAAGAAGAAGTTGTGGTTGAATGATGATGTTGTTTACATTATTAGAAAAAACTACGAAAAATTACAATAGACAAGGTTTTATTCTGTGTAATGAACAATTGTGTTTCACACTCACCTTTTTTTTCTCCCAAACAAGAAAGTAAAAGGAGTCATTTTATTTGTATCACACTTGATCAGTCATATATCACATTATTTGGACACAACAATATAATTAGCTATATGAAAGTTGAATACATACGACAACATGCGACTGAGAAAATCACGCATGTCAAAACTTGGGTTCTTTTTGTGTATACACAAATGGTTGAACTCTAACAACAAAAGTCTCACTCTCATAAGTATCTTGAGATGAGTATAAATGTTAATCATAGAATTCAGCTGGCCAGTCGTGAACACACTTTATTATTATACCAAATAATCGAAAGAAATCGTCATTTACGGGGTTCGACATCCACGTTAAAATTTCAGAGATCCAATCGCTTTTAAGATACCCAAACCTGGTGCAAAAATATCCATTAAATTTAATTACTTATACAAATTGACCCCACCCCTTAATTAGAAAAACAAAACCCTTGACACCGTAGCAAAACTCTAGCCACCTTATGTCGTCGTCATCACCATCGCAATGTTGGCACCCCAAATCTACTCGCCACCACCACTTTTACAAATCGACCCCCACCACCCGACTTTAAAAAGGGCCGAACCTTAGTTGCCACCACCCTCAATGGACCTCTTTTTTCCTCCAATCAACCATAGATAGCAGTCGCCACCTTCAATTAATCTCTAGCTAGTTGTAGAGGGTAGGAAGAAAGGGAAGATTGTATCCTCAGTGGATTAAAGATGAAAGAAGGAGGTTGCGGGAGATGATGAGTTTACCGCTGAAATAAAGGGCGGTCAACAGACAAATTTTACAATACAACCGTTATATGAAAGTTGTACTAATTGGAATACATTACAACCTTTTATTTCTAATATCTCACACACAATAAATGTGTATTATGTGAAAGATAGTATAAATGAACAGCTCTAATGCATAATGCATGTCAATTGTTACAACATTCTTACAACCGTTGCACCATAAATTCTCATGCGGCCAACATTCGTTGATGAAAAAAGAATAAGGTGGCGGGTTCACTGGTTGAGAAGGAGTAGGGGTTATGGAGGAAGAGAATGGGGCAGTTGGCTTTTGGGATTGGAGGATCAGTGGGTGGCATGAATGGTTGTTGCTGGCGGAAGAATATTGTTGTGATACTCCGTATCTCCGTAAAGGTATAAAAGTCTTTTTATCACTTTGTGTGGTCACGACAATTTTAATGTGTTATGTTTTATTAAATAAATAGAGTCAAGATAATTATTAAATGGTATTTACGGTATTTTAAAAATATGACTTTTAATAAGGACAAAACGATAAATGTACAAACCTTTATATATATATATATATATTTTTAATCCCAAAACCCTATTCTTAATCATTCATCCAACGCCTGCAGCTGTGAGAAAGAAAAAAAGAGAGGGAAAAAGAAAAGGAGAGAAAAAGAGAAGAAAGAGAGAAATTTCGCCTTTCCGATCAATCCGGCCGTTGAATCACAAACCAAATACACCAAAACGCTTCCCTTGATGAGAGAGCTTAATTTTGATACAAATTTCACTCCGATCGGGTAAGAGTTTCAAAAACCATTTTCTAGAAATATAAGTGTTCTTGGGTGTTTTCTTAGCTTTTTAATGTTTTAAAGGTTGTAGTAATCGTAAAACTTTGTTTTGGTGTTAGATTTGAAATGGGTTGCTTAGAATCTTGGACCTTTGCTTGTGGATCTAGGATTCAAGTGATGTTCTTGAAGTGTTCTTGGAGTTCTTGAAGATTCAATCATGAATGCATCTTTCCTTAAAAAGATTTGAAGTAAAGATGTGTTCAACCGAATCTTTAGTTGTTAGTAGCCTTTAAATCTTGCCCATGACTTGTAGAAATGTTAGATTTGATTGTTATAAAGTGTTAGAAGTGTTTTGGATTCAAAGTTTGTAGCTTCTCACTTCAAACATGTTTTAGAATAGTTTCATATCACCTTGGCTTGAATAATCATGTTATATTGGTGTTTAGATCTAGTATAATGCTACAAGAATGTTGTAGAATAATATTCGTGTTATTTTGTATGGATTTGGAGTAGATTTAGTGTTTAAAATGGTGAAGAAAACATAGAATTTGTTGGCTGATTTTCTAGTTAAAATGGAATAAAAAGTTATGTGGAATGTTGTAAAGTCGGTGTACGTGTTCTAGTGACTTTGGCTCTGCACCGTGTCTCACGGGAGCATTGGAACACTCTACATTTGGCCTTACGTAATGTTGACTTGAGATCAATATCTTACTTGTAACATGGTGAAGTTAAGGGTTTGGTTTCTGGTGTATTCGGCTCAACACATTGTGGAGACCCTCATGGGGAGATACTCGGGATTACCGGAAGCCTTATTTCTTAGCTTCGTGGGTATTGGATTAGATTCCAATATTTCCGTGCAATGCATTCTTTTAAGTGTGTATCTTTGTGCTTGGTCAGATCTCTAATCTTTTTGTAACAATCTCTTTTTGGGCATATCCACATCCTGTTTAGTATGAAATTTTAGACTCTTGTTTCAAGAATAGATAGTTGTTTACCGAGTTACTTTCTAAATAGCTTCAGTTAATCTCCACTTCTATCAAGTTGGCACTCTCAAAGTTCTTGGCAATTTGCATCCAGATTTTCATTAATTTCTTTTGCATCACTTCAAGACTAATTGTACTCTTGATTTTAATCCAAAGAGTATTTTCATAGTAAATACTCTTATCCTTTCCTTTTGTTTCCCTCGAGTTGTTCTACCTTTTTGGGTGCTCAACTTTGCTTTTCCAACCTTTGTTGTTGAGCAATCTTTTTCAGGATTCCCATGGATTGAGATTATTTTGACAATCTAATGAATAACTAATGTTTCAAACTAATCGTTTTAAGTCCAAACGTTTTATTTCTCTGTTTTGGATGTTCTTAAGTTTGGTGCCTGACGCATTCTGTTTTGGTCTTAATCCCTCGATACTCTTGTAAATGGTCATTATCTTTTCTTTCAAGCTGACGAGAGTTCTTCGCAAACCACATTGTTTTACAAGATGCCTCTTCTTTTAAAGAACCTCATCTTCAAGGTGTTTTCTAAATTTTGATACTCATCTTTAGCATTTTTGATTCAATGCCCCATCTTTCAATTTTGAATCAACTTTGAAACCCTTATCTTCCCGAGTGCTAATTGAACAAGTTCATGTTGATGTGCCAATCAACCACCTAATTTTTTTTAGAGTAAGGAAACTTTACCCAATATGGGAACCTTCTGTTTGGCGTTTAGTGACGTCACGCATCTTACTCTAGGTTTATCTTTTCGTGGTTTCAACTCAAACATATTGTTTGTTGTAAGAGTTTTATATTCTCTCTTAGTTTGCGTAGTTGTGTTACTTCACTAGTGCACAACTTTTCACCTTTCAATTCTTGTGACCAAACAATCCTTGTCGTTAGTCTTTTTAGAATTTGGCTATCTTAAACCCGATTCATCAGAGGTTTGTTTTGATGTTACCCCTTATTCAATATCAAATGTCTTTTCTTTCTTTTGTTATGAAATCTTCCAAGCTCGGAGAATATGTTATACTTTGAGGCCCTACTTCAAACAGTGTGTGGATGTTGTTCCTTCTTTAAAATTGGTAAAGTATTTTTCATAAAGTACCTCACCGTGTCTTTTGTGCTTTGGATGTAATTTCTTTTAAAGCTCTATGTTATAGTTGAAGGAATCAAAAGTTGTTTTTAGATCTTTGAGTGTCTTCACATCTACGCTTAATTTCAAGTTTTATTCAAGATTACCTTATAAAATTCTATGCTTTAGTTTGATATGAAAGTGTTTTGTTCTTCCATTGGAGTTCGGACCCGCTACCTGAAGTTGCCCTAGTTTCAGAGGAGACCTTTTAAGTCCGTTTGTAAGTTTTGTTTCCCCTGGTTAGACGAGTAACCGTGGTAGGAAGTAATCGGTTGTTGGAATAGTTCCTGAAAAACCTGCTTAAGCGTAAATTAGATTGAAGGATGAATGGTTTCATCTAAGGTTTGGACTGGGATGTGGTTTTGATGATAACGATTTTGGCGAGTTGTCAAGTTTGTTGTGGTCAAGTTTTGTTGAATCATGGAATATCTCTTGGAGAGTAAGGTGAATTGTGTAAGACTAGGATGTTTTTGTCTTAGGTATGGAAATATCTTGATGATTGACTAGGTTGAGGAAAATAGTAGGCTCGAAAGCCGATCGTTCTTGTGTGTTGATTCTCTTTGGAGTTGTTCTTGTAAGGACGTTGGAATAAGATGTGAATAGCAGAAAGACTAAACCGTAAGTGTTTTGTAAGGGATAGTGCAAGCTAAGTTGAAATGGCATGTTGGCTTATGGAGATATCTTGAGGTAAGAAAGAGTATTTGATGAAGAAAAGTTTAATCTGAATCTTAGAATCTTTTGAAAACAAGAATGAGTGCAACACTAAGCTTGGAATGTTTTTCTGGTTCGGTTGAGTAGTATCTAAGTTTGGGTGTGAGTGATACCTTAGAGGTGGACTGTGAGTAGTTCAGAAGTTGGTAACTTAAGATTTGAAATGCTTATTGGTTTGAGCGTTGGTTAAGGCGGGCAAGTTCTGGCGAGTTTCAAGGATGAAACTCATATAAGGGGGGAAGAATGTAATACCCCATATCTCCGTAAAGGGTATAAAAGTCTTTTTACCATTTTGTGTGGGTCACGACAATTTTGATGTGTTATGTTTTATTAAATAAATAGAGTCAAGGTAATTGTTAAAGGGCATTACGGCATTTTAAAGGTGTGACTTTTAGTAAGGACAAAACGGTAAATGTACCAACCTTTATATATACCCTTTTAATCCCAAAACCCTATTCTTATTCATTCATCCAATTCCTGCGGCTATGAGAAAGAAAAAAGAGAGGGAAAAAGAGAAGGAGAGAAAAAGAGAAGAAAGAAGAGAAATTTCGCATTTCCGATCAATCCGGCTGTTGAAATCACAAACCAATTACCAAAACGCTTCTCTTGATGAGAACTTAATTTTGATACAAATTTCATTCCGATCGGGTAAGAGTTTCAAAAACCCATTTTCTAGATCTATAAGTGTTCTTGGGTGTTTTCTTCGCTTTTTAATGTTTTAAATGTTGTAGTAATCGTAAAACTTCATTTTGGTGGTAGATTCGAAATGGGTTGCTTAGAATCTTGGAGCTTTGCTTGTGGATCTAGGATTCAAGTGATGTTCTTGAAGTGTTCTTGGAGTTCTTGAAGATTCAAGCTTGAATGCATCTTCCTTCAAAAGATTTGAGGTAAAGAGGTGTACAACCGAATCTTTAGTTGTTAGTAGCCTTTAAATCTTGCCAATGACTTGTAGAAATGTTAGATTTGATTGTTATAAAGTGTTAGAAGTGTTTTGGATTCAAAGTTTGTAGCTTCTCACTTCAAACATGTTTTAGAATAGTTTCATATCACCTTGGCTTGAATAATCATGTTATATTGATGTTTAGATCTAGTATAATGCTACAAGAATGTTGTAGAATAATATTCGTATTATTTTGTATAGATTTGGAGTAGATTTAGTGTTTAAAATGGTGAAGAAAACACATAATTTGTTGGCTGATTTTCTAGTTAAAAATGGAATAAAAAGTTATGTGGAATGTTGTAAAGTCAGGTGTGCGTGTTCTAGTGGCTTTGGATCCGCACCGTGTCTCACGAGAGCTTTGGAACACTCTACATTTGGCCTTACGTGATGTTGACTTGAGATCAATATCTTACTTGTAACATGACGAAGTTAAGGGTTTGGTTTCTGGTGTATTCGGCTCAGCACCTTGTGGAGACCCTCTGCGGGGAGGTACTCGGGATCACCGGAAGCCTTATTTCTTAGCCTCGTGGGTATTGGATTAGATTCCAATATTTCCGTGCAATGTTCTAAGTAGTGTAATGTAGAGTTGATCTAAGGTCTAGTGGTCCGTAAGAAGCCTATTTATGTGTAAAGAACATAGGTGGTTTGTTTAATCACTTAAATACGTACTTGACTTGTCTAAAAGCTAAAACATGTTAGTCCTTGGTGAGACACGTTTTAGTAACGCAGCATGGAACTATTACACCTCCACACTTTCTAGATACTTTTTGTGGACTCGTGTAATATTCCACACGTTTTAGATACTCGTGCCATATGAGGTGCTGAATGTGTCGTGGTGCAGTCTTCACCATGGGATGTGTCCTTGGATTAATGTGTAACAAATGTCTTACGTGGTTCAGTCAACTAGTGAGAGTACTAGTAGAGTGTGGTGAGCGAGTGAAACATATATGTTACCATGATTGTTTGACTTGCCATGTGATATTACTAGTATTGTTATTAATGTTAATCATTGTGTTATAGTAGGTGTAGATTTGGTGCTTCTACCATTTACTTAAGTACGTTTGTATTTACCCTTTAGTATGTTGTTTTCCCCACCCCGAGAAGGTGGTTTTGTTGTAGGTTGAGTTCGCGATCGCTTAAGAGTGTTTCCCGAAGTTCCAGCAGTTGAAGTCCACCTTTCTTTTTGTTGTTGTAACAACGGTATAGAATCTCCCCTACCTTTTGTAATAGATAAGATAAATGTACCTTGGTTTGTAATAGATAGTTGAATGGATATTCAACCTTGTGTATTATTTCTTGGGATGTTGTTTTAGTTGCAGCCTGATTGAGCTAAAATCCACCCAACAAAAACAATTTATAAGGACTCGAAACTGTGGGTAAACTAACTCTCTAACCGGCGAGCAGTACCGGTCGATTGCTAGAATAGCTACAGAGTACGAGATCGAACCCAAAGGAATTGTGCTTGCAAGTACCAAAGTGAACGTATTGCTTAGTCTAGGTGATCAAAGTTTTAAGGTTTTGTTACTACAACGACACTAGTGATTCTAACTAACGAGTCTAAAGATGTAAAGAAAGAAAGAAGATTGAACTACTAGGTTGTAAAGATTGATTAAGGGACATAGCCGAATCATGATCAAAATAGCTAGTTTCACCCCAAGGAATGACAAAACCGGGAGTGTGCATTAAACAAACGAACTCTTACATTCAATTCCACGGTGCGAACTCCTAATCCCGGTGCTAGGTTCTGAACAACTCTTCCCCAACACCTTAAGCCTAGTCAACTAACCTTCCCTAAGAGAGGTTTATTCACAAGACAATCATGCACGGGAGCCGTTTAAACGTTAAAAACGAGTAACCTCGCACCACAATACGATCCTAGAACCTTTTTCCCACATCTCTCTCTCTGAACAACTCTCAAGAGTAATGTGTGTGATTTTGACCTAGGTGATCAATCTAGCCCAAATCCGTTATAACAAGTTCTAAAACATGAAATATGCAAGATGTAATGACAAAAAGCACTACCCACTCCCAATTTCATCACCCAAGGGGTGATTTCACCAAGTTTCACATGATTCGACTATGAAAAGGGATTAGCTACTCATTATACTAATCAAAACATGCATAAAACTCGTAAATAAGAGCCATAACAAGTAGAAGAGAAAGAGAAATATACCATTAAATTGCAGAAATTCGAGTTTGAGCTAGAAAGTACAAAATAGAGAATCACCAAAAAGTAGGAGACTTGTTGTTTGGAATGAAAATCTAATCTAAGAAATGAAAAGATTAAGCTAAGATATGTTTGATCTACATAAATTTATCATGTTCTAAGCTATTACAAAATTCGAGCTATGAAGGGGTAGAGTTTGGCTAAGAAGATGAATAATAATCCCAAAATGAGCTAAGGGGGTATTTATAGGTGGAGGAAAATCCTGCAGATTTTTGGTTTGAACAGTTTCCGATGAGTGGAACGGAGCGTGCGTTACGCTTGAAATTCAGGCGACTTAGGGCTTTTGTCTTGCGAGTAACGCCGGTTTGAAGGCGAGGAACGTGCGTTCGAGAGGCCTGGAACGCTGGTTTGAAGGTAGGAACGTCGCGCTCAAGAGGCCTGGAACGCACGTTTGAGGTAGTTCTTTGAACCAACCGTTTGAAGGGTGAACTCGCTTTGACTCGCAACTCTGGAGCGCTGGTTTGGGCTTGGAACGCCGGTTTGGGGATCAGAACGCTGGTTTGGGAGTTCCAAACGTGCGTTGGACCTGTGCCACCAATTCTTCACTTTTTCTCCCTTTTCCACCTCTTTTCTCGCCTCGGTCATGTTTCTCATTGTAAACCATTGCCTTCGGGTCATCGAGACACCAATACCCTACATCATCACAATAACCAAAAACAACCAAAACATTCCAAAGGGTAAACGTGCTCGGAATGGGGTCAATATCATCAAAAGGGTGGTAAACTATCAAAAATGACGGAATTACCCCGTGCTAGAACTCACAATATTACCCCGAAGTGGTCTAAATCATCCAAAAATGTCTTTGAAAATGTGGTAAACGGAGGCCAAACAATGTAGCGGAGTCACGTAAAGTTGACTCCTATCAACCACCCCACACTTAGCCTTTGCTCGTCCTCGAGTGAAATAGGCGTTTTAAATCAAACCAAGGGATTCAACATTGTGACATAGGTGCTACTATCCACACCCTCGAGGTAACCACAAAGTAAGAAACACGAACATATACACACCGGTTATAACATTATCAAGAAACTGGAGTGTGTGTGGTGCAAAGCTAAAACCAAGTGCTCAAAATGATTGTCGGGCTTGAATCCCAACCAAAGTCTACCAACCGTCTCATAATCACTAGCCTCTCCACTAATCAAGGTCACTAAGTTTGGACACAATCGGGTAGGACTTGAAGGGTTATAACGTTAGGCTAGGTAATTCGGTTAATCAAAAGGATATTTTGGGAACTGGAGAAAAGAAGTGCAGAGTGAACCTAATCAACAAGTGTACCCACTTTATCTCTACCATACAAACCACCCAAACTCCTTTTGATTAGTTTAAACACTTTGGGAACCATAGGATACTAACATACCCGAACTCATTGCCTAATTCAACTATGTTTCAAGTCTCATAAGGTGAGATCGAATACATTAGCACCTATCTCACTATCCCAACCCTTAACATCATAAAAATAACTTTTGAGCTCATTTCTTTGATTCCAACCCTTTTATTTATAAACACCAAACTTTTATTCTTTGAGAACTCTCTAATTTATTTTGAACTTTGATTGATCGAGTTCTCTTCTCTTTTTTCTCTTTTTTTTTTCCGAAGATAATGAAAAAATTCACAGATTTTCTTTTCTTTTTGGCTAAACCCAAACACTAGGCCCAAATGAGCTCCTCTTCTCCTTATAGCTCCAAACCAAGAAAACACCAACCCATCACAAAATCATTTCCCCCACCCCACACTTGCCTTGGCAAGTGTGGCCTAACAAAAGACTAAGTCCACTCGTAAGGTGTAAATGAAGGGAATGTGACCATAATTACGGCTCAAGGTAGGTTTCATTGAGTAACAAAAGCGGCTATAAGATTTAATGGTGGTCGAACCATTCTACCAAGGTGAGAGGGGCTACGAAGGTCTAATGTTGGGGATAAGGCTTATTTGGCTCTGGTTGGTCAAAGAGACGCCATGACCGTCATCCCGTGTCCTACTTAGATAAACCTTTTTATTTCGCCTCGAGACTATTGGTATGAGAGGTGGTAGTAATCAAATTGTGCACAAAGTGTAGCTTTCGTGAAAATAATGAACTCCATTTTCAAGATAATATCAAACCGAAGTGCATACGTTCGGGGCCCTACTAAGATGGCCACCACTCGACTATAGACATAGCACAAACAACACAGTGTCGGGAACCCTTGAAATTTTTTAAAAATTACCATAAATCGACTCGAGCCCGGTCATAGGTCAAGTATACCACAAATTTAAGCATATTTGTTCATTTTCACAAGAAAACGGCTAAGTCTCCCCCACCCCACACTTAAACGAAACACTGTCCTCAGTGTGTGAGAGAGAAAAAGAAAGGAGGACTTAGCTGTTTAATCGAAACCCGGCAGAAAGGCGCAACCGATACTCGAAACTCGTGACACCCTCGTATAAGTCCATCCCGAAACCTAAAGCGAGAACAACAGAAACAAAGAAAGCGCATGCACGGGAAAAGTCCACGTGCTAAAGATCAAGCAATAGGCAAACGGGTGCGTAAGAAAACGAGTCCATGCTACGAAACGATATTAAAGCATGACGAGGGGAAATGGGGTATGCAATGGACGGATACATCATAACAATGAAACTCAGAACATCCACGCATGCGATATACTATGCCAAAGTAGCGATCAAATATCCCAATAAAATGTCAATCGCAAGAGAGAAAAACATGCACGGTCAAACAGCCTCAAGGTGAACAATGATTACAAGTGCATAGCAAAAGTCAAAAGTCAAAAGTCAAAAGTCAAAAGTCAACCCGCCTCAAAGTGAATCGAGTCAAAAATACCCACAAAAAGAGACTAGCTAAAAGAAAGCGCAACTCTCAAAAAGAAATGCGTAAATAATGAAAAACAAGCTAGCCGCTCGCCTCAGACATCAAAGCCTGGAGGATCTGTGTCTTTGGAAGATGGTGCGATCCACAAGAATCGCACTCTCTCAGGCCGTGTAGTCTCAGCAGACACCGTCCCCACTGCCTCTCGACCAGCATCTGCGCCCGCCTCGGAGCCCTGTCTCTCTGCCTCGACATCCAACGAATCATCTCGCCTCGCTCTCTATCTCGAACCTCTGTCCCTCATCGGACTCATCCTCTGCAGAGCTCTCGGTAATCCAGCCGCAGATCGGCCTCTATCTCGGTGTGTCTTGGAAGGATGAAGTATCCAAGGCTCTGTCACGGAAGATGGATCTGGCCGAGCTCGAGCTATCGCTTACAGTTCTTCACAGAACCCATTCATCATGATCCGCAGATCGCCCATCCAATCTCATTGTTTGTGTGCTATCAACAGTCCCTGCCTCTCGCTCAGCCACGGCCCTCCGGTGAAAGGTATGGTAGGTGGAGGTAGAGTGGTGGAGGAGGTGGAAGGTCCAGAACTGGGAGGTGGTGGAATGGTGGTGGTGGTGGTGGTGGTGGTGGTGAGGGGAGGTGGTGGAATGGGCAGGGTGGTGGAAGTAGTGGAGGTAGAAGTGAAAGGCCGGAGGACCGTGTGGATAAGCCGTCTGGAAAGTGTAGGGGGCCGAGAAGCAGTACGAGCATTGAACGACTTAGGCATGATAGGCAAAACTTTGCTCCTCCTAATCTGATCATCTGCATACTCACCAACTCGTGCATCTCGACACAACCCGTAAATCAAGTAGGGGCACATAATCAACCGACGCTTGTTTTTCTGGTTTTCCCGAAACTCCGCAAAAATCGTCCTCCCCACGTCTACTTTCAACTTATAATGTAAAGCGTACAACAACTGTAGATCCTTGATGTGAAAGTGTGTGATGTTGTCCTTAGGTAGTAGACGATTCTGGGAGAACTTAGCCTTGACTTTCCAATCGTCGGGCCAAGTCGTAAATCAACAACCGATCGTGTGTTACCCCTTTCGACATCCATTGCAACTCGGGATGATTTCTATCCTCATCTGCTCCAAAGGGTCCTCAGATCTATCCCAACTATCCTTGTCTTGAAACCACCCCTCATAATGAGCGCCTGGATAGCCGGTGTCCTATAAAATTATCAATCGCCGACCGACCACGGGACATTCACTCCACGCACCCAAACTGTCCTCTCTCTCTAAATCACCCACAAGAAAGTTGGCATACCATTCCCGGACTATTGACAAGTTCAGTTGCCCTCGGGTTCCAAGATAAGGTTATTCCAACCCTACTCCTCAAATTATCCACAAACGGCTTCGTACCACCTTCAAATCTAGCCCTCTTTCAAAGCACATCTTCTTATCGACTATGAACTCCTCGTAATTACTCAAGGCTTTGGACGTGTAAACGCATGTCGTGAAGGAAGTGGGTCAGATGAGGTAGAAGGCTCGCTTGGGTTGCGGCTCGGTGGAAGTCCGAGGAATAGCCGAGTATGTGGAGGCTTGGGGTTGAGAAACTGGGGGACGAGCGACCCTAGGTAAGACACGGATAGGGTGCCTCATCACAAAAAGCGCAGATCTCTCACCGCTATCATCATCATTATCCTTTGCTAAATTTCGACCCTCAGTATCGGGCTCGAAATCTTCATCTGAAGTTTCATCTCTAAGCTGTCCAGCCCTAATAGCTCTAGGGTTTGCGCTCGAACCTCTCCCGGGCTCACTGATCCTAATACCACCGCCTCTCGTTCGAACCGTGGTTTTCTGCTTCTTAGATTGACTCTTACCAACAACATGCATTTTACCCTTCCCTTTATCCCCTATCTCTTTCCGTTTACCTCCTGCCATCTTCCTATATCAAGGGTAACGACAACACAACCAACACACGGCAAACCGACCCGATTATCGTCCAATACGGGATTTCAAAACAACCAAACCAAACCATCCATAACACAACCACCACACACCACAAGGCCAAGAACACAATAAACAAACAAGAAACAAGGTACATAATCAATGCCAATTTACAAACGGGGTAGGGGAAAATTTGAAAAGAAAATTCAAAAATTAACCCTACTCAAAACGGAAATGCAAACCAAAAAGTACTTGTCTTATGCTTAGATTAGCCTGTGTGAGTGTTGTGGAGTGACTAACGAGCCCCGAAACAAACGAAAATGTGAAATTCGACTATGGTGAAAAAATCACCCAAGCACCGATCGAACCGGGAATCTGAGGGATTGTTGTTTGGATTTGAGTTTAGAAAACAAAAGAGGGGATCGTGAGGTGTTGATTGCAACAAAAATCGCTCAAAACGGGTTAGAAACGAAGATTTTCGAAGCAAAAGGGGTGGAAGGGCGACGGAACGGCGATTAGGTCTGTGAATTCGATTTTGGGAACGCTGGGTTGGGGAAGAGGGGTATTTATAGAGAAGGGTTCAAACGCACGTTTGAAAGTAAGGGAACGTGCGTTTCGCATAGCTCAAACGCACGTTTGAGTGGTGGAACGTGCGTTCAGATGGCCAAAAAGTTAACTGAGGATCAAGGGGTCCAAACTCTGGTTCGGGAAAGATGGGAACGCACGTTTGAGGAGCTGGGAACGCACGTTTGATCATTGGGGAACGTGCGTTTGAAAAACAGGGAACTGGCGTTTGGAAACGAGAAACGTGCGTTTGAAAGCAGGGGATGGATACTGGGGATATAGAGGCTCAAACGCTGGTTTAGAAAAGCTGGGAACGCACGTTTGAGGAGATGGGAACGTGCGTTTGAGAGCAAAAACAGGGAAAAACAGGAAGACAGGGGAAACCACTCCACACTCACATCTAACCACCCCCAGACCAATCTAGACTCTTACTCAACCAACTTAAACCACAAAAAAGGGTGGGTTGCCTCCCACAAAGCGCCTTTGTTTTACGTCGTTGGCTCGACAAGATGGATTATACGGTGCCAACTTTTTCAAAGTTATACCGTTGGCACAAGGCGAGAAAGGGTAGAAAGATGGAAGGATGGATTCAGAATTATACGAGTCAAGATTTAAAGTCCATGACAAGACTTACAAGAGTCATCACAAGGTATGGGGTCTTCAAGGTGCACTATTTCTAGCGCTTCATCGTAAGGCAACCTCTCATACCTCTTCAACCGCAAGCCATTAGTGGTAAACGGGCCAAACTTAGGATGGGTGATTTCAATAGCACCGACGGGTAGACTTTTGACACAACATAGGGACCGGACCACCTGGACTTCAACTTCCTTGGAATAAATGCAAACGAGTATTGTAGAATAAGACTTCGTCACCCTCATTGAAAACACGAGGTTTAATCAACTTATCATGGAGTAACTTAGTCTTTTCCTTATATTTCGTGGAAAGGTCATAAGCACAAAGGCGGAACTCATCTAGTTCATTCAATTGGGCCATACACGCTTCTCACCAATTAAGGTGTCATCGAGATTTAGCATTTTGATGGCCCAATAAGCTTTGTGTTCGATCTCTACGGAAGATGACAAGATTTGCCATAGACTATCATGTAAGGTGACATGCCTGGGGTGTCTTAAAGGCTGTCCTATGGGCCCACAAAGCATCATCTAACTTTAAAGACCAACTCTTGACATTCGTGTCTCACCGTCCCTCTAAGATACGCTTTAATACCCCTATTCGTGACTTCAACTTGACCACTCGTTTGGGGATGGTAAGTGATACCTAACTTGTGTTTCACTCCATACTTCTCCAAAAGTTTATCAAACGGCTTGTTGGCAAAATGGCTTCCATTATCACTGATTATAGCACGTGGCACCCCAAACCGACAAAAGATGTTCTTTCTAAGAAAACGGATAACAACATTCCTATCGTTGGTGGGTGAAGCTAAGGCTTCGACCCATTTGGACACATAATCACACGCGACTAGGATGTACTTGTTACCACACGAAGAGGGATAGGGGCCCATGAAGTCAATGCCCCACACGTCAAAAATCTCACATACTATGATCGGCTTCTGAGGCATCTCACTCCTTCTTGATATACGACCGGACCTTTGACAAGCGTCACAAGATTTCACATAAGCATGTGCGTCTCGGAATAGAGTGGGCCAATAGAGCCCACTTTGCAACACTTTCAAAGCGGTTCTTTGCCCCGAGAAGTGGCCTCCGGCCTCTTTGTCGTGACAAAACGAAAGAGCACTCAAAATTTCACCCTCCGGGATACATCTCCTCAAAATGCCATCCGAACACAACCTATATAGACAAGGATCTTCCCACACATACTTACCCACCTCACTAAGGAATTTACGCCTTTGGTTCGAGTCAAGGTCGGGATCTACAAAACCGCACTCGTGGTAGTTGACAAAAGGAGCGAACCAAGGACTACCTTCCTTACCGACTTTTAGAAAGTTTCCTTTTTGGCCGGAAGAAGGGTGTCAAGCGTATATAGTTGCTCGTGAGGAAAGAGTCATTTATCTCCTTTGTGCCTTAATCAACTCCTCACTAAGCTCCATACGACTTAAGTGGTCGGCTCGACGTTCTCACAACCTTTCCTATCTCGGATCTCTAAATCAAACTCTTGCAAGAGCAAGATCCACCTCAAGAGGCGGGGCTTGGCATCTTGCTTGGCAAAGAGATAACGCAGCGCGGCATGATCCGTGTGGACAACTACCCGAGAGCCTACGAGATGAGACCGAAACTTATCGAACGCAAAGACAAGCGCTAAAAGCTCTTTTTCGTGGTGGTGTAGTTACTTATTGGCTGGATTCAAGGTGTGACTAGCATACGCAATAGGCTTGAAGATTTTGTCGATTTTTTGACCGAGGACCGCACCAACCGCGGTGTCACTCGCATCACACATGAGCTCAAATTCTTGATCCCAATTCGGGGCAACTAGGATGGGAGCGGATACAAGCAATTGCTTGAGCATAAAAAATGCTTCAACACAAGCTTTGTCAAAATCAAACGGGACGTCTTTTCCAAGAAGAAGAGTAAGAGGACGGGCTATTTTCGAGAAATCCTTAATGAACCTACGATAAAACCCCACATGGCCTAGAAAACCCCTAAGAGTCTTTGGGTTGGTGGGCATAGGAAGCTTAGCTATCGCTTCAACCTTAGCCTTATCTACCTCTATACCCTTACTAGATATCTTATGCCCTAAGACTATCCCCTCCGTAACCATCAAATGACACTTTTCCCAATTTAGCACCAAATTCGTCTCCTCACATCTACTCAACACCTTTTCAAGATTATCCAGACATTCCTCAAAGGAATCACCAAATACACTAAAATCATCCATAAAGACTTCTAAAAACTTTTCTATCATATCCGCAAATATGGCAACCATGCACCGTTGGAATGTCGCGGATGCATTACACAACCCAAAAGGCATCCTACGGAAGGCAAAGGTACCATAGGGGCAAGTATAGGTAGTCTTTTCTTGGTCCTCTAAAGCCACATGTATTTGGTAATACCCACTAAACCCATCAAGAAAACAATAAAAGGCATGGCCACTCAATCTCTCAACATTTGATCAATAAAAGGAGGGGGAATGATCTTTACGGGTTTGGTCATTTAGCTTACGATAATCAATGCAAATTCTATGACCATTTACCAAACGTTTAGGTACCTCCTCACCTTTGTCATTGATCTCCACGGTCATACCTCCTTTCTTCGGTACCACTTGGGTGGGACTCACCCACTTGCTATCCGAGATGGCATAGATAATCCCTAGCTTCAACATTGTGACCACGTCCTTCCTCACAACCTCTTGGAGGTGTGGATTGAGCCTTCTTTGGGGTTGCCTTACCGGCTTTGCTCCATCTTCCAGAATAATCTTGTGTTGGCAAATGGTGGGACTAATACCCTTAAGATCGCACATCTTCCACCCAAAAGCACGCTTATGCTTCTTAAGCATCCTCACTAACTCGTTTTCCTGCAAAGCCGTTAGTGTAGAAGAAATAATCAAAGGAAGTAAATCATCATTTTCAAGAAAAACATACTTCAAATGAGGTGGGAGCGGCTTCATTTTCAAGTCTTTTGGTGGGTCCTCAATTGATGGCTTCTCCAACTCTCCTTCAAGCCCAAGATCAATCTTCTCGGTCCACCTTTCACCCACGAAAGCCGTCTCTTCAAGCTCTTGTGCTTCCTCTTCCAACTCCTCTTCTTCATCATGTTCCGTATTCATTCCTTCCATGCATTCCTCGGATTTATCTTTATATTCCTGCATGTCATCATGTTCCGAAACGCAAGGATATATAGCATCAATAGAAAAACAGTCCTCGGTGCTCTCCTTAGGATGTTTCATGGCTTTATAGACATTGACCGCGACTTTTTCATCTCCAACTCTCAATATTATCTCTCCGCTCGCAACATCTATCAGAGTCCTCCCGGTATTTAAAAAGGGACGTCCTAACAACAAAGGTGTTTTGGAGTCCATCTCCATGTCTAGCACCACAAAATCTACCGGGAAGGCGAACTTGTCCACTTTCACTATGACATCTTCTATCACTCCCATAGGCTCCCTAATAGACCTATCCGCCATTTGAAGGGTCATCCCCGTTGGCTCCAACTCTCCTAGGTTAAGACTCTCATATATAGCACGGGGCATTAGGCTTACACTAGCCCCCAAATCACATAGAACACTAGGAAAATGAGTCGTACCAATAGTAACCGGGATGGTGAAACTACCCTTGTCTCGAACTTTCGGGGGAATCCTAGACTTTCCATCAAAAATAGCGGAACACTCTTCATTTAAACACACAACTTCTTGCATTATACCCTTTTTAGTTAGCAACTCTTTTAAAAACTTACAATACGAGGGCATGTTTGCAAATGCTTCCTGAAAAGGAATGTTCAAATCAATTTTTCAGCAAAATCTCAATAAATCGGGTTTGAGCCTTATTCAAGCAACTTTGTCTATGATTCTTAGGGGGTAGGGAGGGTACTCAAATCAAAATCTTTAGAAGGAGGAGGGATCATACCTTTCTTACCTTTGGTGCGTGGGAAGACGGCTCTTTCATTGGCTCTTTCCTTCTCTTCTAGTTGGTTCCTCCTCTTTCACATCGATAACCACAAAATCTCCCCTAGCTTGAGCTTCTTTCCTTTCCAATTCCTTCTTCTTGACATACTCCCCATGATCTTCATCATCTTCAATCCCATCTATATCACCGTCCCATAGCTCCCGCCTTCCGTCTCAATAGGAGCTTTTCTAGCCTTGTCCTCCCATAGGACTTTCTTTTCTCCATTAGTTCTCAACACCTTACCACTTCGAGTTAAGATGGCGTTTACACTTCTTGGGTTCTTTTCGGTGTTACTCGGTGACCGCCTTTCAATGAACATGTTCTACCACTTGACCAAATTGTGTCTCAAGATTTTTGATGGCGGACCCATGTTTGTAGCTCATCTCAACCATGTCTTTCTTGATTTCCATAGGGTTTTGTTCATTTGTTCCAAGATGACATCGGTTGAACTCTTTTGGGGTATAGGGGCCAAAGGAGGAGGGTTTTGATGATTGTTAGAACCTTGTTGATTATACCCTCCTTGATGCCTTTGGTGGGGAGGTTGATAGACTTGCCCTTGTGAAGATTGGTTTTGATTTTGGCCTTGTCTATAGCCTTGGTTTTGGCCTTGGTTTTGATTACGGTTCCAACCTTGATTGTTGTTATTCCTCCAAGAACCATCACCTTGATTTCCATAGTTCCCTCCTTGACCTTGTCCCACATAGTTCACATCTTGGGATTCTTCATACGGTTTCCCACCTTGTTGTTCCCCCATATATTGGCCTTGATAGGGGCTTTGCAATTGATTTTGATATTGGGGCCCCGCATTCCATTGCTCCATAGAGCAAATGCTCATCATCCGCTTAGCTAACTCATTCATGTTATCTTGAGATAGAGTACTAGGTTGCCCATGAGTTGAGGATTGAGGATAAGCCATATTTTGAGCTTTGGTCGTCATCCTACAATCCTTTGCCGAATGTGATCCACTACAAATTTGGCAAAGCTTAGCACTCTCATTCTCCTTTTGTAATCTCCCCAACCATTGCTCCATCGCTTGTACTTGAGCATGATATTGATCACTTGCCTCTACTTTTTAACTTCAACCAAACCGGCTTCTTACTTCTTGTCCCTTTTCTACTCGACGATATGTATTGCCTCAAGTCTCGGAAATCTTCTCAATTTGGTTCATAGCCACTTCGGTACCATACTCATAATATCTCCATTGCACGAAGCATGCAAGGTACTTTGATGCACTTGGTCTAAACCCGGAAGAAAGCATGAACTACCTCAGACGATCTCAATCCGTGCCCCCGGCACTCCCTCAACAAAGCCTTAAACCGATCCCATGGCTCATGTAGTTCTTCTCCTTCATAAGCATTAAATGACATGATAGCTTCCTTCATATCCATGGTCTTCGAAGAGGGGTAATATTTGAGTAGAAAAGTTTTAACCACTTCTTCCCATGTGTGTAGAGAATCATTAGGCAACGAGTCATACCACCTCTTAGCTTGCTCTTTCAAGGCGAACGGGAAAAGCATAAGTTTGAGCGCCTCGTCACTCACTCCATTGATCTTTGTCGAGTTCACTATTTGGAGAAAGTGATCAATGAATAAGTGAGGATTTTCTAAAGCGGTTCCCTTGAATATAGCGTTGTCTCCCAGCAAATGTATGATGTTCCTATTCAATTCCAAGTTGTTGGCGGCTACCGGCGGCATTCGGATTGGACTATGCCCCATGTTTACCGTAGGAGCTAGCACAAAGTCTCTACAAGTCAAACCACCTTGGTTTTGCTCTTGTTGACCGTTAAACCAATTTGGCATCGCGTTTGCACCTTGATTGTGAGCTTGGTTTTGGTTCTGTTGAAACTGGTTCAACATCCATGCATTGAATTGTTGTATAAGAGCGGGATCCATTTGATTCCCTTGGGCCTCATGTTGAACATTCTGAGGGATAGGTCCATTCGCATTCACCGCATTGTTTCCTTGTCCATTCCCACCTCCTTGTGCATTGTTGTTGACAAGAGGCGGGTTTGGAATTGGAATTCCATTATTATTCCCCAAATTTCCTTCCAAACCTTGTCCACCTTGTTGTGCCATGTCGGATCCTTCTCCCAACTCACCCAAACTATTCTCTTCAAGGACCGGAATCGACTCTCTACTTGACGACCTCTTCTTCGTTGACTATTTCTACGCCTCGCGTAAGCTTCAATTCCGTCTATGTAAGGTTCGAGTGGTGTTTGAGACCTCCGGTCATGCACTACAAAAAGCAAACAACAAGAAAACAAAAATAAAACCTAGGCCCAAGCCTTCGGTTCACTTACAAGATATCACAAATAGCACACAATTCCCGGCAACGGCGCCATTTTGATTGAGCTAAAATCCACCCAACAAAAACAATTTATAAGGACTCAAATCGTGGGTAAACTAACTCTCTAACCGGCAAGTGTACCGGGTCGATTGCTAGAATAACTACAGAAGTACGTACGAGATCGAACCCAAAGGAATCGTGCTTGCAAGTACCAAAGTGAACGTATTGCTTAGTCTAGGTGATCAAAGTTTTAAGGTTTTGTTACTACAACGACACTAGTGATTCTAACTAACGAGTCTAAAGATGTAAAGAAAGAAAGAAGATTGAACTACTAGGTTGTAAAGATTGATTAAGGGACATAGCCGAATCATGATCAAAATAGCTAGTTTCACCCCAAGGAATGACAAAACCGGGAGTGTGCATTAAACAAACGAACTCTTACATTCAATTCCACGGGTACGAACTCCTAATCCCGGTGCTAGGTTCTGAACAACTCTTCCCCAACACCTTAAGCCTAGTCAACTAACCTTCCCTAAGAGAGGTTTATTCACAAGACAATCATGCACGGGAGCCGTTTAAACGTTAAAAACGAGTAACCTCGCACCTGTCACGATCCTAGAACCTTTTTCCCACATCTCTCTCTCTGAACAACTCTCAAGAGTAATGTGTGTGATTTTGACCTAGGTGATCAATCTAGCCCAAATCCGTTATAACAAGTTCTAAAACATGAAATATGCAAGATGTAATGACAAAAAGCACTACCCACTCCCAATTTCATCACCCAAGGGGTGATTTCACCAAGTTTCACATGATTCGACTATGAAAAGGGATTAGCTACTCATTATACTAATCAAAACATGCACAAAACTGTAAATAAGAGCCATAACAAGTAGAAGAGAAGAGAAATATACCATTAAATTGCAGAAATTCGAGTTTGAGCTAGAAAGTATAAAATAGAGAATCACCAAAAAGTAGGAGACTTGTTGTTTGGAATGAAAATCTAATCTAAGAAATGAAAAGATTAAGCTAAGATATGTTTGATCTACATAAATTTATCATGTTCTAAGCTATTACAAAATTCGAGCTATGAAGGGGGTAGAGTTTGGCTAAGAAGATGAATAATAATCCCAAAATGAGCTAAGGGGTATTTATAGGTGGAGGAAAATCCTGCAGATTTTTGGTTCGAACGCCGGGTTCCAGATGAGTGGAGCGTGCGTTCGCTTGAAATTCTGGGCGACTTAGGGCTTTTGTCTTGCGTAACGCCGTTTGAAGGCGAGGGACGTGCGTTCGAGAGGCCTGGAACGCTGGTTTGAAGGTAGGAACGTGCGTTCAAGAGGCACGAACGCGTGTTTGAGGTAGTTCTTTGAACCGGCGTTTGAAGGGGGTGAACTCTGTTTGACTCGCAACTCTGGAGCGCCGGTTTGGGCTTGGAACGCCGGGTTTGGGGATCTGAATTTGGTTTGGGAGTTCCAAACGTCGCGTTGGACCTCAATGCCACCAATTCTTCACTTTTTCTCCTTTTCCACCTCTTTTCGCGCCTCGGTCATGTTTCTCATTGTAAACCATTGCCTTCGGGTCATCGAGACACCAATACCCTACATCATCACAATAACCAAAACAACCAAAACATTCCAAAGGTAAACGTGCTCGGGAATGGGGTCAATATCATCAAAAAAAGTGGTAAACTATCAAAATGACGGAATTACCCCCCGTGCTAGAACTCACAATATTACCCCAAAGTGGTCTAAATCATCCAAAAATGTCTTTGAAAATGTGGTAAACGGAGGCCAAACAATGTAGCGGAGTCACGTAAAGTTGACTCCTATCACAGCCCCGTGTTACTTGTCGATCGTTGCAGTGATCTTTTAAGTTTTTTACCGAGTCTTTGTTTTCATTTCCGCTTGTTCTCTGTTATTAATGATGTCAGGCTTACATATATAATTGATTTATTTTAATTATATACGCGTCGGACGTCCTTTTTCGGTTAAGGACTCGATATCCGGATCATGGTCGTCATAATTGTATGTTGAAAGGCTTGTAGCCATGGAGGTTGAGGGAGGAGGGCGGTGGTTTGAAAAGGGGCGGGTTTATGGTTTTAAAAAGTACAGTGGTCTAAGTGTAGTAAATGAAATATGTACAAAATAAAATTAATATGAAATGAATATTATGTTGAGTAGCAGGTGTCACGGGTGAACGGAAAATCACAATCCGACCTACTTTAACCTAACTCAACCTGCGACTGCGGGTTCAAACTGGATTTAGGTTTATTATGGTTTTAATATATTTTGACCCGCATTTCATGAGTTGAGTATGTGTTGTACCCTAAAAACATATGTGAACCCAACTCAACCTCTATAGATAAATATATATATATGACGACAAACTAGAATTGCTAGACATTGAAAATTGGATTGGTTTTTTTAAAAGTTTTCAACTTTCAAGATAGACATTTTATAAAACACTATAACCTATTTTTCATACACGGTAAAACGAATGGTCTAAGAAGGTAAAAGGATTACAAGTCTACAAAATAAATAACTATTTTTAGCCTTCTTTTTTCAGTATCAAAACACCAATTCATACATAAACAAAGTTCAATATTTTCTTCAATGTTGATATAATTATGCTATACGTGTATTTATTCTATGACATCCTTTTTAAATGATGAATATTTTCTTCTCTCCAATAACTAAACAATTGAAAAAGAGATTACCGAATCAATTAATCAACACTAAGAGCGTTAAAACCTATTGTCATGCTAACTCGAACCCAACCCGCATTTAACAAAACCCGCACGTCTGGGTTGAACCTTGAATTATGTTGAATATCGTTTTAAATTTTTATAACCCACAATATAAATGTTGGGTATGAGTATTTATTTAACCCGCACGACACAGATCATGTGTACCCCTAGCAAGTGTGGTCTCTACGATAGATGTAGGTGGATAAAAATAACAAATGTCATGCCATTACAAAAGGGACTTTTTTTCACACAACGATTCTACTGATGCATTACACTACTTGTGTATTACACTAAACGATCGTTTGAAAGTCGGTTTTAGAGCAAAAAGCGATTTCTCATAGGTGTATTGTGAAAACCGACCATTTTAAATGTTGGTTTTTGATTCCAGATTATACTTTCAAAAGGTTGCTTTCTTGGGATAGGTGTGCTGCACCGTTAGAATCGTTGTGATAACCGTAAATAATAACTCCTTATAAAATGTAGACTGAGTGGAATAACACCCTCGTATAGTTAATGGTAGGAAGTGGAGAGAAAAAATTAATTCATCACCATTCTATCGGGTCGGAATGGAAGGGCCACAACGAGAAATATGGCTCTTGCCCCGTAGAAATTAAATTCAAACCTTAGGGTTATTCGATCGAGAAAATGGAACCACTCTTATGTAGACAACTTTATTAGCAACCACATGCATACCAACCTTAATCACATGTAGATCTAACTCTTTTAAAGGTGGATTAGAAGCAAAAAAAGCATGTGACCTATCCACTACTAATCACATTATAAATTAAAGTTTGTGGTCCATACATTTCAACTAATCCTGTCCAAATGTCATTATTTTGGTCCACTATTCACACACCAACTACAAGAATCAAATATTAACGACAAAGAAGTGTCCTCACCTGATTCATCCAGCTTGGCAAAATAAAATAGATGAGTTATATAGTAGATATATTTAGTGCAAATCATCGAGTAACAATAGAGACACAATCATTGTGCCGAAAGAATGATATATATAACTCAGATTTTTCAACCTTTGATTATGATGTATGAGTCATTAATGATGATGTAGTCTTATCATGATCAAGAGTAAAAAATGTGGTTATGACTCGTGGCACTCCGATCGATATAATTAGCATGCAATTTTCAATCTTGCATATTATTGATGTTGTCTGTCATCTGCATGCAATCTATGCATTTTTCAATCACTTAGGAAAAAGTAGAAAAAGACTAAGAAATTCTTATCCATGAGAAACTTACAAGACTGCTCATCGGATGGATGGATCGCAGCAAGGTGTAAGTGCGAAGACAAATCTTAAATTTATGTTTTCGCACATAAATAAATAAGATCTAACGTCTAACGAATTACTGCGACGACGATGATGTGGGTAAGAATTTCCCGAAAAAGACGATAATGATTATGAAGACGGTCGTATCCAACACATAACAATAATCAGGTAACCCAATAATAAAACCATTGTTTTGGGCTCACATTACTGTCAGAGCAACTTTTGGTATTGCCGGGCTAATAATAGATGTATTACCAACAAAACATGTAGTAAAGTTGTACGGTTGCTTTGACAATACCAATTTTAAACCTGGAAATACCGTTGGCCATAGTTTTTTTTATTATCTTTATTATGCCAAGTTTCCTCTAGTGAGCAACTTGGTAATGTGTTGAGACTAAAAAAATAGCATTATTGAATAATTTTTTTAGACATTTTTGAAAGATGTCTTAGAAATCGAACTTAATTATTTCTCATCTATTTCTTGAAAAAATGCAAGTTAATTTGATATGAGTATGATCCATATATAAGTCATATACGTGGCATTCCTTGGACATCAACCGGGTCATATTGATAAATGTAGACCACCATTGGGCCTCTCATCCTAAGGTTTCAATCAAGACTTTACCGACCTCGATCACTTCGGTCCCTCTCCGAGCTCATGCTGCTAGGCTAATCTCAATTCAGATTCAACTGACAACTCAGTACATGCTACCTATATCTCCAGATAGCTGGCATGACACAAGGTGTCTATATTTACACATCAATGACCTGATGACCCATTCACATTGGTCGCTCATGAGCAATAACGGATCATTCACGAGCTCGAAAGGAGGTTAGAATTGTCATGATCTCATTATTGATTACATCACACGATATAAGACTAATTGAGCCATGCATGACTGTCCCACGATGGCATCGTATTGGCCTTCAATCAGAGGCCCTAAAATCAAGGATTCGTGCATTAACTCCCCACACGGAACTCCTACATAAAGAATCGTTTTCCTCTCTTTCAAAACTACGTTATTAGCTTAATCTCATACACATTTGGTACGTAGGCAGTCTCATTGACATTCACAAATCATCAACAAAACCATCAGTATACCAATTAGAATTATCTCAAAAGTATCTGATTGCCCGTAAATCAAACCCGACGATTTCCAAACATCGTCATGCTTTTTCGCACCATTCTATTGTTTCTTAGCTGCCTCGTTACTGTTGGTTTTCTTTCCTTCATTCCCCGATCTATTTTCCTCCACATAAAAATCAGTGTCACAATGAAATGTTTATAGTAAAATAACATAACAATCTTTTACATTATTGATTATGATTGGGTCTATAACCATCAATAAATTGTAAGATCAATGATTAAAATTATGTTGTGAGAATATACTATAACTATTTTATGTTGTGACAATAAACAACCCTTAAATTACCAAAAGCAACCTAATAAGCAAAATTTATTGAATTGGTTGGGATACGTTTATGATCATAGAAAGATGACACCTATATGCATTATGCTTCTTTCCAACAGGGGACATTTACTTGTACCATATTCATCCTACCGGTGCACTATTATTTATACATCGTTGTATACAGAGACGGCTATAGAAATTTTGATACGAGGGTTAGAAATATATCAATTTTTTTTCGTATCACACATATATTTGTATATTTAATTCTACACATTTAATTATGGGAAAATAGATACAAACATGGGTCAATGCATAAAAATAAGGGGATCAATTCCTCATATATATGTGTTTATATAAAAAAAATCTACTATTTATAGATAACTTTTTTATTTTAGGAGGTTAGTTTACTTGTGCTTGTCGACAAAGCAGGAAATTACTTCCTATATATAATTGACATTTTGAATATCGGTTCAAAAGCCAAAAACTGATTTTCACAATATCGATTATGTAAAAACGGTGTGGTGCACCGGTAGATGTGGTTCTACAGTTGAATATGTAGAGTGCAAATAATAACCCCTACTACTTATTTTCTCTCAAATAACCCCTACTACTTTGTTTTACCAAGTAATGTAATAAAAAATAAAGTAGTATTAAAATGACAGATAAAACTTGGAATGTACTTGAGAATAAATTTTTTTGGGGAAGATTTTGGTGGTGTCTTTACTTATCGTGAAGTGACAGTTAAACAAATCTAGACTACACAATTTGAATCTAGTTAAAAAACAGACGGTTTAAAACACGTTAAACGGTTTCAGATAGGTGCACCGACCTAAGAACTTTCCGATCATTTGACAGGATAAATTAAAATGTAAAACTGAATATATTTTTTCTTCTGAAATCTTGAAAACGACTAGCAAGAAAACTTGCAAAATAACAAACCAAATGGAGTATTATACAGTTTGTCTAGCTAGGCCAAAAAGACATAGCCATGTGATTGAAAGCAAGCATGCGCTATCCATATATATTCATTTAATTCAAATTTCAATGTCAAAATAAAATTTCCAAATTATTGTTACTAGTAATAAACATTACTACCTTCCTCCCAAAATATAAGTCTACTATTTAAGTTTTTTTCACACAGATTAAGAAAGTTGGTTAAGTGTCATTAATATTGATAAAAAACACTAAAATGACATTTGATCGTTATTAATATAAAGTAATGAAAAGTGGGTGAGTATTAATAAATGAATGGTAAAAGGAGAAAAATGTAATAAATGATTCATTAGGTATCTAAATGAATTTACATTTTAGGACAAATCTAAAATATTAAATGAACTTATATTTTGGGACGGATGTAATATTATTTTGGTTCGAATTTTCCTTTTTTTATGTGTTTTTATTATTACTCACCTTATAGTCGCCCCCCCCTCCTCCTTTTCCTTGTCTAATCATTCAACTTCTTTTGTTCATATCATAAGTTTGTCCTAATTTAATTGAGCATCATTAATGCTAATTAATACTTAATACCTATCGAGCTTGGATGAATCAAACCACTTTCTTTAATCCATTGATTTAACCATGCCACGTAACTTCAGATTGTAATTAATTATTCTTTCACTTTCTATTACTTGAGCTAGTTGCAATATATATATATATATATATATATATATATATATATATATATATATATATATATATATATATATATATATATATATATATATATATATATATATATATATATATATATTATATTATTATTATTATTAAATTATAATCGATATTTTGAAAGTTGATTTTGGGTTCACGCTTTCAGACCAAACAAAAACGACGAATCTAAGTCGATTTTGAAAACAGTGAATTAATACACCAAACTTTGATTGAAACAACAAGAAATGAAAAGGATAAAAACGAGAACCAAGAACATGAAACCTGTATTAAAGATTTTCGAATTAACGAAAAGCCAGGAAATTAACCGCATACGTAGATGAAACCTACAAGTACTGAGTACAATTGACCTTTAGGATCCAGAATTAGAACTTTCAATTGTGTTTCTATGCTTCTAGCCAGGAATGCTATATATATATATATATATATATATATATATAGAGTGAAAATATTACAACTCAATTTGCAATAACTAACTCCCTATATAACTAATTAACTAACCCTGTTATGGAAGTGTCCAACAAAATCCCCCAAAGAGTCCCTCAATTTCTTCTCCTAGACAATTCAGTCCAATTCCTATTTCCCTCTCCTATGTTGAACTATATACATTCAACATCCCCCTTAAGTTGAAATGTAGAACCCAAATCAGCTTGCAATTCAGTTCACTTCCTATTTTTCTCTTCTATCTTGAACTTTATACATTCACCATTGCCAGATCTTTTATGACTCAAATAGCGTTGTCAGGTCCGGGGTTGTAGGGCATTGCGGTTGGTATTAGAGTCAACTACTAGACGAAACTAAATGTCACACTGTGAGAGCTAGAGAGACGGTGATGTGGCCACTTCCAGTTAGCTCTGTTAGGGACATGGTCCTGGCGCGCGAGGACATCAACTCCTTATAAGAGTGGGAGAATACAATATCAAACGTTAAGAATGTGACAGAAACATTACGTATATAAGTGTTTAAATAACTAGGAATTTAAATAATTACCAGATCCATAATGACTCAAATAACGTTGTTAGACCAGGACCGTGGGGCGTTAGAGTTGCATGCACCAATGAAACTCGTTGTAGAAACAATAATTGCATGACTTGAGGAAATGCACAAAGAACCAATAACCAATTCTATGATGACAAAACAAATAATTAAAAAAAAATGTTCCAAGAACTTCAACTTTCTTTGGTTTACCCTTGGGACCAAATCAAAAGTAAATAATAATTAATATGATGATATATGTGTTATTTTAGTTACTAAACTTAAAAGTTATCACAGATGTCAACTCCTTATTGCAATTATTAATATTCCTGAATTAATAATAATAATAATAATAATATATGTTGTGACGTCTCTATCACATAAGTTAGCCCACTACGTACTAACTACTATAACTATTAAAAGAGTAATTGTCTACATTGAACTTTGTCCGGCTCTAATATTTTTGTTTGCAAAACATATATAAAGAGGACGACAATCAAGTTTTATAACACGAGCGAGGCGACAGGTTGGCGACAAGTCAATTTGATTAGCTGTAATAAGAAAATAGTTTCTCATCTTCTTTTAACGTCCCATAACCACTCATATCACACTAACTGCTAATTATAACTTAATTGGCTGCACATAACGATATATTAACACAATAAATTCTTAATTATAATAAAATACATATCAATTAATGAATAAACTCGGGTATGAGCATGAATTTGATATAATTATCTAACTCAACCTCCAGTCAAACTCAAGCTGAATTTGAGCTTGTCTTTCAGTTATAGAAGATATACTACTCCCTCCGTTTTTATATATATGTCGCAGAGAGAAAAATCACACAAATTAAGAAAATAATTAATATGTGTATTGGAAATGTATTTTTTTATTGGAGATGTAAATGTTTTTTTGGTAAAGGGGTTTTTTGTATTGGAATTGTGTTTTTTTTTATTGGAGATGTAAATATTTTATGGCTAATCATTCAAAATGACACATATTAAAATTTAATTAGGCGTATAGACACATATAAATCTTATTTGGTTATAAGGACACAAAAATTAAGACATGTAATTAAACTAACCTCAATTAACAAAAGAGAAGGCAACATTGATTAAATTAAAAAAAAGCCGGCAAAAAAAAGAAATCAGGCGCTGAAAGAGTTTTTTTTTTTTTTCAGGTATAAAAAATCAGGCGCTGAAAGTTACTAACGTTGTTTTGTTTGTTTTTTATTTTTTATTTTTTATTTTTTATTTTTTATTTAAGGAAGGCGCTGAAATTTGGAGGAAAAAAAAAAAAAAAAACTTTTAATCAATATTTTAAACGGTAATATCTTTTGCTTTAAAACTCCGATCATCGTAATTTTTCCATCATAATTCATATTTTTTAGTCTTTTTTATTCTGATATCTCATTTGATATTTTTCGACTTGATTTCTAAAAATCAATATTTTCTTAATAAAAATCGACGCGATTAAGTGACACCGCATTACAACGACACCACGATGCAGAGACATCGCGATATTAGGACATTTGACGATGTAGACACACTGCGATGAGGAGACATCACGATGAAGTGACACCGAGATGGAGAGAAACCGCGATAAAGTGACACCGCATTACAGATACACCGCAATACAAAGACACCGCGATGAAGTGACACCGCGATGCAGAGACACCACCATGTATTGACCACCGCGATGCATTGACCACCGCGATGCATTGACCACCCCGATACATTGACCACCACCGATGCAGTGACCACCTCTGATGCAGTGACCATCGTGATGCAGTGACCACCCCGATACAGTGACCTCTGTGATGCAGAGACACCATGATACAGTGACCATCCCCAAAGCAGAGACACCGCGATGCAGTGACCACCCCACCGATGCAGTGACCTCTGTGATGCAGAGACACCATGATACAATGACCATCCTCGAAGCAGAGACACCGCGATGCAGTGACCACCCCCAATGCAGAGACATCACGATGAAATGACACCGTGATGCAGAAATGTCGTGATGCAGAGACACGGAGATGCAGAGACGCCAAGATGCAGAGTCACCTTGATGAAGTGACACCGCGATCACGATGACCACCCCGATCATGATGACACCGCGATGCGAAACACCATGATAAGTGACACCTCATTGCAGAGACACCACGATGAAGTGACACGGAGATGCAGAGACACGGTGATGAAGTGACACCGAGATGAAGAGACATGGCGATGAAGTGACACCGCTATGCAGAGACGCCGCGATGCAGAGAACACCTCGATGAAGTGACACCGCGATGCACCAACAACCGCGATGCAGTGACTACCCCCGATGTAGAGACACCACGATGCAGAGACCATCCCCGATGCAGTGACCATCCCCGATGCAGAGACACCACGATGAAGTGACACCGCGATGCATTGACCACCCTAGGTCCATTGACTACCCCGATGCATTGACCACCGCGATGCAGTGACACCTCTGATGTAGAGACGCCGTGATGCAGAGACACCTCGATGAAGTGACACCACGATGAATTGACCACCCTAGATCCATTGACCCCCGCGATGCGGTGGCCACCCCCGATGCAGAGATACCGCGATGCAGTGACCACCCCCGATGCAGAGACACCGTGATGTAGAGACATCGTGAAGCAGTGATCACCCTGATGCAGAGACACCGCGATGCTGTGACCACCCACGATGCAGTGACCACCCCCGATACAGAGACACTTGTAGAGACTCCGTGATGCAGAGACACCTCGATGTAGAGACACCTCAAATGCAGTGACTATCGCGATGCATTGACCGCCCTCAATCTATTGACCACCGCGATGCAGTGCCCACCTTGATGCAGAGACACAGCGATGCAGTGACCACCCCCGATGCAGAGAAACCGCGATGAAGTGACACCGCGATGAAAATTGAGCAATTGAATCCAAACCGGAACCTCAGAGTTGGTATCCATACTAAAATAAAAAAACTCAGGCATCCTTTTAAGCAAAAGAGACCTGTGATATCAACATTTTATGCAGTGACATCGGCAATCATATATGCATTGATATCGACATTTTATGTAGTGACATCGGCAATCATATATGCGTTACCTCAACAATTTATGCAGTGACATCGGTAAACAAATATGCAGTAACAATTTATGCAGTGACATCGGTAAACAAATATGCAGTAACATCAACATTTTATGTAGTGACATCGGCAATCATATATGTGTGACATCAAAAATTTATGCAGTGACATCGGCAATCAAATATGTAGTGACATCAACATTTTATCTGCAGTGCAGTGCACATAACTGATAAAAGAGCCCGCATACACATCTGAAAGATACCACAAGGGTATTCAAAATCCTCTAAATGCCTATGTCAATCCCAAGGTACATGAAGCCAGAAAATGATTCAAATAACCACCAACATTCAGCATAACAATAACAATACCCTAAGAACATTGGGCAACAAGTGCATAATACAAAACGAAGGAAGTGGAGTAGCTAAATCAATTGTATGCTTCAAGAAGGTAAAGGTCGCCCTAGAAAGTTTTTGGATGAAGAAAAACTGCTCTGAATAAAGACCTAATGTGTTTTTAATCAGAAAAATCGCGTTTTTAAATGCTTGGGCCTGAAGAAAACGAGGCATGCGCCTCCAACGCTGTGTAATAGACAGCCTGACAAGTCTTCAGTAAATCGGCGATATCTTCGTGTGTAGAACTCCGATTCAAGCGATTCAAGTTGCATTGGAAATCTATTTCCACCCTTTAGAACTCTTATGAAGACGTCCAATTCAGAAAATGGCTCCAAGGTGGATCAAAATGAAGATAAAGTGAAGGCAGGGCGGGAACGCCAATGATTTTTGATCCGTTTTAACTCTTTAAGCTTCGGGGATCCTGTTACAAAAAAAATAATAAAAAAAAGAAAACTCAATAGCTTCATCAATGTTTCCAAATTGTACAATGCCACTTATAACCTCATTATATGAGACAGTATCAAGGGCAAGCATTCTATGAGATAAGACAAGTGCTTGTTCAAGTCCATTGTTTCTTGCATGAGCTGCTGTAGTTAAATTCCATGAAACAACATCTCTACAAAAAATTTCATCAAATGTGCTCCTTGAATCTTGAACAGCTCCACATTTTCCATACATATCAACCGAGAAATTCGCACAAAAATACTATCAAAGATGCCGATTTTCGCAGCCTAAAAATGCATTGATTTTCCTAACTGCAACAAATTCAGTTGTCCACAAGGAGGTAAAAAAATAGTTAATGATAAGAATTCAGTAAAAGATCAGACCCATTGCAACTTGAGAAAACGCCTGGAGAGCTTTCTTGCAATGCCCAAAATGCACAAAACTAGTCATTAAAGAATGCCATGATCCTAAATTTAGTTCATGAATTTCATCAAACATGTACGGAGCTTTATTAACTAGATGTTGAAATAAACTCATTTCAGTAACATCCAAATTTCATTAAATCAAATTTTGACAAAACAGATGCTGTCCATAAAATAGATGACCAAATGATGCGCACAAACTAGTCTTTTGATTTACTGCTCTTCGCACTTTTTGGAACCTTTTGTCAAAATAAAATTAATGAAATCATATCCCAATAGGTTTAGCAACAAAATAAAGGACGATGAGACATATCAAAGTCAAGACAAAACACGCAGTTCATATGGAGTAAAAAAGAAAAACGGAAAAACAGAGAACAACTGCAGGTAGGAGGGGGTAACAGGGGAAGGATGGAGTTTTCCTCATCCAAAGAAGCGGTCATCTGAGTTCTTCAACGGTACTTAATGAAACCGATCTCCTTTGCATTGCTTCGGAAGCACCATTTGCAGCACATCAGGCCATTCTTTCGGATGAGCACATGAGAATTACGCAGCATTGTCGTCGATTTCCCCCCATGGAGGCCCTGGTTCTTCTCCGGCATGATCCTCTCACCTGAAGCCACCTGTTGCGACTCTTGCTCCCACCCACAACAGCACGCTTCCGGAAAACTTCCTCAAACTGTTGTCATGGTCTGAATTCTTCTAGCAACCGGGGGCGAAATAGAAAAGGGGAGAAGTTTATCGGTGTCAGTCATATTACGGAGGGTAATATAGGAAATTTAATGGTATTGTGTCCTTATAAACAAATAAGATTTAAGTGTGTCACAAATCTTATTAAGTCACTTCGAACTAATCGCTTATAAAACAAATATCCATTATTTTATTGGTAAAGGAGGAAAAAAATAATAAATCTTTGCATTGGAAATCTAAAATGATGATATAAAAAAAACGACAAAAATGTGAATGCGATAAAAAAAAAAGCGGAGGAATATGTATTATATTCCCAAAAAGCATGACCGGATAAAATAATATTGTTATATTTTATTTTAAATTAATATGCTAAAATAAATACATATCATTAATCAAGATTGGTCGGAGTGGAAGAGACTCAAGTAAGTTAGAAGAAGTGCCTTGATTCGACCTCGTGGATGCAATAAACTCATGAAAGAAAAAAAAAAAAAAAAAATCATTAAATTTTATAATCAAACACAAATTATTAACTTAACTCACAAATTAAGGGAAGTAAAACATTAAATTTACTACATACTACACAATCAATTCGTCAAAAAGCAAAAATAATAATATCATTAAATTATGTATAATCCTTTTGTTTGTTGAGGAAACATTAAATTATATAATCAAACACAAATTACTAACTTAACTCACAAATACGGGCAGTAAAACATTAAATTTACTACATACTAATCCTCGTAAACATAGATTTTCACAGGTATTTTTTATGCGAGATAATGGCTCGTACGTATTAATGTAGTTAAAAAAAACAATGATACGAACACAATCAATTCATCACAACGAGTGACATATTATATATATTGTGTTTTTATTGGTCATGATCAACCCTATTCAAATCAACGGTAGATGATTAAGTGTGATGAATTGGTTGTGCACGCGCATATGATAAAAAGGGCATATATGCCAATATACTAAAAGATGTGGAAGAGAGAGAGAGAGAAAAAGAAAGCATCTATATAGTTGGAGATGGCTGCTAATTAAAAGATAGGGATATATTAGTTTTCCCAAACCACACAAAACCCTATCAAAAAACTATACGCTCTGTGTAAACACAAGCTTTGGTGTGGTTGTTGATGATGATTGATCGATGAACGTCCGTACGTTGGTCTGAGAGGTTGAAGCTGCCAGCATGATCTGGTAATTACATTAATATCCCTTCTCAATCCTCTTCCTCCCTTCATTTTTAGGTTTGGAGATAATTGCTGCAGCTAGCGGGGTGCGTGTGGATCGAGGGGTTTTGGGTGTGTTAGTGAACTGTAATCGGATGAGCTGGATAAATGCAACTAATTAACCTTGTTAGCTTGACTGGATTCAATCCGTAGGTTTTACACCATACAGAAAATAAAATAGTAAAATAAAACGGATAGGCTGCGCACCCGGTTCCAATCCGTCATTGGTTGTGTTATCGAGAGAGAGATCGAGAGAGAGATAGAGAGGTTTCTCTCATCTCATATTCAAAACTAACATTAATTCATAATAATTGAAAGAGGAATTAATGAGTAAGAAATTTAAGGGGCCGGCCGCGGGTGGAAATTAATTAAGAGAATTGAGGATAAAATTAATCAGGTCATCTAGCAGCTTCAACCGCTCACCAATGCTACCCTGCTGTAACTATGCATTCAACCTAGCTTGCTGTGTAAGGTAAATGTTCATTATTTTTTTTTTTTTTTTTTTTTCTTTTCAATCTTCTATGTTTTTCTTTATAGTATATCCAATTTGCTTACAATCTTTCTTCGAGTTTAATTATGCTTTTTATTATAGAATTTTTTTTATTTATTTCTTTGTGATATATTTATAAGAGGAATGGATGTAATTATTTCATATAGCTATTAACGTCGACATAGATTGATTGAAACAAAATAATCTATTAATCTTAAGAATAATTCTATCCTTATCAACTTTTTTTTAATGTACCTTTATTACTTTTGAGAAATAATTCTATCCTCATCAACCTTTTTTTGTTTATTATTAAAACCTTGCAAGAAGTTAACGCACGCAACAAAATTGCCAGATTCCTATACAAACACGGGGGACAAAACTTTTAGCAAAAACCCTTAATTATTCCAAGCTATTTTCAAGTTCTGCAAATTGCTTGTGGGATAAATACTGTCACCGGAGGACATTGAACACCGGTATGATGCACCTATATTCGAGCATTTTGTCGTTTCGGAAATTTAGCTTTATTCCTTAACCTTGAATTATTGCACTTGTTTTCAAGAGTTATTAGACTTTTTCAGGACTTATCGTATGCACGGGACAAAGCCAAAAGAAATTTAAAAAAGAAAGATTTATATTTAGGACGGAGAAAGTATTCCTTCATCATTTAGAAGTGACAATAATGTGTCTTTGTATTAATATATATATATAAGGGTAAGGTAAGTATTTGTTTTCAAAATGGTAGTAGTAATTAATTAGTATGAGATACAGTAAGAAGTAGGGGGAGTAAGACAAATTTGCAAGACACGAGACGGCGTCGGCGTGCCCTTTGTCTTATTACTAGCATGCAGCAGCGCAGCTGGACACGAAAACAACACATTGATGGCGAAGTATGAATGAATATTAATAATTTTATTAATGATGAGAATTTGTCTATACTTTGCTTTTCCCTAAAAAAAATTGTCCACATTTAAAAATTAATTATTCCCTAAAAAATATTCATTTAGAAAACCAATCATTTAATGTTTTTTTTTCCTAACATACTCATAGCCTAACATTTATTGTTGTATGTTTATTTCATATTCCGACACAATAATTAAGTTTCTAAATCTGCATGAATAGTACAGCGTGAACATTTTTTATGGGACGGATGTAGTATTATTATTACTACCTCTATAAAAAAAATGTCTTTATTTTACTATTCATGCAGATTAAAAAACTCAATTAATATTGAGATATATAATGTTAATTATCTATTTCCCCATCAGTTTAAGCTTTTGGGAGAGATGATAGTTCAATATGGTAGCAGAGCGGAAGTCCTGAGTTCAAACCTCGCTTCCAGCATAATTAAAAACAAAAAAAAAACACAACCAAGTGTTGGGCCTCACTCTCTTATTACAGGCCCACACTTGAGGGGGCGTGATATAAGGAAATATAATAACACATTTACAAACAACAATTGGTAGGCCCACACTTGAGGGACGTGATATAAGGAAATATAGTAGCACATTTACTACTATATTTCCTTATATCACGCTTCCCCTCAAATGTGATTGGTAGGCCACACTTGAGGAGGCGTGATATAAGGAAATATAATAGCACATTTACTACTATATTTCTTTATATCACGCTTCCCCTCAAATGTGAGCCTATAAGCGTGACCTTTACTAAAACAAGGCTCACACTTGAGGAGGCGTGATATAAGGAAATATAACAGCATTTTTACTAAAATCTTACTAAAACCAATGATTTTAGTAAACATACTACTATATTTCCTTATATCACGCTTACTCTCAAATGTGGGCCTATAAGCGTGATATAAGGAAATATAGTAGCATCTTTACAGGCCCATACTTGAGGAGGCGTGATATAAGGAAATATAGTAGCATCTTTACTAAAATCTTACTAAAACCATTGATTTTAGTAAATATGCTACTACATTTTCTTATATCACGCCCCATCAAATGTGGGCCTATAAGAAGGGAAATAGACACAACACTTGACTTGCTTTTTTTGTTTTTTTGTTTGGGAAGTGTGGCTTGTAAAAAGAGAGCGGCCCAACACTTTTTTTTAATTGTTTTTGTTTTTAATTGTGTTAGAAGTGGGACTTGAACTCGGGATCTCCTGCTCCGCAACCATATAGAATTATCATCTCTCCCAAAAACTTAAGCTGATGGGGATCCTAATATGGTATCGGAGCGGAAGATCTCGAGTTCAAGCACCGCTTCCAGCACAATTAAAAAACCAAAAAAAAAACAAGTGTTGGCCCCACACTCTTCTTATTGGCCCACAATTCCATTAAAAAAAACAAGTCAAGTGTTGGGCCTCTCTACATTTTTATAGGCTCAAATCTAAAGGAGCGTGATATAAGGAAATATAGTAGTACATTTACTAACACCAATTCTAGTAACACCTTTACTAACACCAATTAGTTTTCGTAGAACGATAGCTCTTGATTCTAATAATTAATGTGTTGTGCTTTAATAGTATGAAATGAACATGCTAACAATAAATGTTAGGCTATGGGTATCGTTGGAAAAATAGCATTAAATGATGTATTAGTTTTCTCAATGTACATTTTTTATGAGACAATTTTTTTTTTTCAAATTTGGTCATTTTTTGTGGGACGGAGGAAGTATTTTTTTTTAATCTTTCTATGCCATATGTTGAAGTCTCTCTCAATTCAAACACAAGTCCGAGGGGCAAAAGGTGTCTGGTGTTGCCGGGGCATTTATTGGTAACACTAGAGCACTCGTGTATAGTCTATTTGTCTTATTGTAAAATTGCATTGACAATACTAATATATGTCCTGATATTAGTGTTGCCCGAAGCAACGGCTCGGTGTTAAAAGAGTATAAATTCGACACCCTATTTCAACTCCTTTCAATAAAAAAAAAGGTGTGCATACAACTTATATAAATTAGACTACCGACACATAATTTTCAATTTATATCATCCATAAACCTCTTGGAACGTAAAACTGAGGGCTCTTTGGATTGAGATATTTTTTTTTCCAATGGAACAAGCAAGATGTGAAGATGAGCTACATGACAATAAACGGCAACTTATGTAACTTTGACTATACAAGTTCCTCAGGTTCCTCCTTGCAGTGCTATAACCACGACCAAATGATACAACATTGATAATTACTATGACCTTTAACCTCGAAGTTTCGGGTTCGAGTATGAGTGGAGACAAAAAGTGTGCGTGCGTATATTTTGTATCCGTCAAAAATGATAAAACACTAATCTATAATTAATATTGATTATTATGGGACCTACCTCAATCAATATGTTATAAACAATTATCAATAATATAAATTCATGTTGTGTTATTTCCAATAGTAGTTGTAGCATTTCTCTAAATTATATATTTAAATACATTAACACACTTGACCCCCTTTTTCTTTCAAGTGTACATGGCATCATACAAAGAACCAAGACAAACAAGACACGTGCAACAAAGGGTATACAATCTCAACACTTGCCCAACATAATTTATGATGAAAGTGTTTACAGATAGGTTTGAACTCATGATTGCATGATATGATATCAAAATATAATAAACAAGTTTTTGAGATGATTATTACCTTGCAAAAGCCGAGTGCTCATACTTATGTTAATATAGCTAAGGAATTTATTTCTATGAACATCCGGCTACGATAACTCATCGATATATGGGCAGTGCAAATCCAACAACACCCATATATACAAGAAGAGAAAGTAACGGTGGGTCTTAAATTCCACCATCTTCCACCCGACAAGGGTTGGAAAACATTGTTCTCGATGATGAAGCAAGCGCAAGATGAAGACAAACAAAAAAAGGAATGGAGCATCGAAGAGGAAAACATGCTCACAATTAAGTTCTTGGTTCGTTATTTCAAGTGACAATGTGACGGGCAGCTCTCAAGATGATAAAGATTTTCGGAAATGAATCACCGAGTACTATAACAAGCATCAAAGTACGAGCATTGCATGAAAAATGAATGTCTTGAAGTCACATGGTACGCATTTATTCACCCTGCACTATGACTTGTTTGGTTTGGGACTAGGTTGATCCATTTGGATCCCAAACCAATATTTTATTCACCCCACTAACTTATTTATTATTATTTTATTAATTCTATTATTTTATTATAAATTCTTTCATCAATCAATCAACATCAACAAATAAAATAATATTAATCCATCACTTTATACACTCATTACACTATTTAACCATTACTTTTTCAATATAATATTTCAAATCAACAATCATTACTTTAACTACACAAATTTCAATACAACTTTTCAACTTTATCATCATTACTTCATTATATTTTATAATTCTTTCTCTTTCTTGGATCCAAATGGATCCAGTCAGTCCGAAACCAAACGGAGTGGTGTTTTTGGGTTTTGGTATTCGTCTCAAGTGTTTGTCGTGTGTATGTTGGCCTTGGATGGTCTCAGTGCACGTCGGACTTATCGATATCTACCTTTACTCCTAATTGGTGTCTGGTTATTCATTTCGGTTATGGACGTCCGCGATATGACGGACTATTTCCATTTTATTATCTAACCAAATCAAGTTTTTTTTAACGAGACAATATTTGGTGTACTCGGGGTTCTTCCAAAGTTGTTCTATTAGTATGGTGGTGTTGTCCAGTAGCAGAGTAATTGTGTTCCGGTATTTGTCCGCAGGTTTTCGGCAATAGGCCGATCATAAAACTTGTATTGTTTGTTGTTAATTAAGGGAAGTTCTTACCTAGAGATTTATATATAGGGCCATTCTGTACTTCACACACGCCATTAACGAAATCATGCTGGTTGTAATGAAGCAGACACTTGGCCCCATACATATAAATCTCTGCGTAGTTAACTTCCCGTTATAAATTAAAGGAGATTCTATTAGCACACCCATTTTTACTACTGGCTCTCTATTATTTCCGGTAACACAAAAAATTAAATCGGTACCACGATTATTTTTAATGAACATAACGTCAGGTACACTGATGTTGCTATTGAAACCAAAGTCAGTGACACTGACATTGCTGTTCAAAACCAAAATCATTGACACCGACGTTTACGTTATAAAAGTGTCATTACTTAGTAACGTTAGTCCACTGACGTTAATATCTAAAAGGAACGTCATTGACGCTGACGTTTCTAGTGTGATGTCGGAAGTAAAAAATGAATATTTGTATGGTGTCGAAAGTAGTAAAACTGAAGGTGTCGATAGAAAAAAAAAAACCGTAAATATACATTTTTTTTTTTGAAAAAGAAAGGCCCTTCAAAAAAAAAAAATCTTTTCTCTTTCCCTTTTCGCGACGCATACGTGCTGCATGTGTCGCGAATGCGGCCCTGCAAACATATTTTCCAAATAACTACTTTTCGAGTATATTTTTCTTAAACACTTGCTTTTCGAGCATATTTATTCAAGTTTCTTAAAAAAAAAAATTAAAAAAAAAAAATATGTAGACACCGGGTTTTGATGAGTCGAGTCGGTTTAATTCTTGTTTGTTACGGATTGAGCTGCGTGCAAATGTCTAACCGGTTCGTGGACACACGGCGGTCGTCCGCAGCCGCAGGTGGCGAAGATTTCCCCTTTCCTCAGTGCGAGCGGCTTTACCAAGCCTTAACGGACTGCCACCGTCGAGTACCAGCTGGTCCGTCGCGAGAGGCGACGTGTCGACATCTCAACCGTTCTCTGGCTCTCTGTTTGGTGGAGAATGCGTCGTGTCCAGACGAATACGATGCCGTCCGCAGCCTCTGCTCTAGCGCCGGAACTGTTCTCAAGCGTAAACAGTGCCGGCAAGCTCAGGTTTCCTTAGCTGCCTGCCTCTCTGCTCATCAATTATCGTCCTGATTACCAGATCTCCCCTTGGGCATCCTCTGCTACTTCAGGCTAATTTCGCATGTAAATGCTTCTGTCGCTTGGAGAAACTTGGTAATGTCTGATAGCTCGATTTCTAGTTGCAATTATTCATTTTATTTTCTTGTTTCCATTCTAATTGAAGCTGTATATTTGCTTTATTTTGTTGTGGCCTGTGGGTGTATGAGTGTATCCTTCTTTTCTCCCCTTCCTTATAGTGTTGTTTAGAAATGAAGTCACTTTGAGCGAAAAGGTAAAGGTAAAGGTAAATGGATAAAGAAATGGGGTTTTCATAGCTCTCTGATATAAAAGTTGAATATGAATGAAATTCATATTTTTCATATGTGAAGATGATCCCTTGTTTTGTTCTTTACAAGAGTGCACTCTCACCTAAACCTTTGTCTTTCAATGTTAATTGCTCATGGCATGTTTGATGTTATGTTTGTGTACAAGCTCTGAGGCTGAAACTTACTGTTATGTGTAATAAGCTTGAACACAAGTTTTATGTACCTTAGTTTGTTACTCTCTAGAGACACACACACTAGTTACAAGATGGTATTTTTTGTGTTTCCATTTAGGCTTGTATAAAGCTTCCTATACATTTTCTATTGCAAGACATAATCTTCCTTTTGCCTTTACCATGTGTTTGCTCCATTGTCCCTCTTCTCTTCTCCATCCTCGTGGTCTTTTTTATGAAAAAATGGTGTGTTTCATGAGTTTAAACCTCTCTGTCAACGTTGTCTTCCCAACTTTTTTGTCGTCAGCGTTGTGTTCCCAACTTTATATTGCTCAAGTGTTTGGGCCTTTTTGTTGAGTTTGTGTCATTTATATATATGTTTCTAAAACCTCTTTGCCAACATTGTCCTCCCGTTTATGTTTTTTTAAGTGTTGGCCTTGTTGTGCTATGTTTATATGTTGGTGTGTGCCATGTATTAGTCTAGGCTCTTTGTTATAAGAGCACACTTGAGGGACGTGTTGAATCGAGTTGTGTTTGATATGTGGGAATTGTTTATCTTTTCAATATGTAAATTGTTTATCTCCCAACAACTTAAGCTTTTGAGACCACACAAAGCCTACAATGGCATCACACCGAATAGTTAGGTTCGATTTTCCAATGGTTGAACCTCATTATGGGGTCCAAAAGTAAATTTGGTGTGGTGCCACTAAAATCTCTCTAATTCCAACACTTGTTTCATATCTTGACATAGTTAACAAATTGAGGTGTGTAATTTTTATGTGGGTTGTAAGCATTTATATTGATATTGGTGTAGGACTCGTTGAGTGATACGGCTCTCATCATAATCATTGATGTGAAAGTATGTAATGACACATTGTGGTTTAGTTTGTTGTGTTTGTATCCCTAATTGTTTCATATACCAATTTGCAGTTTATAGAACACCCAGGGCTGCAATATTTTAGAAGTTGCCATGGACATATGCATCAGAAACTGGCAGAGGCTAAAGGGAGTAGCAAAATTTGGATATTCTGTGTAGCAGCCTCGGACAGCTATTTAATTCTAAAGCAATGTTCTAAAACTCGCTAGGCGAAGTCGGTGCGCTACGGGGGCGCCTAGGCGTTTTTTTTTTTGTTTTTTTGCTTTTTTTTTTTTTAATAATAATAATACTTGTCCCATATAAATCTTACATCCTATGATCATAAAACATAAAAATCAAGTAAAAATGTGTCAAAAGATCAAAAACGAGTAGCCAAAACCCAAAGTACGAAATCAATGTCATGTAACTCATGTTGTCAACACTCAAGACTCTCAAGTTCAATCTTCAATCTCATCCTCATTATTCCCTAAGTCTCCAACTCCAACAATATCACGCTCTTTGTCCGACTCCAATTCAAAGTCCATGTCTTCATGATCATCGGTATCATCCTCCGTGGCATCGGACACAAAATCCTCTTCATCAAGCTCTCTTACTTCTCCCGTATTGCGGGCACTCTTTCTTGGTTGCAATTTTGCTCCGGATGCTTCACTCACCATTTCCCATGTAAGGCCCGAGCCGGGTGTGACCTCCTCATCAATGTCATCATCATCTATTCCATCAACTATCCAAGATTGTGCATTTTCAGCACTTGATGCTAGAAGCACATCAACTTTGTCCTTCCTCTTCTTCTTCTTAGAAGACAATCTTGAATTGAATTGAACATAGACTAGCTTGTTCATTCGGTTGGTATCTAGTCTATTTCTCTTCCTTGTGTGTATCTACAAAAATAAAATTAACCACTAAAAAATCAATATCACACTATCACATAAGATAAATTATTAAATTTCAATTCAAGAATACTTTTATAGAAAACTTTACCCCTTCAAAGACACTCCAATTTCTTTCACAACCGGAAGAGCTTGATGTCAAAGAAAGAATCCTCATTGCAACCTTTTGGAGTTTCCGGTGTATGGTTGCCATAGTTAGACCACCATCCAACTAAAATTCAAAATGACAAAAAGTAACAAAGACATTATTGAACTTAATAACTATTAGTTAATACTTAATAGTTAATAACTTAATAGTTAATATTATAATAATACTTCATAAAGATTAAAGAGAGAGTTCATAATCATATCTGGATCAAAAGTATATTGTTCACATCCTTTTAAAGCCATAGGTCTACCAAATGAACCTTCCTTGTTCTTGTAAAGCACCAACTGAGTGTTCGTCACAATGTTTTGCATGTCTACATCCTCAAATAACCGCTCCACACATTCAAAGATCGCGTCATGGATACTTATAAGTTCATCGGAGGACAATGAAGAAGCATCTTTGTAGTAATAGTATGGATTCAACAAGTAAGCCATCAAATGATGTGGAGTGTCAACACGCCCCTTTCCTTTCCTCTCCACTATATCAAGTATAGGCTTATAACTCTCCACTCTATTCTTCATAACTTCTTTGATCTCATTCTTAGCTTTTTTGAGTTCACCATACACAAAGCCCATAGCCGGCTTCACATCGCCATCCACAAGTCTAAGGACTTTTACCAACGGTTCAAATACTTTCAATGTACGAGCAACCCCACTCCAAAAGCTTTGTTGCACAATGATAGAATAAGCCGTTTTTCCTTTCTTGCTCCTAGACCACTTTGTCGCTTCCCATTCATGAGAGTTCACCATTTGCCTCAAAGCCTCTTTCTTCTCCAATAAACTTTGCAATGTTAAAAAAGAAGTGGCAAATCTAGTCACTCCGGGTTGTATAATCTCTCTTCTTGTACACTTTCTCATCATTTGCAAAGTCTTGTGATGAGAGTAGATAAATATGGTAAAACTCTTGGCTTTGTTAATTATGGTCTTGAAAGTAGAGAGCTTACCAATGCCTTCAAGCATAAGATTGATGGAGTGAGTGGCACATGGAGTCCAAAAGATGCGTGGTCTTATTGTCTTCAACATATCCGATGCCGCAATATTGTTTGAAGCATTGTCGGTCACCACTTGGACCACATTTTCTTCTCCAATGCTTTGAACACATTCATTCACATAATTAAATATGTATTCACCGGTATGTGCATCACCGGAAGCCTCTTTTGAAGAAAGGAAAGCCGTCCCAATTCTTGAATTCACACATAAATTCATGATGCTTCTTCTATTTCTATCACTCCAAGCATCGGTCATGATTGAAAGTCATAATTAAATATGTATTCACCGGTATGTGCATCACCGGAAGCCTCTTTTGAAGAAAGGAAAGCCGTCCCAATTCTTGAATTCACACATAAATTCATGATGCTTCTTCTCTTTCTATCACTCCAAGCATCGGTCATGATTGAACAACCATTTCTCTCCCATTCCTCTTCATGACTCTTGAGAGCCTCTTTTGTTTTCTCCACTTCCTTGTTCAAGAGTGGCTCTCTAAGTTGGTATTGGGTTGAAGGTTGGTAACCCGGGCCAAATTGTCCAATCGCCTCACACATTTGTCTAAAACAATCATTGTCAATTGAATTAAAAGAAACGCCGCTTTGATACACCCACTTAGCCACATATTGATGCACACTTTGAGTTCTTTCTTTGAAAAGTGTATCATTAATGTTTTGTTGCCTTGTTATCGTAGGAAAAGTGTCATCCGAGACGGATTCCGGGTTGATTTGTGAGGCATATCTATCCATGGGTCCAAGAGGCCTCGGTCTTTTGTTGCTTCCTCCACTTTCAATGACTTCGATTTCATCCAACTCTTTATTAATATCAACTTCTTTCCTTGACTTTGCACGTTCTTCATTCTCGGTTTGCTTCTTAGTTACATTTGAAATAAGTGCTTCTTTACAACGTCTCTTTTCTTCCTCGGACGCCATAGGACAAGCTTTCATGTCCTTCTTTTTTCCGGTATGGTATCCGGAGATGTGTTCCTTAATTCGACATGCTCCTCCACTATATTTATTGCCGCATTTTAAACATTTCCACTTATCATTATTGTTTGCTTCATACAACGCTCCAAACTCCCACCCAATATCGTCACTTTGTTTCTTCAATGGATTCCGGATAGAAGAAGAAGCATTAGACGAACCAATATTTGCATTCCCTCCTTGTTCTTGAGCCATTATTTATCTAAAAATAAATCAAAGTGTCAAACAAAAAAATCAAACAAAACTAGTTACTACTTAGTACTTAGTTACTTACTACTTAGCTAGTTAGCTACTTAGCTTATGAACTAAGTTATAAACAAATTAAACCAAAAAAATACATACATATTATGAAATTAATCAACTTAACAACTTTCATTTCTTGAAAACTTGAACAAATCAACAAAATGTCAAAATCAAAAAAGAAAAAAAAACTACTAATTGTAAATACTAAATTGTTCATTTGTTTGTTTACTAATTTTCTTAATTGTTAGTCTAGAATCATTCATTAGTCATTATTTACTACCAATAGGGCATTAATTAACACAAGTAAATATCAAATACACAATAAGTAAACAAATTGTTAAAACATTTGGATTAAAATAACAAAACAAAAAAAAAAAAAAAAAAGAGAGACAACCACTCACCTCCGGTGACGGTCAAACTTCAGGCGGGCTGTGAAGGGCCAGTGGAGGTCGTCGGTGAACACCTTGGCCGGCGGCGTGAAAGGGAGGAGGGGAGGGGATATCTAAGAAGAAGAAGAGGGGAGGGGAGGGGGGGGGGGGGACTGGGATGCGGCTGAAGAAGAAAGGGGACGGGGGGTTCTGTTTTTTTTTAGCTTGCAAGTGTTTTTTTTATTATGTTTTTGGGTATATATCCTCCTATACTAATAAGAAGGAAAAAATTGTCTTTGTGTGACAAGTGTCGCACAAAGATTGGTCCCTTTTTTTTTTCCCTCCCCCACGTTTTAATATATTCCCCCCGACCATTTTACTGTTCATCAGATTTTAATTTTTTTTTTCAAATTTTTTCCCCTGACTAAATTTAAATCATTTATATTGTGTTATCTTAAAATATGTAGAGTGATGATATTTTAGTTGAAATGTATTTTATACTTAAATACTATTTACTATATTATGTGTGTCAGTTGTATGATGTCACATAATCATTTTCTAATATGATTGCACATCTATCGCATTATAAAGCATATTCACACACACTATTTTTTATTCTGCTTTCGATTTGAAAAAATACATAGATTAAAAAAATGATTTATTGTGTTGACTTTCCATATAAAGTTCAAAAAATCTTGAAAAGTGTAGCGGTGTATTGAATATAAAAATTAATTGATTGAATGAAATTCTGAAATTGAAAAGTAATATTTAAAAGCGGAAATAGTATTAAAATATGTATTAGAAATGTAATTACGACATATTAAAAAAAAAAAAATTTGGCAAATCATGACATATAAATAAGAATGGATGAAGTAATAAAATATTAATGTTTTAGTGTGAATAAAGACCAATTTTTACCGATCTGGTAGAATGTGTATTTTATTGATGAGTGTTAAATATAGTTTGGAACTTTTGTTTTTTTGTATCAAGTGTTTATATAAGTAAATCAAAACATTTGTCTAATTAAATCACGTTAAATAATTGACATCATAATTTGTTGTATAATATCAATCTTTGGCTAAATTTAAATCATTTATATTGTGTTGTCTTAAAATGTGTGGAGTGATATTTTAGTTAAAATGTATTTTATATTTAATAGTTTTTAACATTAAGGTAAGCATCTAAGATGATGCATTTCCAGTGCGTTGCACGGAAAGAAATCTGCTTTTACTAGTATATATATATCAAGGAAATAAAAAATTTGCAACCCTAATCGCCTAGGTGGCGCCGTGTCGCTTAGCACCGTCTAAAGACACGATCGCCTGAGAAGATAAGATATCGTCTGTAGTGTATTCGATATGCTTGGGGTGCGCTTTTAGCGCTTTTTACGAGTTCGCTGCGCGGCGCCTTGAGACGACAACTCAAATAGTAGTCGTGACGCGTTTTGCGATTTTTAGAACACTGTTCTAAAGTTCCCATTAGCTTTCTATACGTTTGTTTGTTATCAATCAAAAATCAACAAGAAAAGAAAAATGCAGCATTAGTTTTGATTATTTATTTATTTATTTATTCCGTCATTACCCACTATGTTGGCCATGTCTGTTAAGTATTTGATGAGTTGAAACTCCAGCTAATGATATGGGCCGAAAATCGATCCGATTACGCCTCTTACGTCGAGCTTTAATTTCTCCTCATTCACCTAATATCCAAATAAAGCGATTCAAAAACCATAAACTCTCGAGATATTGTAACCAGTCTTATATGGAATTAACCCCGAAATAGGCCGTTTTTTAACTTGTGAATAAACATTATTGGGCTTCAGCCCAAACATCTCCATAATTTTCTTTCTTGTTGCTTGGGTCGATAGTATCCGTGGTAGTAATGTCCTAGAGCCCGTTTACCGACCCGAGGCGCTGATCGATCATTAGATAGGAATCCAAAGATGAAGAGAGAAATAAAAAATATCACTACTGTATAAACCGAACCTATAACACCAACTGCGGATACTGTACCTTCATGTACAACTTTCTTCTTTCACAACCCTTTCCATTGAGTAGTTCTTGAACTCGTGAACCTCCGCTAGGACAGGGCTCAGCCCAAAGAGAGCAGCAATCGGTTCAGTTAACACTTTCATCATGATGGAATCTACATTAATCATTGAGACTTATGTTTTAATCAATAATGATGATATACCGAGTGAATTCATTATACGTTTTATCACCATTGATCATCATGAAACACTTCAATCAGACAATTTTTATTGACACTACACTCAATCTATTCTTCAAACACTATACCAATATCTGGACATTTGGAAAGTCAAATCTAAGGTCAACACATTTAAAGAGACCGAAAATCTATTTTTTTATCTTTGGAAAGACGAACATAACCTGGAAAGATAGTGTCACGATAGATTCATGTGTAGTCGCTAGACAACGTCTTTTCTTTTCTTGACCGATACGAAATTACCTTATTTATAGAACGTAAATAACACATAAAGTGTCTTATCAACAGAAATAACATATAAAGTGTGGTTCAGTTAGTTAGGATTGGGTAAAACATAATTCCTTTGTTTGGGGGCTAACCGGCTAACAGAATAGAATGAAAATGAATGGCTGATTGCAAAGACATTTTATTATCCAAAAGTCGTCACTTTCTCATTTCTTTTCTTACACAGTACCCAATCCTTCATGTTGGCTTCACAGTCCAGAGAGCTCATGTATCATGTATGTACGCCTTCTCTTCTTCAACTTCCTTTTCTTTAAGCTGCGTTTTCTCACAAAATTTTAATATCCCACCATAAAGTAAAAGGGATATAAAGTTATTTCTTGTTCTTGCTCTGCTTCATTCGACATTGTACTATTGCTAAAGTTCTGACCTTTGCTTGGGCATTTTATTATTTTGAACGTGATAAAAAGAAGTGAATATTAATTCAAAGATAAAATGACTGTAAAGGCAGTGTGAAGACCATGAAAGCCACTCTAAGTGTTCTGCTGCTTAATTTCATTGTGATGTTTAAGTCTTTGGAGCCCTTGCATGAGTTCCTTTTAACATACATATTGTTTATTTTACAAACTCAAACGCTACTATTTCCTATTTTTACATAATTTTTATTGAGGGTAAAATGCCTTTGAATCATCTATACAACACTTAATTTGAGTAGACATTTTGTATAGAATTGAATGATTCTGTATTTTTAATGGATTTGAATGATTTTGATCTTTATTTTATAGTTTTCAAATTTACTTTATTTAATGGTATTTAACGCAAGTGCCCTTAGGTAAACCATTTTTGCTCAATCAAATTATGATCCTTTATTCTATGTCTACAGGTTGTTTGTCAAATGGCCTGTGAGTGTGAGCTGTATCTTCAATGAACCAAGAAGTTGTAGCTATGAAATCATATGTGCAAGAAAAGTTTCCACTGAGGAACCTTCTCATCACTTGAAGAAAGATAGCCATTTCATAGACAGGCGCGGGAAATTGAGAAGTTTTGATCGCAAAAAAGTTTCTCGGGAAAAGGGTAATTAGATTTCAATATTCATATACTTTAAAAAAAAAGTTGAATAATTAACAAGGTTTATCGCTTTTTCGTTATGTCAATCATAATCGTTTTCAAGGTGGCTCTCTTCGCGGAAGAGGATGGAAATACGGATCTGGTTTTGTTGATGGCATATTCCCAGTGTTGAGTCCCAATGCTCAACAGATTTTGTATTTCCTTAAGAAGGAAGCCGATATCGATAGAATTCACAGCAATTTAGATACTCTACCTGCTACTAACAACACGTGGGACGACCTAATAAACGTAGCAGTTCAACTTCGTCTTAACAAATTGTGGGATGTTATTATAAAGGTGCTTACTTCATTTCCTGCTTTTCTGTACTAAAATCCTACATGTATCTTGATTTTTGATGCTGATTGATTGTTTTGATCATGTATTCAGATGATTGAGTGGATACTGTACAGGAGTCCGTTTCGACCTGACATCATATGTTACAATCTGCTTATAGAGGCTTATGGACAGATGTCTAATCCAAAGAAGGCAGAATCTGTCTATCTTGAGCTTCTTGAAAAACGTTGCATCCCTACAGAAGATACTTATGCGCTTCTTGTAAAAACTTACTGCTCGTGTGGGATGATGCAGAAAACAGAGTCTGTTTTTATTGAAATGAGGAAACATCGTCTTCCACCAAGTACGTTTATCTTCGAAAAAAATGTACTTGCATATCAGCATATGTGTTTGTAAGGCGATATATGTTCTTACGAGTCCAAACAGGTACGCTAGTATACAATTCTTTCATTGATGGACTAATAAAGCAAAGGCAACCCGAAAAGGCTTTTGAGATGTTCCAGAGGATGGAGAGAGATCTATGTCGACCTAATTCAGATACTTACACAATGTTGATCAACATATATGGGAAGGTAAAGATTGACAAGGACTTATTTTGCAGTAATGCAGATGTTGTTTGTTGCTCATATTGTATCATACATGCAGAAAAATAAATCGTATATGGCCTTAAAGGTGTTCGATGAAATGAGGAGTAAAAAGTGCAGACCGGATATCTGTACATACACCGCATTGATAAATGCTTTTGCTAGGGACGGATTGTGCGAGAAAGCTGAAGAATTTTTTGAACTGATGCAAGAAGATGGGCATGAGCCTGATGTGTATGCCTACAATGCCCTCTTAGAAGCTTACAGGTGAATCCATTACTTATTATTTGAGATTATGTATCATAACTGCATGTATACTGAGAAATGATACAGTCACTATACCGTGCCGCTACACACTTCTAGACCACGGATCAATGGGCTGAACCTATATTCACCAGTCGGTCCCACTATGATCACTGGCTACAGCTGTGTCGTGACGTGTATACTGGTGTCGTTAGTTCAGGTTGCTTGCACAGAAGATGTATGATGGTTTTGCGGACAGTCGTGCAGGTTCACCTAACGGGGCTGCTGAAATATTTTCACTTATGAAGCATATGGAATGTGAGCCAGATAAAGCTTCATACAATATCATGGTGGATGCTTATGGCAGAGCTGGCCAGTATCAAGGTAGATACCATACCTAATTTGCTAATTTCTTACTGCACAATTACATGTTAGTGTCTAAGCCATCTTGTAAACAAGGCGAAAAATTCTTGTATGACGAGTCTCCATTAAGCAGCTGTAATCCTAACCTAATGTGCTTGCTTCCCTTTCAGATGCAGAAGCTGTTTTCGAAGAGATGAAGCAGCTCGGTATGACACCGACTATGAAATCCTACATGCTTCTTATCTCAGCTTATTCAAGAGCAAGCAACGTGCAGAAATGCGAAGAACTCGTAAAACAGATGCAAACAGATGGACCAAAACCAGACACTTTTGTTTTCAACAGTATGCTCAATCTGTATGGCAAAATGGGTCAGTTTCAGAAGATGGAACAAGTCCTGGAAGCCATGGAAAAAGGGTCTTATGTAGCTGATATTAGCACTTACAATATCTTGATCAATGTGTACGGACGTGCCGGGTTTTTCGAGAAAATGGAAGATCTTTTTCAATCACTTCCTGCTAAAAATTTGGAACCAGATGTTATGACATGGACTTCTAGACTTGGAGCATATTCAAGAAAGAAACTTTACACAAAATGCTTAGAGATCTTTGAGGAAATGATAGATAGAGGTTGTTACCCTGATGGCGGAACTGCTAAAGTGCTTCTTAATTCTTGTTCAAATGAAGAACAAATTGAACAAGTTACTACTGTAATCAGAACAATGCATAAAGATGTGAAATATGAACAGGGGACATAGGTTTTTCCTTTGATATGAAGTGTTAGATACATGAATGTACAAATTATAGTCCTTAACAACTGATTTATCATGATATCAAAGCACATTGTGATCAAACATCACTTCTTACATCGCTAAATGATGTCAACACGAAAAGGGATTGTCTGATCGCCTAGACAACGCCTGATAAGGCTAGGGGATACGTGTATAAATGCTATAAAACACACACAGATCAAAGTATCATGTCACCTTCAAACCAAGGACCAATGAATGTCAACTTTCAAACCAAGGATCAATGAAAGTTGCATAATGCTAAACGTAAAGTATAAGGGCTCCTTTCGTGGAACCACACAACATATGCTGTGGAATCACACCAAGATTGAAGTTCGACTTTTCAAAGGTCAAACTTCACCGTGGTGGCTCGAAAGTGGTTTGGTGTGGTGCCCTTAAGATGCCCAAGGTGCAAGCTTATTGAATATCAAACCAACCACCATTCATAAACTGAAACATTCTGCTCTAATAACAGGATAAATGTATCACAGACTCACAGTAGTAATATTTCTTTGGCTAATCAGACCATGTTTATGTTCATATATATGCATAGAAGTGAGAGATTGAATAAAAACCTCGAATTTCTCATCTTTGGTTGAAGAAATTTCTTCAAAGCTTTCTAAAATGTGAGGCAACAAAAGAAACGATCAAACCTAATAACAAAGCAGCAAAAGAGGAAGTTGTTAAAGGCACCAAAACCGATCTAGTTTCGGGACAACACATTGACATTCGTCTCTGGAAAGTCGAATGTAAGCTCAATATTCGACCATATTCCCTCTGTAAAATCGAATCCCTGAAATGTGGTGCCGCGATAAATCACTTTTGGTGCCTTTAACAGGCGCCAGCTTAAAAGCTTGGGGGAGAACTCTTATCGTCATTATCATCAAGGATAAGTTTAATTCCACTGTTCTTGAGAGAATTAACAATGGCCCAGACCTTAGTTTGATTCTTGAACCCCTTCTTCTCGATTTCCTTCTTTATATCCACATGGATTCCTTTATCCAGACCTTCAACTCTAAGACGCATTGCTAAAACTTCTCCGACGACTGCTGCCGCCTTCGCGTTACAAGCTCGACCGCATTCAAGGGAGTTTTTTAGTGGATGTTCAACTGTTGATGCTGTTGCAATCATACGTCCATTGCTTCTGTCCACAACATTTGCTGTTATGTATTTCAAGGATATGAACAATCTTAAAACATACCTCTTTAATGGACTCATTTTTCTGGAATTGAAAATCGGTTGCTGAAGATTTAATGTTGATACGAACGAATGCACGGAATCTTGAGCTCTGCTTTAGTTAGACCGAGCTAGAGATTTTGAGGAAATTTTGAGACTTAATTACTCCAAAATTCTTCAATTTTCTGCCAATATTGTTGAAACCCTCCCACCTTTCTTCAGGTTTTTACACCAAAATTGAGATTAAATTTAGGGGAGACAGCAGTGAAGGAGAATATAGGGTTTATATAATTGATTGACGGTTGATTAATGAAGGTCAGATTTTATGTTTTGTCTTTTTTTTTAATTTTTTTTTTGGTGATAAAAGTTAAACTAGTACAAAACGAAAAAATAAAATAAAATATCTTGTTCCAAAAGGAGACACCGAACCATTAATCGTTAAACCCTTGGAAAACCTGAGCTGAAGAATAAAAAAACAAACTTTACGAGGTTAATACTCCTCTTCCAAAATCCCCCAAAATAAATTTGAGTATGCCTTTCTTGTTATCATCTCCAAACAATTTGCTCTCTGTAAGCAATCTTTACTGGTTTTTGTTTTGTTTTGTTTTGTTTTGTTTATCCTTCCTTCTTCCCCATTGAGCTCCCTGTTATTATCACTGTGTAAACTTTTTTTATCTTTCTTTTGCTTGCTTTTTAGGTAGTCGATCGTAGCCCAGTTACTTGTGGGCTGTGGAGAAGAAATGGAATCCATAATTTCAACTTGAAAATCAATTTCAGCAAAAGGAATAATAACAAATTAACATTAGTGCGAGCAGGGCCAAAGAGAATATTGTATGGGGGAGATTGTCGAGAAGGATTGCTCAATGGGATCAATAAGCTAGCTGATGCTGTTTCTGTAACCTTAGGACCCAAAGGTATGAACAAATTTTGCATCTTTTTCTGTTCCTTTTTTCTGGTATAGCTGGATTTCCTGCAATTATGCTGTTCTTGTGTATTACTATAATGTACTGATGGAAAGAGAAAAAAAAATGAACTTTAGGTACATGGTTTTGGTTCTTCTGTAATGTACTGTATTGTAATGTTATTTCAAGTTTTCAACTTGGTTTTCTTGTTTTCAGTTCCAGTAAATTGACTATGCCAATCATTCTTCAGGGCGGAATGTTGTACTTTCAGAAGCTGATACTATCAAGATAATAAATGACGGTGTGACCATTGCCCGAGCCATAGAACTTCCTGATTCAATTGAAAATGCAGGGGTAATGCTGATACAAGAGGTATGTTAATTCCTCCAGATTGATACGGCTTATGTTTCCCCTAAATGAATAAAAAAAAAGAACATCATATAGTTTCGTTTTGAATTCAAGTGATACTTTTTGCAGATTGCAGCTAAAGTGAATGATTTAGCTGGTGATGGTACGACTACGGCAATTATTTTAGCTCGGGAAATGATCAAATATGGTATGTTGGCTGCTTCTTTTGGAGCAAACCCGGTTTCCTTGAATAAGGGGATGGTGAGAACCGTAAAAGAGTTGGTCAAAATTCTAAAAGAGAGATCATACCCTATTAGAGGAAGCGATGATATAAAAGGTACCCCTTCTATTCACACACGTATATTTTTTAAAATCATTCTTCTGGAGATGTACCTTATATCATACTTTTCTTTTCTTTTTCTTAAGCTGTTGCTACAATATCTGCTGGAAATGATGAATATGTGGGGAGAATTATAGCTGAAGCCATGGAGAAGATTGGTGCTGATGGAGTGATATCAATTGAAACTTCTCAAACGTTCGAAACCTTTATTGTAATCGAAGAAGGAATGAAGGTTTGTTAATTAGTGGCTAGTTCATTATGCGTTTAAATTTAAAGCAACTGAAAGGTATCTTACTCCAATTTAATAGCTGAAAATAACCGTTGAATAGCTGGATAGTTGGAAACCGACTCATTTCAACCTTATGAGATATGAATGTTCATAGAAATGTTTCCATTCTATTTACTTGATCGAGACACTACAGAAATATGAATTAGTTCCCCTTATTTGTATCACCTTAAGTCTTTAAGGTTGAACAGTTCTTTCCTTTATTTTATAATTTCTTAATTTCTATTCAGGCATTCTTTTCCTACAGATTGACAAAGGGTACATGTCTCCTCATTTTATTACAAATACGGAAAAGTCTATTGTGGAGTACGAAAATGTCAAAGTTATGGTAACAGATCAGAAGATATCTAATGTCAAAGAGCTTGTCCCTATGTTGGAAAAGATCAACCAGCTCGGTGTTCCGTTAGTAATATTTGCTGAGGACATTTCAAGTCAGGTGCTGGAAATGCTAGTTAAGAATAAAATGCAAGGCATTTTTAAAGTAACCGTTGTGAAATGCCCTGGCTTTGGGGACGGCAAGAAAGCATTGCTTCAAGACATTGCCCTTATGACAGGTGAAATCAATATCTTCAATTTCACTCAGTACTATCTTGCGATTAATATGGTCGAAAAATTAACATGCTTTCTCTCATTATGAAGTTACTTTTTTTTATCATCTTTGATTCGTTCCGTGATTGACTCCATAGCTTTGTTTTAGGTGCTGATTTTCTTTGTGGAGAATTGGGCCTCTCTCTGGAGGCTGCAACCTCTGATCAGCTTGGGATTGCTCAAAAGGTTACCATAACCGGCAATTCAACTACCATTGTTGCTGATCCATCCACCAAAGCTGAAATAAAAGCAAGAATATCCCAGATTAAAAAAGATATTGCGGAAACAGACAGCAAATATCTATCAAAGAAGCTGTCTGAAAGAGTTGCGAAGCTCTCTGGCGGTGTGGCTGTAATCAAGGTTGCACACCTATAGAGGTTCTTCATGTTCATTCATTCTGTTTTGGTCTGATGTTCTTTTCAGACGCATTTGACTTAATGCGAAAAATCCTTCTAACTTGTTCGTTTTTGCATAAGGTTGGAGCTCACACCGAGGTGGAACTTGAAGATCGAAAGCTGAGAATTGAGGATGCAAAAAACGCCACTTTTGCTGCCATGGATGAAGGTATAGTACCTGGTGGTGGAGCCACATTAATACATCTCTCTGAAGAAGTTGCTACCATTAAGAAATTGTTCCAAGACCCCGACGAGCAGTTCGGTGCAGACATTATACAATCGGTATGTCATTATCTATATCTTTACAATCTCCATTTTCCTTCCCTTTATAATAATTTAAGTTTTTTTTTTTTGTTATTTTCAGGCACTGCTTGCACCTGCAAAAGTGATAGCAGCTAATGCAGGGGTGGATGGAAATGTAGTCGTGGACAAAATACGATCATGTGAATGGGAAACAGGGTACAATGCGATGACAGGAAAATACGAGAACCTTGTTGCTGCCGGAGTTGTAGATCCTTGTAAATTATCAAGGCACGCGCTTGAGCATGCTGTCTCTGTTGCTGGTATAGTACTAAATACTCAAGCCATAATGGTTGATAAAATAAAGGAGCCTAAGCCACTTGTTCCTAGTATTCCCGGTATAAATCCTTGAAGTTGTTAAAGAAAGAACCCTACTGGGCAAATACTCGAGCTTTGGTGTATCTGGTAAGTTGTTAAAGAAAGAACCCTACTGGACTGCAAGATTCATATTTTCTTGGAGAAGGGGGTTATGGAACTGTTAATTTAACAACACGCAGAGAAGAAAGTGAATTCTTTTTGTTCAGTATGGTGAGAACTGAGAAGAGTACAATCTGGGCTTCATTCTTATCAATTTTGGAGGAGGGTCCCTCGATTTTACAGCAAATGCTTAATCTGGGGGAGATGTGAATCGTCGTCATCATGGATCTTCGTGCTTTTCAACAAAGTTGTAATTAATTTATAGGGAAAGCTTTTTGGATTCTTAGTCTGTAGTGTCCATGGCAGGAGGGGGTGATTTTGCACCCTTTCTTGAACATGATGAGCAATAGCACAGCTATTATTATACACCAGAAGATAGAAATATTGTAGACCCTCAATTTTAAAATTTTCCAATTTAGTGTGATTCTGTACCCTATAACTTTGTTCCAATTTAACCATTTGTGTTTTCAAAGTGTTCAATCAAATCATGCACATAGAATTTGAAAGAAAAGCCAAAAGAATAATGGTATCACATTTTTGTATAAAAAAAATTTCCACTGCTCTCGGGTTTTCTCTGTTCTCAGCTCCTATAAACTAACATACATAATATTAACAGCAAAAATAAAAACGGCACTGAATTTTCTTTCCTTTTTTACTAAAAAAACTTGATCTTCGTGGAGCGGTTTGGGGGGTGGGGGCAGAATTCGATAGCTCGATCCATGTAATCTTTGTGAAGACACATTTTCCACAGCTGATGAGAGACAGTAATCATCACAATGGGTCTGCAACTTTATTCGATACGGAAATGTTGTGCGAGTTATCCTCCTCCTATCTAATTATAGTATGAACACCGGACTGATTTGAGCACAAGCACGAGCAGTCACCCCGGTCATCAGATAATAAATCCGGTCTGATTACAAGCCGTTTATCACGATTGATCATTAGCTTAACAAGAGGGAGCTTTTGAGATACTTCTCGCCATATTTCTTTCACTGTCCCGTTTGGATCCTCGTATTCAAAGTAATGCTTCACCTGATCGTGATGATACACAAACAACCCAAACTCATTCAGAGATATATGTTAAGTCAAAGACAGGACACCGAGTTGATTCCACGAAAAGAAAAAGAAAACGATAAAAGTGAGCCATTAGAAGCATAGCAAGTTATGAACATGAAGATAACTATAAACACAAATATACAGATACACATGTAGATACTACACACATACACACACTCACACATCACCACTATAGTCTCGGGTTTTATCTATTTGTTGCATGCACACACACGCCACACGCTCACACGCTCACAGGGAGAAAGAACTGATAGAGATCAAATAGAACATTAAATACCTTTCTCAACTCCTGCTGAAATTCCACAATCCTATCTGGACTGACCTGCCTAAGCAACTTCACCAAGCGTCCTTTCTTCACAGCTGTACTTGTGTCAACAAATATCGCGATTTTCCTGTAATCAATGACATCCTCGAAAGGCAGCTCAATATAGTCACTAACCACAACCGGGATGCACAGGCTTAAAATGGCATCAAAAAGTCGGCAAGCTGATGGGGTATCACCCGCTGGATGCAAACAGAATTTTGAGGTATGCATTCCATATCTTGCCTCACGACGACTCTCTCTTGACTGTGCTCCGTGTTTTATAGCAACATCTTTCTCATTCTCAAGAACTTGAAAAAGTAAGTCACGCACTTTCCCACCCTGCCATTGAATGCAGAAGCCTTTTAGAAAATACTTACATCAATGAACTTGATGTGTATTAGCCTCTAACTAAAACACTTCTATAGGAACAAATTAGCAGAATCGAAGTGCATGTAAGGTTTGTGCTACAATTGACCATAAAAATACCTCCTTTCTGTATCGGTTCCCCATGAAAAAGAGCAATTTGTCGCGATTGTCAACCCCAATATCACCTTCATACGTGTTAATCCGATGCGAGTATGGTAAGATGACATCTTTCACCAGTGATGCCTGATTACGGCTCAACCTCCCGAAATCAGAAACTAATAAAACTCCATTCTTGACACGATCCACCACTTTATAGAGAGCATTTGGATCTTGACATATAATTACATGATCCCACCCATTATTCCTTTTCCAATACACTTGCTTCTCCAGCCACTCGATCAACGACTCCTACAGCCAAAACAGAATAAAAAGAATGCATTCAACACCATAAAAGGTCACATACATGAAGCTATTACCTATTAGCACATAGTTGCCCATAATGACATTAACATATGCAAGAACCCATGAAACAAAATCCAAAACATCACTTAGTAAAAACATTCAGTACATACCTAATCAAAAGTACAAAAACATGAGATTTCTTGATAATTTAGAAGGGAAAAATACAAATATCACCTGCATTTCTTCATCACTGTAGGGAGTAGTATCCAAGCTGCCAGGCCGATTGTTCTTAACCACGAGGCTCAGCGACGAGAAGAACGGGACGTAGAAGAGATCAGCATCCTCCGGATCATCAACCCGAGTTACAAACGAATCAACTCGTTCCTTACTCAATTGAATCAGATACTGAAAAAGGTGCCACTCGGCGGAGTGTTGATGTCCAGGATACTTAAACAAAGCGTCATCTTTTCTCCCAGAGGTTGTTGCCCCACGCGCCTTCTCGTAGCTCTCTATAACCCCATAAGTAAACTTCCTGGGCAGATCGTACATGTAGATTCTCACCTTGGGAACCCCACTACCTCCGGTAGAAAGTCGGAGCTCCGGTGAGTTTCTACCGGGTCGAAATAGGGAATAAGGGGGAATATGGGTGGAAGAGAAATAAGTAAAGCAGAGGGCGAAGAGGGAGACCAAGACCAAGAGTAAAGTGGGCTTCAGAAAAGATCTTCTGGGCATTTTATTGATCTTCACACCTGGCGAATCTGAGTAGAAGGGAGGAGACGTTCCTGATCGGAGCTTGGGTTTTGAAGGATTCATAATCGTAAGGAATAAGAGATTTGAGGGGTTTCTTCATAGACTTGATAAGTGGTAAGGCAGAGAGAAGGTACAGTCCCCCTTGCCCAGCTGATCTTCAAACAAGACTGCACCATTTATTCTTTTCTTCCAAGATCAATAAGTTGCAGATACACATCAAGTAGTAGTAGTATCCCACAGTTTCACAGTTCTGATATGGTGAAGGCTTATTATTCTTCCTATTTTAGCCTGGACTTTACTTCAATTTTTTGTTTAGCCATGCTAATTATAATGTAAGACCTCGTATTATATAAAGAAGGATAATTGGATATTTTAGTTAATTGTTAGTTTAACAATTACGATTTGAAGAAAAAGATAAATATGAAATGAATTATTAAATTTAAAAACTTTAGATAAACTAACAAACTAACGAAATTATTTTGTCATTTGCTTCAAAACAGCAAGCAAAAAGGCGTTTTTAATTGGTTTTATAATTTAATGTAGGTAAATTTGTGTTTTCTTCAGGAATTCTGCGATACTGGTCGAGGATCGAGAATGATACATTGTATTACAAGTTTATAAGCATTAATTTTAAAAAAACCTAAATATAGTTATGAGTCAATGGTTAGTATTTCAAAAAATTAGAGGGTCATTTAATAGATATTAGTTTGTAAAAATTTTAAATTGTGTAAAATAATACATTTTTTTAAAATATTTTTTAAGGTCAATTGACCCATATCCTCTCTCTTTGCCGCCGCCCCCGCATCATACGCAACATCGATCATATGCATAACTGAGTTGTGGGATTGACGAACATACGAATCAGGCAACCGTTCGGGGCCATGATTCACTCAATTGTAGCCGTGAATCCTCTATGTTTGTTTTGTTTTCACTTTTAAGTGAAAATCATGTTTATTATTTTTTGTTTTTTTACGGTAGTGTAATAGTGTTTTTGACTCATGATATACATATTAGAAGGAGAGTAGGTTTTGATGGTTAGATGATCTGAGCATTTTTCTATGAATGAACCTAAAACGATTTAGGTTAATGCAAGACCACATAAATCAGTTGTTCTTATGAAGGATCGAGAAGGACATTGCATATGAATAATGACATATGATTCTAGGTGATGTATATTAAGAGGTTAATAAATACCATTGTTGATAGCAACTTTTGATAAAGTTACAATATGGCTCGAAAAGAAAATCTGCAATTGTTTAAAATAGATATTTTTAATTGTCCGATTGTAAACGTGATAGTGGTTCTACCTACAAGCATAACCACATCAATTTTAATATAATAATCGTATAAATGCCTCGAACCTTCCGTCCAAAATTTCCCACCGTTTCTTTTCCAATTTCTTCCCCCCAATTTTTTCACCACAGTTTAAAATTTTCTACTATATTTCTCTTCATATATCCTCCCCTCTCTTTACATCATATTGAAATAACTTATTTCATCAATGGAATACACCTAGTTTATGTCAAGATTTTTGCCGGTTTTCAGAGGTGTTAAAATTTTAGCGGGTTCAGAGGTGGATCGTAAAATTGGTCCATTTGGCAATTTGTGAGCTGCATTAAAGAAACTTTGCAGAAGAAAGCTGAGTTTATGTATCCTAATCTATGTTTCACATAAATTTATCTATTTTCTTTATTTACCTTTGTGATGTAAACCGAACTGCCGGAGAAGATGGTTGTTTGTATTATTTTTATATTTTTAAATGATTTTCTTATCAGATAAGAGTGGTTTGGAACCATAAATTATAATTTTCTGTATCTGATGCAAGATTTTTGAGTGTATTGAGGTTTTTATGATTATTTGGGAAAAATGATACATTATTTAGTAAAAAAGTTGTGTCTAAATGTATAAAACTATGAACAGATTGTTCCAGAATGGGATAACATAAAAGAGATGAGAACGAGTTTTTTTTTAAAGAGACTGAGAACAAGTTAGACTATCTATTCTGTTTTAGAGGTTTAGGTTTCATATATTTATTTTAGCTTGATTTGTGAAATTGGTGGTAAAAAGAATGGTTAGTTGTTGAAAACTTGAAATTGATGGGAAACTCTTATTTTAATAATAAAAGTGAGTGTGGTTTTTTTGTTATTGTAGTTCACAATGTGGTAACAAAAAGGCAATGTGGCTATGTAGACAATTTTATAGTTTTTTGAGGCAAATTCACATTGTGAAAGGCCTTATATTATTGTATGTGCTCTAAATAGTTCAACAATTGTAAAGTGATTCAAGAATTAATGTTATCAAAGGATTATGGAATGTCTATCAAAGGATGACTATCATTTAAGAGGATCATTGTTCTTTGGAATGATGATGTTTGTGGAAAATGAAGTTGTCGTTGTTTTTTTTTTCTCTTTTGATAATCCAAGTATGAATTATTTGTCAATATTCAAAACCACAATCAATGTGTTTCGCAATTCATGAAAATGTATATGTTATTTATGTATAAAAATAATCTATGCAATACGATCACATTCAAAGATAAATTATGTAAAACAACAAGGCTTGCTCAAGTGGTCACAAGACTAAGAGTTTATGAGTTCAAGCCCCACTTGAAATATATCTTACAAAACATAAAACCTCTTGGCTTGTAAAGAGTTTATAGCTCACATATTTGTTTCAATTGAGATTTGAACTTAGGCCCCCTTAGTCGTGAAACCTCAATTGGACCACTAGGTCAAACCTCATTGATGAATACATATTTGTAAGTTATATACATGTCTTTCGTATTTGTAGTTAGGGGGAGGGGGGGGGGAATGATGGGTTTTACCGATTATTAAAACAAGTAAAACTTTAACTGGTCGATGAGGCATCTACTCTCCCATAGTCCCATCCCTCGTTTAGATTTTAGCTTACAATAATCCTTCCAAGATTTCCATTGTATTTTGTGCTCACCATTTGCAGTGTCCCAGAAAAAGCCTTTAGCCAACGACTCAAGTTCGTTTATCTACCCCTTCGACATCAATAAACAATGCAATACAATTTGTGATCTGGCTTGGATGACTGGTTTGATTAAAATTTCCTTACCAGCTGGTGATAGAAACTTATGTTTCCATCCTCTGTCTTTTTTATAAGCAATGACCTATATTCTGATCTTTCAAAGACATAAGGAAGCTCCAAATACTTCCCCTTATCAGATCCGAATGGCATATTAAGTATAGAGACAATTTCATTCTTCATATCATCACAAATATCATCCCTAAAAAATAAGGAAGACTTTTGTAAACTTACCTTCTGGTCATACACATTTTCATAAACGTCCAGTAGCTCCAGGATTATATGACTCGCATCGCTAGTAGCTAGTAGCTTCGAAAAACTAAGGAATCGTTGGCGAACAGCATGCCATTTATTTCAAAAGATCATTTCCGAAATCCAACGCCTTTTAAGATTTGGTTGCATTGCATATACTAGAAAAAGCCTCAGAGATTATAATGAATGACGGTGATAATGGGTCTTCTTGGCATACACCTCTACTGGGAGTGTTGGCAGATGAATGATGTCCATTAACTTGCTTTTTAGTATTCAATTTATGTAAAAACATTTCGTTGAGGCATTTGCGAATGGTACGACAAAGTGTGTTAATTCCCTCGGTATTTTAGATCACATAAATAAGGTATGACAAAGAGTGTTAATCCTCTCGGTATTTTAGATTCGAAAATAAGGTTTTTCGAAATGGTCAAGTTAAGGTTTTTCGAAACAAGAACCCATAGAGGTTCAAGTCTCACTTGGGATGTCCCAACCGAGACTTAAACCCAAGACCTCTTGATTCTAAACGATATATATATATATATATATATACACACATGTGTGTGTATGTATTTTTTGCTTGTAGTTAAAAGAGAAGAAGAAAAAAATATGGTGGGAAAACACTGATTATTAAAACAAGTTGAAGAACTTTAAAGGGCCAATGATCTTTAATGACACCATATCAAATATATTTCGAGGTACTACGGTGAGATTCAACATATGAATGTATAATCTCATGCACGAGCGTTTCTATCAATGATGTAACGACCCGGTCCGGAAACCCGAGTAAATTTTCAGATCCGGTCCGTTTGGCCATGACCCGAGAATGATCTAAAAAATTCTTGAATCATGAAGCCTCGTGAGGTGCACTAAACGAATTAAATGCGGAACATGAACATGAAAAGACGTCTTACTACATTTCCATAATTAATACATAATAAAATCATCCTTGTGGGTACAACAATACAAAGCCATTACTAATACATAAGTTTCATACTTGAATACAACTACAAGCCAATACTTCTATATGTAATATACAAAGTAACCATGTTACCACACTACATCCATTGCATACTAGAACTTATGAATGTTCACAACTTCTCCATTGCGGATTAATAAGATTACTCTGAACTCGTGAAAGATGATATAATCATAGAAGACATCTTTGGTCCAAGAATAGTCTACTAAAATAAGGGTAGTAGGAGCAAGGGTCATTCCTATCCTTGATCTTATGTTGCTACTAAAACTAATCATGGATAAGGTTTTAAAGTAAGTGGATGAGTTGTGACGCTCAGTAAGGAAACATAACATCGAACTGAACTACACCACAAACTCGGGTCATTGTGAGGTTTCAAGTTCTCTTTCGCAAAGTTGAAAGTGCATAAGTAACGATAGCTATATAAGCATGAAATGAAAGTACATAATTAACATTACATGGACATATAACAATTAAGCATACAAAATACTTGAACTCAGCATTGCAATAAAGTTACTTATTTATGTTATCATAATATTTGTATTGTAACTTATGCTTTGATTTATGAGTATTACATCATGTTTAGTAGAGCTCAACATGGAAAACCCAAATCTATGAACTGAGACAAACCGGATGTTCACTATTTTCGCCCATGAATGGGGAAACTGACTAGCCTAGTCTACTCACTATTCTTTCCCGTAAGTAGGGAAACTCAAATCAGGGCCTCTCGAGGATTTATTGTCTTCCCATTTCTGACACTTAACCATGAATCATTCCTTTAACTTTCGTTCTTTCTTTATATCTCTCTTATCATTACTCATTGATTTACCTTTCATGTCATCATGTAGCACATATCACATAATACATTTCATATCAATCATTGACTACACATCTTCATACTAGACTAGTAAACATTTACTTTATATACACAATCCTTATATCAAGATATCTACAACATGTTAATATCATAAGCATACCATAATTTGCATGAACCATTCATTTAACCATAACTTAGATAGCAAAATCATTATGTGCTAATTCATAATATCACATGGTATACGATGACTTAGATTAATTTCTAACACGTAGCATTTGGCCATAACCTTAAGAACATGATATCTACCAACATAAACATCATCATGTCCGTAATTTCTAGATTTATTTTCATTATGACATACTTTGACAACATAAGGAACATTGTATCATTTAAGGCATATTTTATCTTTATAACCTAAGAACATTCAGTTAGCCCCTAAAAACATGATTTCTAACCGTTTAGAATTAAGCCTATCCAAAAAATGACTTAAGACTATTAAAAAAACGAATTAAGATTTTCACCATATCAACAAGTTCATCAGTGTAGAATATCAATTCACTAAGATGATCATTTTAACAAAAATTAAGGCTCTTGTAAAGGTAATTTCATGCATACTTTGGTTCAAACATTTTCACACATGGTTTCAGGCCTATAAACATACTTTATAACTACCCTAAAAAAAAAAAGACATGCTTTATAACATTATAAACACATTTACATGACATTAAATTTCCAGATATACCATATCTTAAACATACTTTGGTGATCAAGTCATTTTCCAATCATTTTAAACATGAAACATACTTAAACATAATACTAACTTAATAGATCCTATAGACATGGTATCTTACTCCATCTCAAGACGTATTTCAACTCAACTATTTTCCTACTTTCTGAAAACAAAGAATAAAGGGGAGAAAAAAAAAAATAATCCAAAGGACCCACACAATTGATCATAACTCCACCTGTTCTATTATATCTCAACAAAATATGTCAATGATAGAATACTGGAAGAAAAAAAAAATTCAAAATACAACCACTTCATACCAATGAATCATATATCCTTTCATTTCTATTCTCTTTTTCACCTCGTAGGAGTGTGTATGAGTATGATAAAAGATAGAAAGAAGAAAAGAAAGAAAAAAAGGATAGATGACGCATGCAGCTTGATACAACCTTCTTACAATACTGAATATAGTTCATTGAGGCAGCGCAGAAATGCGTCTATAAACCGCCTGATACGTTTGACCGCCATTACGAGCAACCTTCTGTCCTTCTTCAGTTGCACTACACAAAAGCTTTATCACTGGATCAGCTTCAAGTTCTTCATCACTAAGAGCTTCAAACAATGGATGACCCTCCAAGCAAGATTTCATCCATTCCCCTAGCTCTTCTACATCTGTGATTGTATAAACAATCCCTCCAACTGCAAGTACATAAGCATACTCGTCTAACAAGTAGGTACTAATCACACGACGACGATGGTTTTTCTCTTTAAAGTGAGGATCTGGGAACAAGAAAAACATCTTCTTTAGCTGTCCTTTCTCAAAGTAATTCGGGATGTACTTCATGGAGTTTGTACGAACCACGGATATGTTTTCGTATGCTTCGCCAGGATTTGTTGTTCGTAATGCCAGTATTCTTTCCTTAACGTATTCCGTGACTTTGTCCCTCAATTCCATCCCAATCATTAAGGTGGAAGGGAAAAGAGTTGAAAGGCTAATTAAGAGCCCCCCGAAACCACAACCTATGTCTGCAAACTCTATCTTTCTCTGATCTTGTAGCGTTGAAAAGTGAGGATAGTGAAGGGAATAGTCAACTTGATTTGGGGAAATTGGAACTGGGAAATGGGAATCACTCAATGGATTGCTATGCGCCCTTGCGCGATAAAACCTCTTGCGTGGGAGTCCGGTACTCTTGTTAAAGGTCTGGTGACCATTGAATTCATCCTCAACCATTTTGTCCTGATAAATTGTATAATGAAGGATAAGAATCCAAAAGTGCTTATATAAAAACAAACATGAAAACACTACAACTATTGCTGCATACTATTGTGCCAATGTAATTCAAACCAATAACTCTATTTCCTGCCATTGCAACTTTGTAAACAAACAATTTTCCAATACGCGTTTTGAGAAAAGAACTGCTGACTACAGAACCATTGCGACTTTGTAAACAAAAAATTTGCCAATACGCGTTTTGAGCAAAGACGGCTGACTACATACCCAATGCAACTTTGTAAACAAACAATGTGAATAACATCAGCGTTTTGAGCAAAGAACTGATGATTACAGAACCATTGTAACTTTGTAAACAAACAATTCACCAATAACATCAGTGTTTTGAGCAAAGAACTGCTGACTACAAAACTTATACAAGTGATTCAGATAAATAAATAAAATAAAACAAATCCAGCCAAGAAACTTAGACCCGAAACAAACAATCTATCACGTAGGTGAAAAGGTTATGGTGAAACTTAAAGTTAAATTTTTTACGCATTAGCTTACCTACCATTCTGCACCATCAAAAGATTAGTATGACTGATACACGTGAGGAATCGAATCGAATCGACCATTACCCACTTTAAACTGATTTTTCAAACAATACATACAAAGTGATTTTACTTAAACCAGCAGAACCTCCACACAAGCAATCACACCAAAAAAAACGACAATCATCCTCTTCTAGCAAGTGACCCCTAATCCAGTTATTCGCATCAAAGGGAATCCACCAAAACTTGTACAAAATTCTCATAAAACTGAAAATTGTTGATTAAAGATTAAATAGGATAATTACGCCCACCAAAAACTACAAGCAGAGTTCCTTTCTTCTAATCCTGAGAAGTGATTTATAATGTACTTCATGAGTCTAGTATCCGCCATAGGAAATGAAAAATAGAAATTAAAAAGGGACATTTACCGTTAGTTGTTAGGTTTACTGGCTTCCGAATCGAGTAGAAGGCGGCGGCGGCGGCAGCCGGCAAGAGCTTGTACTCCGAAGGTGGCGGACAATGTCAAGGGCTTTTCATTTGATGATTAAATAACCTCTACCCTTGAGGGGATAGTGACCAAATTAGCTGACTGTTAATTCGACCACGGTTGTGCAACAATGCCTCACAGGGTTGATAAAGCAAATCGGAAACCAAACCAATCGATCATACTATAAACTTACTTCAAAAAAAAATTGTTTAATACGGAGTACAATTGATTTCATTTCTGAAAAAAATTAAAATAATTTGAAATCCGACCGGATATCTAATTCTATTAATATTAATAATATAAATTATCGGTGTGCTTAATTCACTTCAACCCAACTCATTTGCATTGCGTATTTACAATATATTAGTTATCCATCGTTAATTTCATATCCTAAACATTCATCATTTTAGTATCATTTCATTCCGCTCAAATATTAATTTGCCTTAACCATTTTGTTATTTATCTAATGGCTTGTTTGTTATGAATGGAATAAATGAAATTATAGGAATGAGATGCACTGGAATGGAATAAAGTCAATCATATATTGTATTTGGAATGTGAAAGAATGAAACTAAACAAATTACATGGTAGGCAACACATCGAGTGATAAGTATGGCAGAAATATGGGTTAATGTGTGGCGGGTGGGGTAAGGTGTTGTGCATAAAGTAGGATATGGTGAAAGGGTTAAGCTTAGGTGGGTTGGTCACTTGGGTGGAGTAGTACTACCCTACCTGCCCTACTCTACTCTACCCACCTCCTTACCTACCACAACCTTACCAATCACCTTACCTCTTTACCCACCCTAACCTACCGTACATTAATACCTCAACTTACCCTACCACCCAGCTACCCTACCATATCTTACTTACCCAACCCGAGCAACCAAACCCTACCATCTCACACCTCACCTCACCATACACTATCATACCACATCAGCACACCCTACCCTACTGCACCTTGCCTCTCTACCCATCCCGCGTTACATTTCCCTCCCACCACAACCTGCGTATCCACTACCCTGGTTAACGTACCTTACCTATCACTCCATCTACCTTACTCCGTCCTACTCTACCCTATCATCACCCCACCTTACCATACGCTACTCTACACCACCGTACCCTACCCCTGCCCTACCTCATTCATGCTTCTACTCTTTCATACCCAACATTACCCCACCACCCACCCTACGTACCAGTTCTTAACTTCTTATCATTCACTCTACCTTACCAAACCTGACCCAACCTAACTTACCCCACCTCATTCTCGCACCACCTATCCTACTTCACCCCTACCCCACCTCACCACCCACCTTACTCTTATCCACCACCCACGTATTTTTGTCGATTTTCATTTTATTCCATCAATTTATATGGCAAATGAAGTTGATAATTTTTCATTCCACCGGAAAAAAATTCATTCAATTACCTTAGAACAATACATACATATTGGAACGAAATGAAAAACAATTCCATTATATTCCACTTCAATCCCATGTAACAAACAAGTCATAAATTATTCAATGTTGTAGGTGTTTAGTTCAATATTAATATTGTGTAGATGCTAAATTATAATTGGTGAATTGGAATGAATTATGTATGATTCTTTAATCTTTATCTTAATTAGGTTTACCTATTAAATATGGTAACATGGTACTACTATTTTGTCTTCTACCTCCCTATTTTTTTTTCTTTTGTGGGGAATATGCAAAACGATGCCGTCTGCTATTGTATTATCTGGGTAAGAATGAATAATACGCGTTTCTCCATCTTCTTGCACGTCTCCATCTTCTTGCACGTAGCAGTGATGATGCCGGACTCCCACTACCGGTTTGTATTCCACCACCGCCTTTGTTCGCCTGTTATTTTTCGTTCTCTCTACTCAGAGGCTACAGTGCCTCCATTACCATCACACACTGAAAGTAGAAGATGTGGGTGCGGGTTTACATGGGATTCATTTATCATTTCTGCTGCTACCGTCATCTGGATCGTGTGGTTGGTCCTTCGTCTTCAAGCGTTTCGTACTCCGGCAGGTATCATCGATTACTTTCTCTTCTTCTTCTGAACTTCTTGTGACTGCAAGATTTGGTTATATATTGTTTGGGTATGGCTTATTTTTGGGTTTACCTTCAATTTGTTGAGGTAGGTGGTGTTTTTCCGAAATTGTTTGCGATTGATTGACTATCTGCAATAGTTATTACAGTATTTTGCTCTGTCTTTGTTCATTTTCTTGGATTTTATGTGATACCCGTATTGCATGCATTTGATTTTGTTCGATCTCTTTCTCTTCCTCTGATGAATTTCTTCTTACCTCAAGCTTTTGGTGTATAATGTCTTCTGTGTATGGCTTCAATTTTTTTTCCTGCTATTTGGGGGATTTCGTGCTTCTTTTCTGAATATCACACCTGCTCACTGCCTTTAATGTTTTTTCCAAATAATTAATTTTCCACAAATAATTATTGACTACTAGAAGATGTAAATGCTTCTGATCTTTGCTTGAAGTGAAGAAATTTATGTTGTTATATTATTTGGAGCATGATTTTCTGGATATGAATCTCGTATCTATTTTTTTTTGGGGTTTTTGATTTTTCTTTGAGCATTGGATTTGAGGTATAGTTAATATTTTTTTTTCCTTTAAAGACGAACTATTATTTTCCAACGATGTTATTTTTAATAAATTTTGTATGGGTTTGAGTGTGTTTTAAGATTGCTTGGGGATTCAGAGGAGTTTCATGTTATAATGGATTTTTAAGAATGTTGTTTATGAAGTAATTAAGCTTCTGAGTGCTTTTTGGTACCGCACTGCGACGAATGTTCATTATTGTAAGCATATATAATATGGAATTTACATGATTGATGTGATGAGACCATCAAGATTACATGATCTGCCATATGTATATTTTGTCTGCTTGTACTTTTTTCTTTTATGAAATATATTTGTTTCCCCTTTTTGGAATTATATACTAATGATGCTTACTTCCCTTTTGCTTTCCATGTATACAGATCCTTACAGGAGTTAGAAAAGAGGTAGATGATTCAAAGGCACACAGAAGCAACGATTTAGTGGTGATGGATTATGGTGAGTACTTCAGACAATGGTCTGTACAGTTTTCCTTTTTGCTTAGGTTGGAAATGTTGCTATTATTTCTTTAAATTCATGAATTCACTATATGCTATTGTCTCAGGAGTTCAGTTTATGGAAACTAATGGGAGATTTTTGGCTCCAAGGAAGAACTGTCCTTGGTAAAGCATGTTACCTAACTAATTCTTTGCCCTTCCTAACTAATTCTTTGCCCTTCTTTCCCTGAATTATTGTTCTGCTGTGATGGCTAGCCGTCATTTTTTTGTTAGTTCGACAAAGGTCTTGAATGTTTATAAGGCTCAAAACATATTCTACTTATACTTTCTGGTTGTCAAAGATGTCATTATAACGATCTTCAAGCTCGTTGTATCTCTACAGATGAATACGGAGGACATGGCCTTTGTTATTTAGAACAGTGCATACCTATGGAAGAAGTTAGCCATGCATCTGGTTCAGTTGCTCTTTCTTATGGAGCTCATTCCAACATTTGTATCCATCACCTGGTAGATCGTTCTAACTTTATTCTGCTTCCACGTTCTATTTATATTCAATATAATGAGGTGCTACTCTGTTTGTAACTTAGGAATACTACACGTCCGAGCCTTAAAATATTCTATACGGCTAGAATCTTCGATTTGCTTACCTCCAGCTTTTGATCTCCACTACAATCATCTCTGACCTCTGATCGGTGTTAGTCTCCACTGAGAGAATCCACTTAAAGGTAGGAGATAGGGGTGGGTTGCACGTGTTTCATTTCTCTTTCTCGTTTTACGTCCATTGTGTTTCACTCTAGTGAGGTTTTTGTCAGGTGTTTGCTGTGCTAATCGCACAACCGTGGTTCACTTCTTCCCGCCCTTCTTCTCCCTATCCTCCGCCCTTCCTACCTTCCTTTTCTGAGGCTATGAAGATGATTTTATAAGAAAATGACTGCGAATTCATTAGCAGAATAATGAGAATCTTGAGGCTAGGGCTATAAATGAACCTAAGTATTCGATTCGATCCGGAGTATTCAGCTCGAAAAATCTCGATTCGGGCTCGTTTCGTGGGTTCGAACTTCGAGCCGAATGATAAGGGAAAAATTCATAGTTATTTTTATAATTTTTTACCTCGTTTCTAATATCATTTTGAGCACTTTTATATCATTTCAAGTCATTAATTCCTTAGATTCATCCAAATATATAAGTAGTAGTTATTTTATAAAATATCGTATTTTTATCATGTTTTTGTAGATTTTGTACCGGTTTAAGAACCTGGAGTGTAAATGTCATTTCGTTTGGTATTTTGGTGGTTTATTGCGAGAATTATAGGTTGACCAAAATCCCGAGTGACGACACGCTTTGAGGCCTAAAAGATGTGTTTTTAGGGATAAAAGAGTGTGTCACTAACTTAAGTGGTCAGTGTGATCGGAGTGGTTGAGTGAGTCACTAACGATTTATATCTTCGACGAACAAATGGCCCTTCAAAACGGCATTTTCTGAAGAAGTGGCCTTAATGAAAGTTGTAAATCTTCAAATAATATTTCCAACGCATTTTGAATCAAGTCAATCGGACTTCTACAACTCAAATGGTGGTCAAGTGGCTAATCAATTCAGATTAGTGGAAAATCCCAAAACGACACTTTACATACGAATGGCTCATCAAAACGACATTTTCTGAAGAAGAGTCCTCTATGAAAGTTGTAGAGTTTTCCGAGAGCTTTCTAATGACGTTTAAATCATGATTTTTGGAAGTCTACAACTCAAGATATTTAATTTTAGTGTTTAATATATAATTATATATATATTATAACCAGTCAAGCATACGTTCAGATTCAGTAGTAATTGAGTGCAATGATGACATCGACCGGTCCGGTTCCTTTCAGGACCGATCCGACAGTTATGAAATGATGAAAATGCACGTTCTTCTTCATCATCTTCTCAGCCATGGTCATTCAACATATACATATACATACATACACATAATTCCCTATAAATACAACCCCACTCCATCAAAGAAAAGGGCTCATTCCCTCTTCGTCTCTTCTCCAACCTCTCTTCATCTTGATCATCTTCTTCCCCCTCCCCTCTTCTCCATCGTCCATTATCTCCTCTTTTCTTTTTATTTTTTTATTTTTGTTGTGATATATATATATATATATATATATATATATATATATATATATATATATATATATATATATATATCTATCCTAGATCTTCTTCTCTTCATCTCCTTCATCTTCATTTTTTTCTTCTATTGATCTTCATCACCATCTTCATCTTCTTCTATCTTCTTTTTAATCTCTTTTTAAATTTTTTATATATATATATATACATGTATGTATATATATATATATGTATGTATATGTTTTTATATAAATTAGTTAAAATTTCATTAGAATGGGATAATTATCAATAGATTATTGTTTTGAAATTTTTTATTTACTTTTACGCACTTACATATATATATATATATACTTTTATGCACTTATAACTATATATATATATATATATATTTTACTTACGCATTTACTTACGACATATATATATATATATATTTACTTTTATGCACTTATAACTATATATATATATATTTACTTACTTATTTACTTACTTACTATATATATATATATATATATATATATATATATATATATATATATATATATATATATATATATATATATATATATATTTACTTTTATGCACTTATATATACCTATGTATATGTATATATATAGTATATTTTCCTTTCTTATTTGTTATGTAGTAATTAAACTTATCATAAATTAATCATGTAAAATTTGGTGAAATCAACATTTGGAAGATAAAATTGGGAGTGTGTTGTGCTTTTTATCATTGAATCTCACATATTTCACGCCTTAAACTTTGTTATAACGGATTTGGGCTAGATTAGCTATCTAGTCAAAATTCACACACATCATTCTTGAGAGTTGTTCGAGAGAGAATGGTGTGGGAAAAGGGTTCTAAGATCGGGAGGTAAAATATACCGGGGTTTTAGGTCGTGAATTCAAGCCCGCTCATCGGTGTTTTATTATCAACATAGTAACTTGAATGTGGTAGTCTAGATTAGTGTAGTTTAGTGTTAGACCCTCGGGTTGAACTATGAAGTGCCGGGTGGTTCTTGAGCCAACGATGACAAGTTGTTTCACGGAGTCTTTCGGGTAGACCATGGATTAGGTAAAGCTTCGGTTTCTCGCTTTGACACATTCGCGTTAAGATGTTTGGTGTAAAATGCGTTGATGAGTATGAATCGGTAGTCACTTCGACCGAGTAATTTTGGACTTGTTTCCGTAAATGAGGTTATATCGCTCTCACAAAGACTTAATCATGTTAGGATAATCGGTTTTCTAAAAGAGAATTAATTAACCTCACATAGGATGTTAAAGGAGAGTTGTTCGGATCTTAACATCGTAATTAGAGCACGCACCCGTGAGATTGAATGTGAGAGTTCGTTTGTTATAATGCACACTCCCGGTTTTGTCTATCCTTGGGGTTGAAATTAAATTATTTTGATCACGGTTCGGGCATGTCTTTTAACCTATCTTTAAAACCTAGTAGTTTAACTTTCTTTCTCTCTTTTCTCTCTTTAGACTTGATTATTTTAGTGTCGTGTAGTAACAAACCTTCCAAAACTTGATCGCTGTGACTAAGACACACGCTCACTTTGGTACTTACAAACACTTTTCCTTGGGATCGACCTCGCTCTCTCCACTGTAGCCTATTCTAACAATCGACCCGTCTCTACTTGGTTAGAGAGTTAGTTTACCCACGGTTTTCGAGTCTTTATAAATATATTTTCGAAGGGTAAATTTAAGCTCATCACCGAACCTTACAAATTAGATATTCGGTGGTCGAGCCGAACATGTTCGGCTCGGATATCATAAATGCATATACTGATTCGAGGCGAACATGTTTTTTAAAACCGAGCCAACATGTTCTCGATTTTTTAAAACCCGATTCGAGCCGAACATGTTCGAACGGTTCGACATGTTCGAGCCGAACCGAGCCGAGCTTTTTCCCAAATACCAAACCGAACCCGAGCCGAATAATGAAAATATAAGGCTCGCCATTTCAACAGCCGAGCCGAGCCTAAGGTTCGAATATACCAGCCGAGCCGAACCCCCGCCAGGGGTTCGTGAGGTCGGGCTTCGTTCTGCCTACTTGAGGCAGTGTGGATGGTATAGATGGAAAATTTCATTCATTTTCTCTTGCAATTGCAACCGGTGTAGCCCTGAGGGATCAAATTCTCTTCAACACCTTCCTCCATCAAACTTTGACCATTACAGGTATTATGATGTATGCTTTCTAAATAATCATGTTTGCAAATTGGTAATGAAGTTTTACATACTGTTTTACTGCATGGTGCCTCTTTCAAAGTTCATACTTTAAAGTTGAACTAATCTACTCTTTCTCATTTATATTTACAGGTTGTCTTATTCAAAGTTCAAATGATCGAGTCTGTGTGTTCGTGAGCTAATGAAAGAAGGTTATTATGCACAAACACATGATCTTCCCATCTTCTTTTGTGCATCATCTTTTTTGTACATAATTGTTATTCCAACATTTGTATCCGTCCCCTGGTAAGTCGTTCTAACTTTATTCCGCTTGCACGTTCTATTTTTATCCAATATAATGAGGTGCTACACTGTTTGTAACTTAGGAATACTACACGTCCGAGCCTTCAAATATTCTATGGCAGCTAACTTTAACTTACGTTTTCTGGTCAGCTATGTAGCATGATTTCGATGTAATGTTTTGATACATTCCATCAGAAATTAATGTCGTGACTGTGACGTAGAAAAATCTGAAAGACACACACAAAGGGAGTCAAGATTCTGCACAAGGACATCAAAGTGGTCCGGGTGTGTCAACGATTGAAGAACCTCCGGAGGATGCGATTTCTATTTTAGCTGAGAATATGAGTGGGTTAAGCCTCTCCCTACACATTGATTTGTTTCTTCTCTAGGTCTTCGGGCCTCGTTTTGTATCAAAAAATAAAATATATTCCATCGCAAATGGATCGGCAAAAGGTACAAACGGGTTAAAACCAAAACAGAGCCCACCGTGCATCGCACGGTACGCCTGCCTAGTTATTACCTTATTTGCGCATAGGTATAAAGTTCGGTGATAGATGTCGTCTTTGTTTTTTTTTCCCCAGCTACGTAAGGATATAAACACTCCCATTAGATTTGCTTTCAATGGAGTTAGCTCTCAATCTCCCAACCGTCGTCATTGTTGTTTTGAATGATGGTTGAGAGATTATTGATTTTGGGATCTTAACTTAGAATTTGTAGACATTAGTTATGTATAAATAATGACATAGTATTATTGATTCTTCGTATATATTATCATACGTTTATTCCTAGCTAAATTGTGATTTCCAAAACCGTTAATATCGAAACTAAGTCAAACCAAACTAAGCCAAATAAACGATTTTGAGTTTAAAAACCGTTTGGTTTGAGAAGTTTACAGCCGTATAAAATGATTCAAATTTATATATAGAAAACAATGAAACTAGAGGATGTTCACCAATAATGCCCACGTTATTTATACTCATATACACGGTGAAACTCAAACCCAAGACTTAATGGTCCTGATACTTCAACATTACTGTTTTGATAAGCTAATTGGGTCCATGTTTTTTTTTTCTGAAGGGACCCACGCTTTTTTTTATGCCCACAATTTATTTAGATGGATTAGAAACATAAAAATAATGTCTTGGTGGAGGAGGATATCATGTCCCCATCCAACAAAGAAAGCTAAAGTGACTACGTTTTGAGTAGGGGTGAATAAAAATTCTAAAAACCAAATCAACCGCCTGAACCAAATCGAACCAAACCGAAAATGTATAAACGCGCTTTTCGGTTGGTTTTAATATATCTTAAAATCAAACCCAGTTGAATACAATTTGGCTCCAATTTAAGAAAATAAAACCGCTTTAAATCGGACCAAACCGGATAATATATATATACACACACACTCACTCACACTCACACACACGCACACACACACACACACACACACACACACCTACATCTAATGCTTTAAAACATGTATGCGCTTTTTACTATCTATCTCAATCTATTTGAACTTTTTACGTGTAATATAGTCTTGCTTACATAGTTAATTTCATATCCTACATACTAAATTTTTTGATCATTTCACGTAATCGCTTTCAATCCTTTGAAAGAATCTTGAGTACATTTCGGTTCACAACTCACCACCGCTTAACTCGTTCTTCTCTTTATACTTGCTCAACACCAAATTTGAAATATGTGGATCGCTCGTTTGAATGACTTACTTACCATGAATGATATTGATGAACTTCATTATGGATATTTGTCGATCTTTGATTTGTATGACTTACTTCTCTTAATGATATTAATGAATCGCATAATGTATATTTTTTATTCTTGGATAAATGCATTTATAAACCTTAGTTTTATATACGATTGTCTTTGATTTGCTTATAATTAGGTTATGTTGGATAATAACATTGTCAGAAAATAATCAATATCAGTGTTTTGGAGATCATAAAATCATGAATATTTTCTTACTAAATAAAGCTCAAATCTATATCACATGTTTATTCATTTGATATATATATATATATATATATATATATATATGTGTGTGTGTGTGTGTGTGTGTGTGTGTGTGTTATCTATCTTCCATTTATTCTCTCTCTACTTATAAAACAAATATATTCCTCTTTCTTCCTAATCTTACTCAAAATACTATTTTGTGTTATGCATTTTGAGATTTATGTATGTCATTTAATAATATAGTTGTTTGTTCATTAATAGTATTTTTTTTAAGTTGATGATTCATAGATGATCGAACTGAAACGAGTAAGATAAGAACCATGCGAAAACCGTAATAAACCTGAACCAAAGCTCAACCAAACCGGACCAATAACATGGTTTACGTCTTCAAACCGTTCTAGTTTGGTTTTAAAAATTTGAAATCAGATAAAATGGTTCGGTTTTAAAAGTGATAAAACCTCACCAACCCAGGACCAATGCTCACCCCTAGTTTTGAGTGCTGCAAATCCATTTATCAGGAAAAACCAAAAGGAAAATGATTTTGGCACCGAGAATAGTACCGAACTCATCCCCGAATGGAAATGTGTAGTCTAGAATTTTTGTGTTTTTTTTGTTGGTTTAAAAGTTAAAATGTATGGTTATAAAGTGTTGTGTGAATGATTCATGTGAATAAGTGTGTGCCTAAATCATCTTCCAAACCAAAACAAGAAATCATGCCTATCTGATTTAGGAAAATGATTAGTACACAGAATTGTGTACCGATCTCATCTCCCGAAATGAAAATGTGTGGTACAGAATTTTTGTGTTATTTTTTTTTAAAAAGTTAAAATGTGTGGTTATAAAGTGTTGTGTGAATGATTTATATATATATTTTTGTGTATATTTTTTTTTGCCTAAATCACTCTCCATCCATCCATCCCTTCAAAAAAAAAAAAAAAAAAACTATCCATCTGATTTAATAATAATAATAATAATAATTCATTGGTACTAGTTTTTTATTTTTATTTTTTATGATTATTAGTAACTTTTTTAACAATTGGAAATGGCGGTGTAGCCGTGTAGACGGCATTGCTACACACGTTTTACGAAGACTCAAAAAAAGGCTGAGAATATGACCTCATCCTCTTACCCCCCGAGCCAGCAAGTTTGATGTGATCCTATTCTACTTCTTCTTCCTCTTCCTTAAGCTAAATCCAAAACCCCCACTTCAATTCTCGACTGAATTCGAAGCCTTTTAGGGATATATATTCATATCTTTGAAGCTCAAGATCTGCATATAATCGCATCAATTTGAGTTATTTCCAGTCATCTAATTAATGATGGATGTCCCAACACAAGAGCTTCAATGTTTGTCAGCAGGGGAAATCGTATTCGAATCAGTTTGTATCCCTAAGCAGTCTCCAAAGACTTTTTATCTAATCACGCTCACCTTGATCTTCCCTTTATCTTTTGCAATCTTGGCTCATTCGCTCTTCACCCACCCTATAGTTTCCCAGCTCAAGTACGATCTAGATGGCCCTTCTGCTTCTCAGTGGACTAAGCTTCTGATTTTCCAGCTGTGTTACCTGATTTTCCTCTTTGCTTTCTCCCTTTTGTCGACTGCTGCTGTTGTGTTCACTGTTGCTTCACTTTACACCTCAAAGCCTGTGTCTTTTTACTCCACCGTTTCAGCTATCCCTTCTGTTTTCAGGAGGCTCTTTATTACCTTTTTATGGGTTTCACTCACCATGGTGGCTTACAATTTTGTCTTTTTTGGGTTTCTGGTGCTGCTTATTATAGCAGTGGATACTCATAATTTGGTGTTGTTTTTCTTTTCCCTTATGGTTGTCTTTGTGCTGTTTCTTGGGGTACATGTCTATATAAGTGCGTTGTGGCATTTGGCTAGCGTTGTTTCTGTATTGGAGCCCGTTTATGGGCTTGCAGCTATGAAAAAGAGCTATCAGCTGTTGAAGGGCAAGACCCGGATAGCTTTTGGCCTTGTTTTTGGGTATTTGGCGATTTGTGGACTCATCAGTGCTATATTTTCATCAGTCGTGGTTAATGGTGGGGATAATCATGGTGTGCTTGCAAGAATTATGGTTGGTGGATTCTTGGTTGGGGTGCTGGTTATAGTTAATCTGGCGGGTCTATTAGTGCAGAGTGTGTTTTACTATGTATGCAAAAGTTATCATCATCAGGAGATTGACAAGAGTGCCCTCTATGATCATCTTGGTGGATATCTTGGTGAATATGTGCCTCTCAAAAGCAGCATTCAGATGGAGAACTTGGATGTTTGACTGACATCAGTGGGCAAAAGAGGGTATAGAATCTCTGTGCTTTTGTTCTATGCGCGTATTGTTTATTAAATTGTTAATGTAATAAAACAGGAAAACAAGAAAATAAGTGACCAAACATTTCACTTGGGAACTTCTATTTGCTGTTTGATGATATTGATAGGACTTGTGTTTAATTCTTTGGCTTACCATGTATGTATATATGGTATATAAGAATCCTTGTATGTTTCTTGTATTGTTAAGATTGACCATATTTTCACATGGTAAAAGTCAGATGTTACCTTTCAGCTTAATGCTTTCTATTCTCATACATAGGCCGGTTTCTATATGTAGGCTGGTTTCTATATGTAGTTCTGTAGTAAAATTATACAATAAGTCCATCCTTACCTTATCTGGAGTTAGAGTGTGTGCCAAATGTTTGTTTATAAGATGTGTTTTTTGGTACCAATTAGTTTCTTGTTTGTAAGGCTGAGCTGAATTGCTTCACTCCAAGTAGACTTTGTTGCTTCAAGTATAAAGGTTATGGTGCAACGGTTGTAGGAACGTTGTACCAAGTGGCGCACATTAGAGCCATTCATTTTTACTCTCGTTCACATAAAACACTTTTATCGTGTGTGAGAGGTTCGAAATGAAAGGTTATAATCATGCCACTTGGTATAACCTTCATACAACGGTTGTATTATAAATTTTCCATAAAGGTTTATGCTATCCTAAATGACTTTCCATTTCCTGTCATCACAGTATATGCATAATTCCACCTGTTTTTCTCCCTCTTGCTTCCCAAATTTTAACTCAAGACTGATGTACAGTGTTGGACTTGCTGACATCATGTTCCTTTGCAATATTTACATTTATTAAACCAAGTGATTATTTGTGTATTTTAATTTTTAAGGTACTTGGGTACCTATAGACTAGAGAGTAGTAAACTTATAATCATTGATTTTTGTCAAGAATTTGTGATATTCAAGTTCCGGTAGTTTGGAATTCAATTTACTTGTTACAGACATACAGCTTTTCAACATATGTAGGAATATACATAGGGAGACACACACACGTGTGTCTCTGTGTGTATATACCTACATATGTGTATACACACACACACACGTGTGTGGACTGTGTATGTGATGTGCATTTAATGCTTCCAAATACATAATCAATTTCTTTGAGCAATACACCTGTCAAAGAAGATGTCACAAGTTTAATGCTATGAACTTTACTTATATTGTTTTTAGTAGTAAAATAAATGATAATGTAATCATTATTAGTATTATCATTGTTACCACTTGTGAAAATCTAGGGACTACAGAGTTAAAACACAACTCTGGCAAAAGGGATAGCCAATTTGAGGGTTAAGGGTGGGTAATGGAGGACATGTGGCACATCTCAGTGAATAATTGATAGCCTTACTTATTTCTATGATTGTTTTCTTATACCCTTTTGCATGTACATATCTGTCGTCTGGCTTTCTGCTTGCTTATTGCTTCCAAGATAGGGAGGATTTGATATTCCTGAGCATTTTCTGAACTCTGAAGAAAGTTTATGGGATACTATATATTTGTGGCTGGCCACACGCGTTTCTCTCTCTATATATGTATGCATGCATGTATGGTAAATTGGTAATCACTTGCGTTGATGTTGTTTTGACAATTTAAGAAACAGCGGTTGAAGCAAACCCTGTATGGTCCCTCACTGGCAACCTTGTTTTTGCACATAATCAGATACATCTTCTTGATACACTATGCTAAAGCTTAAGCTTTTGTGTCGGCTGGTCTCCATCGAAGCCGATTGTTAAGATGGCTAAATTTAAGCACAGGAAACTTGACTAAGGTAGAAAGTAAAGCATTTCTTTGTCTGCCTGTATAGGTTTACAAGCATTTTTTCTTCTTCTATGAATACAACTAAAGCTATCTTCCCTCTATTGGGACTTGGTTGTATGGTTCATCTTTTTGTCAATGAAGAACTTTTGCATAACTTTTGCCTCCATGCCCTCCTCTCTGATTGCTCTGATGCATGAAAGTTCGTGTAGTTTCTTCCTGATTTCTTTGTTCTTCTCCCCATCTCTTCTTTTCTAAGCGACTTTTCGATACTCATAATGCCTGAAATGCAAAGGCTGCATTGACATGGCCAAAGATTCTATAAATGGAATGATTGGACTTGCATTGTTCGTTCAGGTGATGATTTTGATTCTGTTCCTGCTCTTTCTATCTCTTTTCCCCACTTACCCCTTGAGGGTGGATCCTCTACCGTGAAATTGTTTGTTTTAACATTGAAATAGTGTACCCGAAGGATATCACCCGACCGTCCCAATTTGCCCCACCCCAAAACCCTCTTCACTAGAAGGTTTGTTGCGCGGAGCATCACCTCTGTCAGCATTCTTGTGTTTTTGAGTTCCTTTCTTTACCCCTCCCAAATGTTTCTCACTTTTTACCTCTCTGTGTTGGCTCAGGCATTCTGTGCTTTTTTTTTTGGTGGCGGCTCTCATGGGTTATGTTACCGGAGGATGAGGTGGTTGTTGCAACTCGTGTCTTGGCCCCATCTCGTCGGTCGTTTCTTGATGTAATATGATCTATAATCAGACATGGATGTAAGGTTGTCTGTTGAAATGGTTATTTTATTGTAGCTCCTTTCTGGGTTTTAATGATTGTCTCACTGGGTAGCAAATGTTTAGTTGTTTTGTTATTGCCATTGTTGATGAACAATTCATACTAGCAAGAATATGAAAGGTGCAAACTTTTGTCCTTTTCTTTTCGCACCCTTTAACCACTGTACCCGTTCAAAATGCAATTTAATGTCTGTCAATCTTCGGTTCGTTGTTCGTTTGGTGTTACTGCCGCGGCGTGTGTAGGGGGGTTTGGGAATGGTGTGTGTTGTGTGTTTAGGAGAAGTGTAAGTCAAATTGGATTGTTAATGAAGAGACTCGTTCTGAACAATCCGAGCTATATGACATAATAAACGTTAAAATATCTGAGTTAAGCAGGCCCATTACATTTAAAATGCGTTAAGTAAGGATCCGATCAATTGTTTAAATCGTCGTCATTTTTGGTCTAAAAAAGCTAATCAGAGTTGATAAAATTTTTATATCTCATACTTATATTGATATGAGAATTATATTACTTTAACTATATGACACGAACCTGTTCAGATAAAATAAAAATGTTAAGTTTTATCCTTTAATTTTTTCACTAATTGATTGTGTTTTACCGTTCAAATAAAGTATCAATTGTGTTTAGTTTACTTATCTAATTTTAGGCAGGATATTGAGTAGTTTAATAACCGAATTTTAGTCAAGAAATATCAATCGCTCATGCTTCCTGACCGATATTAATTCAAAAGAATGTCCAACATACCGACTCAAATTAAATCAAGATAAAAATTATTTTCTGATTCGAATTGATTCAAAATAACCTAAAGATTCTCGTTCTATAAACCACATTAGAACCGGTCGAGATAGACAAAGTGGGCTGGAGAATGGACCCGTGATACTTTGTATTTCTTTTGTCATTAAACCTTAAGCTGTCCGAATTTTATTATTTTTGGATATCCAAAATTATTTTCCATTATTCTTAATATCCTAAAAAATAAAAGCAATTAATTCTCATTGAATTAACATCACGAGGAATATTAATTCGATGTAATTACCCAATATATATGTTCTATACCAAAACCCCTGGCTCACGGCATTGTTTCTTAGGAGTATTTTATTTACTTGGAGTCTATCTAATTTTTTATTTTTTTCCTTTTCTTAATTTTCTTGGGAGAAAATCCATCTAATATTGCTTTAAATTTTTTCTTTCTTTTTCTTGGGGAAGAGTCTATTTGATGTCGGTTTAAAATTACCATCTGCCTTAAAATTTTCTTTACATAAATTTGATTTCTAATAATTCGCCCTAAACGCCTAGGTTGTCTTCTCTCTTTTTTTTTTTATTTTCATTGTCTTTTAGTTTTACAGAGAATCAAATCAATGGCGGCATATCACAATGATGATTACACTGATGAAATATCGTACAGGGAATACACCAATGAAGTTCTCAACAGCCAGGTAATTAATATATTTTTTCTTAATATACTTGTATAATTAGTTTTACTGTCACAAATAATAAAATTAATAATCAAAAAAATTTTAATTTATAATTATAGGGGTTTTACGTGAAGAGCAACTATGGTTCAAAGCTGAATTGTGGAATTACCAAACTTGATAAAGATATCGAATTTGCATTATTCAAGAAAGCTGAAGAGGCAGCTAAATTTGCTGTGGAAAAATACAATATTGAAAATAATGGTGCGAAGTTGGAATTTATAAAAACATTGAATGTGAATATGGAAGCTGCTGCTGGTAAAATATTTTATATCACATTTGTTGCAAAAGATTGTAATAATGATGATATAAAGCATTTTCATACTAAAGTTTGGGCAACAATTAGCAAGGCTTTTCAAGTTAAGATTTTTAGAGAGGCTCCATATAATACTGGACACAACTTAGGTAATTTCCTTCATTTAATTTATTTTTTTTTTTATATATATATATTAACACACATATATATATTTATTTATTTATATATTTGGATTTGTTTTGGGTGACAGAAAGCACTAAGGACTCATACAGAATTAAGATTGATAATTTGGAGGCTTGGATGGATGAGAACTATCTATATTACAAGTGCTTTCATAAATCAGCCAAGAAGGTAACTATCTCTAATCTCTATTGCCGGAGCGGTGAATTCAGAAATTTATTTCATTTATATCATTCGAGTCTAAAACTATATTTTTTATTCAAAAGTTTGTTTTAGTGAAATCATCGTAACCTAAAAATACATTGTTTATCAACAAAACTAAACCGTTTCAATACTTGGAATTAAAAAGAAAATAAAATAAAAATTAGTTGGGTCACGTGACCCCTCTGGTAAGATTGGGTGCGTCCCTAATTAGTGGTGCTGTTACAAATCAACTATCATTACACTTTTTGGGATACTATATATATATATATATATATATAAACGATCACTATTTATTTAAGTGTTTTTTTTTTTGTAATTTATATTTCAGCTGATGAAAGTGAAGATCACACGCAATGGAGAAACAGGAGAATCTGAAGGGCATGGATTGCTTGAATTAAAAACATATAATGGAGCAATTGAGTTTTTGAAGGGGTATAATGGTAATCTTATGCCATGCACTACTCGATCCTACAAATTGGAGTTGCTTAATTAATTAATTCCCATCTTTAGCGAACTCACCAGCAGCCTGAAAAAATACTTATGTTTTTTTTTTTTTTTTTTTTTTTTTTTTTGGTTTTTTTGTTTGAGGGATTTTGAAGAGAATTTTAGCCTGCAACATTTTCACAATTTAGTTGCAACGTGAAGAGAAATATATATATATATATATACACACTAGTGGGTTTGTGCTCCGGAAGTGACCTTTTTGTATTAGTCCTTTGTTAGATGAGTTAAATGTATTGGAGCAAAATAAATTTAACGTTGAAGTGTTGCCTTTAAATTTTGAAATTTTCCGTGTCGTTTCACGCGACATGTTCACATCCGTGTCTGTGCTATAGAGTTGTGTAGCGTAAGATTTAAAAAAATCAATTTCTTGAAGTCTTTTTAGTTTGCCGATTTAAAAAGAACAAAAAAAAGATTTTTTGGTCGGACATGATGCACAAATACTACTACTATACTATATATATCCTCTATATATCTATTAACTATATATACTTGTGATTTTGTGCTCTTATGTCGTTGACGTGTTGTGTCTTTTAAATTTGAAAATTTTTCGTATCATGTCATTCGATGTCCTGTGGCGGACAACGCCGGCCCTGGAAATTTTTCGGCCTTCGGCGAATCGTCGAATTGGGCCTTTTAGTTCGAAGGTTTTTTTTTATTTATAAAAAAATTTACAAAATATTACTTCATTATCGCGTTTTAACATCCATGATCAAAATTCAATTCGTTGGTAGACTCAAAACATATCTATAAAATAGTAAAATTAATCATCTCTTTTGTAGAATATTTAGGTTTTTTAGTTCGAAGTGTATATATATATTGGAGGTGCTAATACATCATGGTTCAAAAGACCCAAAAGATGTTTAAATGAGTTAATGAATTAGATGGAATAATAAATACAAAATTAAAAACCGGTGTGATTAGTAATTATGTGGTGGCAATAGAAACCACATATATATTGGAGGGTTCTAATATATCAGTGTTCAAAAGGCTCAAAGTTGTTTAAGGGAATCAATAAATTAATTGGAATTGCCGGGACAAAAAAAAAAGGCCCAAAGTGATTTAAAGAATTAAAAAAAAAAAAAAAAAAACTGATGTTGCCGGGACAAAAAAAAATGCCCAAAGTGTTTTAAAATGAGTAAAAAAAACTGTTGGAGGGTTCTAATATATCAGGGTTCAAAAAGCTCAAAGTTGTTTAAGGGAATCAATAAATTAATTGAAATTTCCGACAAAAAAAAAAAGCAAAGTGATTTAAAGTCAAAAAAAAAAAAGCGATGTTGCTTGGAAAAAAAAAAAAAAAGCCAAAGTGTTTTAAAATGAGTCAAAAAAGAAAAAATTTACTGTCATTGCTAGGACTTGAACCCAAGTCTCTTAGGAAATGCCAAACACCCTAACCAAGTGGATTACAATAAATAACTAAAAAAACTTCGAACATATAATATTTATAGTTTATTGTTGTTAATTATCGTTTGTTTGCAAAACAAGTATTTTCGGGCCCCCGGGATGGTTAGGCCTTAAGCCCACGCTTCCTTTGCTTCCTTATTGGGCCGGCCCTGGTGGCGGAACCAGGAATTTTTCTTGGGGTGGTCTTGGTTATCACTACTATACATATCCGGAAAAAAATCCCAATGCTAAAGAATCACGTTCATAATACATCAAGTTATGAACATGATTAGATTTAGATGCTACTCCCTCCGTTTTTTATCCGTCATATTTCAAAATTTGCTCTGTTTTTATTTATTTGTCATTTTACATTTCTAATGCATCATTTATTATTTTTATTTCCTCATTTACCAATAAAGTATTTACATCTCTAATAAAAAAATACATTTCCAATACTAAAAATTCATTTACCAACAAAGTATTTACATCTCAAATAAAAAAAATACATTTTCAATACTATATTTTAGACATATTAATTACTTTCTTAATCTGTGTGGCTCTTCTTTCTGCGACAAATAAAAAAACAGAGGGAGTATAAGATAGAAAAAAATGTTGATTTAAAAAATCTAAGGTAAATAGAATAAATTATCAAATTTAGATCGCATATGTTAAGGAAAAAATGTTATAAGCATTTCGGTGGTATAATGTACCAAAAAAAGGTCTAATGTAAAAGGGGATTATTTTTTTTTAAAACTTAGATCGTATAATGTCAGGGGAAAATGCTATAAGCATTTCAGTATATAATGTATCAAATTGATTAGATTTAGATGGTATAATGTACAAAAAAAAAAATAATGTGCTATAAAAAGTCTAAGGTAATGAGGAAAAATATTAGATTTAAATCGTAAAATGCTTCTGCCATGTTTTGAACCCATAACCATACAAAAAAAAATAATGTGCTATAAAAAGTCTAAGGTAATGAGGAAAAATATTAGATTTAAATCGTAAAATGCTTCTGCCATGTTTTGAACCCATAACCATAAGATGAGAAAGACATATTTGATAAATCTTATTCCACTAAGCCACTATAGCTTTCTTTTACAATATATAAGACTTAAGTACATATACTAATAACAACACTAATTCACTAATACAAAAAAAAAAAAAAAAATTTGGTTATTTATTTTCAAATTTTAGGATGGTCTTGAGACCACCCCACCTATAGGGTGGGTCCGCCCCAGTCGATGTCTTCGTATCCATGTCTATGCTATATTCATCTGTAGTGTGCCATAAAAAAAAAGAAGGAAAAAAAAAAAAAAAAAAACTAGATTTCTCCGTATCCATGTCTATGCTATATGGATGCACTAGTGTAAGATATTTTTATTTATTATTATTATTAAAAAAACGATTTCGTTTTACGTTTCTATTAACGGACAAATTCTGCGGTCGCCACAGATGATACTAACCTCTACTAACTAATTTAGAACATCTGCTAATCGGGAGTTGCTTGTTTCTTCACCTTTTTTCAGCTCATTTATTTTGTAGCGGAGCCATTGAATGTTTATTATATTATTTTTCGGTTTGGATTGCCTTTGGCCGGGTTATAATATACCTTGAATTTGATATTTGTCACACATTTAAGTGCCTCTACGTTTCTCACATAGTATAAATGTTGGTCTCAATGTGTTTGGTACGAATATTATACATTGAATTAAAGGCTGAAGATAAGGCTCATATGTCGTCACATCATGATGTTGGTGTACCGGATAATATTGCAAGTATCATCTCTCCTATCAGATGTTGTAGTCATTATTATGTCTAATGATGGATTTTCTAGAGTACCTTATTGAGACTTTAGTAACTTTAACTTTCTCAATAGCCTTATTTCTTGACACAAATAAGGCGATTTCATTCATCCACTCTGACCCGACAGAATGATGAGAAGGTTAATCATGATGACTTAGTGGTCCCTTTAGATGGGAGAACCAGAACCTTGTGCCCATAAGAAGTCATTAGCCTTATTCCTTGATGCAAATAAGACGATTTCCCTCGCCTGCAAGGCCCATCCACTCTGAAGCGACAAAATGATAAGGAGATTAACAATGGCGACTTAGTGGCCCTTAGGTGGGAAGACAAGGACCTAGTGCCAATAAGGAGTCATTAGCCTTATTCCTTTATGCAATTAAGGCGATTTCCCTCGCATGTAAGACCTATCAACTCTGGCCTCGACAGAATGATGAGGAAGTTAATCATGGTGACTTAGTGACCCCTTAGGTGGGAGGACCAAGACCTACGGCCCATAAGGAGCCACCTTGTATTCACTGCTAACTCTCGCACTGCGATTGTCGGTGGGAAGACTAGGACCTAGTGTCTACAAAGAGTCAACCTATATTCAATTAATGCTTACTCTCGCGCTCCGACTATCGGAATTCGAACTCGGTGCAATCTTACGTCTGGAAACCATCTGAGTTACCATGCGGGTCATTGGCCTTATTCTTTAAATAATAGCAATGTGTCACTAGTAAGGAGGTGACACAAATGGTTTCTTTGAAAAGCCAAATAAAGTGTTCTCCCTTCGGATATATGTAGTAGTAATTTTCACTCTAAAATCATAACAAAATATACATCAGTAACTTTCAAAGGCCCCATTTCAATAGCATATATACTTACTATCTCCTTTCTCAAATGATATCCTATTTCCACGTAAAAGACACTTGCGTCAATAACAATTCCTATCCTTGGAAATTTTATTATTGATTACTAAACAAAATGATATGATGTATGTACAACAAAACTAGTTAACATACAAAACGGTCTCTTTTCCAGAATATAATGGTTTTATGTGGTCACTGCCGCTTCTTTTTACCTAACAATATTTTGATATCCGATATTGAGAATGCCCGAGAAACCTTATAATAAATATGAGACATGAAAGTCTTATCAACTCAAGTTCGCTTTTTAGACTATACGGGAACGACGATTTAAACAGTTAACCGAATTCTTTATGGCTCACTTATATAGCGTTTTGAGACTCGGGGTTTGGGGGCATTACAAGATTAAGGGCCACAAGATTACCAGACAAGATTAAGGGCCACATCGTGGGAGACTGTGAAGGTCACCTCTTGAGTCTAGATTCCTTTGGTAGAGACGAGTCTGGGACAAAGACGGTGGCGGCACATGAAGATTCCTCTAGTAAAGACTAATCTAGGACAAATCATGGGGATTACGCTATTTGCTAATAAAGAGGAGAATGTGATATCTCACGTTGGAATATGAAAGAAGAAATGTCTTGTCACCCCTGAAAAAAATATCTTGTCAACTCGGGTTAATTTTTTTAGACCAAACGAGAATGACAGTCTAAACAGTTAATCAAATCTTTTATGGCGAGTTGAGGCATTACAAACATATTAAAACATGTGATGATGACGTGTCATGCTAATAAATTTGAAAATAATGTGTTGAGTGTCATGTGTCATGTAATGCAACGTATAATGTCCGTGTATACGATCATAAATATATGAATTACTCCATCCGTTCTACAATAACTGAGTCATTTGCTAAATATACTCGGATTAAGAAAGTAATTAGTTGTTATGACTTTGATTAGATAAAGACTAGAATACTCTTATAGAAAATAGAGTAAATAATGCTGTTGCATTTAAGACAATGTATGGAAAAAAATAAAGAGCAGGGTAAAAAAGGAAAAATGCATTAAATTTTATGTTGAAAAACTCTTTCAGTTATTTTAAAACAAAACTTTTTGATAACTAGCCCAGTTATTTTAAAACGGAGGAAGTACAAGATATTATAAGTGGAATACTTGAGAAACTCCCAGAATCTACCCATGCATCCATAGGACCTAACAAACCAAAATTTCCAACGTGTGACTTAGTTAAAAATAAAAAGCTGATCATCTTTTATATATATATATATATATATACACGCGCACGTGATGTATGATGATCGCATGTTGGAAAATGAAGGATAAAGGCGACGAAAATGGAACAACCAAAAATGCAATCAATTGACACAATATTGATCTATATCGTTGATTATTATATGGGGTATAGATCGATCATAAAAATCAATGGTGTAGATTAGGATGTATTGTGTCAATTGATTGTAGTCATTATGGAAACCAAATTGTTCACGAAAGAAGAAAGAAAAAAGAAATTGCTTACGAAGTAAAGGCTCCTATGTCCAATTCTTACGTGAAATTATGTATGTACAGATTTTATTTATTTATTTTGATAAGTATGGATAGAAAACTTAAGAATACTAGAAAATAAAATTTGACCTAAAATGAATGATTTAGTGTCATTGTTTATATTATGTCAAACGTTGAGGAAAAAGAAATATTTTCATTGCAGACACGATTCAGACCGAATTCCGAATTAGTCGGATCAGTGAGTTTCAGATACCGAAGGCTTTAAGAAAAAGGGAAAAACAAAATCACTGTTGTTTTAATTTTTTGTTTTAGGTCAAATAATAAATGATTAAAATCTCATTCTTTATTCAAAGTCCAATTATCGCGACATTTTTGCCAATCTTAAATTGGTCCAATTACTTTAACTTGATATGCACAATCTATATGGAACACCACCAACCAAAAAGAAGATCTGATATTTGTCTTTAAATATTCTAATCATCTTTTATTTGGGGAAAAACCCATACCCAATGGTTATCACTAGGTGTTACCCGGGCTCCTGTGATTGGAGATCCAGGTTCGATCTTCCTCCCGTAGTTTATTAGGTATTTCGTTTCCCGACATAAAAAAAAAAAAGAATCATCTTTTATTTATTATCAATTCAATAATTCTTTAGCTTTTTCTTTAGTTCATAGTTTGGACTCTATGAACTGAAATTTATGAAATTAATCTATTTTTCTAATATGTATTAAATTTATGGAAGAAAATTTGTATGTTTGGTGAACGTCATGAAGAGATTTTATCTTATAAGTATAGGAAAATGAATGAGTTGATTAAGAGGGTTCCTGTTAGTTTATAAAACGACAATAAATATTTATTTGATATGTGACGTTTGGGCCACATGTTTTTATTTAGCCTTCTGTATACATAGTTTAATCTAATTCTTAGCAATTGGATCGAACAAGAATAAATATGCAATCCATATTCTCGACAATGGATACAATACGTTTTTTTTTTTTTTTTTTTTTTTTTTTTTTTTTTTTTTTTTTTTTGAAAACCAACAACTTTTATTATTCAAATTAAATCCGCCATAACAATGTAGTAATAGGTTCGAGGATGTCTTTCACAATCAATAACACCTAATGAATCAAAGACTCAGACGTCTTTAGAATATCTGTACGGCCATTACCGTGACTCTAACAAATGAAAAAAAAAACTGACGCAAAATGTGCTGTCTCTGCCCTGCAATCCTGCAATAAGCTGCCAAAGGAAGAGAAGTCGTCCCCCCGATGTTGCAGCCGCTGAACACAGACAAGACAATCACTCTCCACCACCAACCGTGCTAGTCCCAACCGCCGTCCCTCCACTAATGCCATAAGAATCGCCCTCAACTCCAACGCCACAACCGCTATGCCTGGATCTAATTGAAAAGAATAAGCTGCCAGAATAGAACCTTGATGATCGCGGAAGATAAGACCTATCCCTGATGCATGCGGTGTGGCCGAGGCATCGACATTGCACTTTATCACCCCATTAGGCGGCCGCTCCCAACGATCCCGCAGCTCTTGTTGCTGCACTACACGAGATACCTGAGTAGCTTGAAAGAACTCTCTTGATGCACTAAGCGCCGATGAACATACACGAGTTACATACACCGGCTGACCGTCATAAACAGCACTACATCGCGCCTTCCAAATATGCCACATCACCCACACAAATTCCGCCACCTCCTCCCGCGACAGCTCTTCTTGAAGGAGCGTGAATAGGCCCTTAAAATCCGACACCCTTCCCGGACGTGCCAGAGTCCCGAAAGGCGTTTGCTCCCATACTCTAACCGCCATCTCGCACTCGAAAAGAGCATGCGCCAAGGTCTCGTTCGCATCCCCACAAGCCAGACACCTACCATCTCCCACATTGCGCTTAGCCAAATTACGCGATATCGGCAAACAATCGTGTAAACACCTCCACAAAAAATGGTGACTATGTGGCTAGACTGCAACGTCCCAACATTGCCTCCACACCTTGTCCAAGCCACCTGACCCAGACGCCACTCCCCCTACCAACCATGGCCTATAAAGAGACAATGCCAACTTATAGCCAGACTTAACCGTATAAATTCCCCGACTCTCATAGTGCCAAATACGTCTGTCTAAATGACTGCCCTGCGTGATCGGGGTACGGAGAATCGCGTCGCTCTCCCAAGCTTGAAACCGCTCCTGCACTAGTGGAGCATTCCAACACCGGGTCCCAGGAATGAGCAAATCTGCTACCTTACAGTTTGTCAGGAGATCGTGTCATGCATGCGGCACTCGAAATGAGCTAGGGAGGTCCACCCAGGCATTGCAAAATACAAAAACAGAGGAACCATCCCCGACCTGCCAACGAAGTCCGCTCATCAATAAGTCCCGCCCCTCTAGCAAACTTCGCCATATAAAAGAAGGCCTCGACGTACGGGTAGCCGCTAAGAACGTGCTATTGCAGTTGTACTTCGCCCGGAGCACCTGACCCACTAATGAACCCGGATGTAGAAGGACGCGCCAAGCTTGCTTCGCCAAAAAGGCCAGATTAAAGCACTCTAAGTCTCGAAACCCCAATCCCCACAAGTTCTTCGGCATACAACAGGTTTCCCAATTCTTCCAATGGATCTTACGCGTCTGCCCTGTATCTCCCCAGAAAAATCCCCGAATCTCCTTTTCCAGGTCATGCAAAATAGTGGCCGGGACTTTGAAACACTGCATAGAAAACGTAGGGATAGCTTGAAGTACCGATTTAATCATAACCTCTTTACCTCCCGGTGATAGAAGCTTATCTTTCCAACTAGACAACTTTTTCCAAATTTTCTCTCGTAAATAGGCAAACGCTTCCCGTTTACTACGCCTTGTCATATATGGTAGTCCCAAATATTTACCGGAACCGTTGCCCAGCAGGACTTGCAACATAGTATTAGTATCACATTATTGACAAATTAGTATATACAGGACATTCACATACAGTAACACTTAATCAACATTCGATTAAGATTAGAACTATGAATGCTGAATAACATTTCTTCAGTATGATACAATTTTATAGAAATTAAACAACATAGAAGTTAAGAACCGGGTTGTATTTTGTGATTTTGCAGTAACAAGTTCATATAACTAGTGGAATATAGTTCAAATTTGAAATGCATAACTGCAAATGCAAATAATCAAGAGAGAAGTAGTGTAAATTCAATAGTATTTCAGTTTTGAGATCTTTACCCTTGTTTTGTTTCTTCTTCATCGCTGTTGTTTCCATTGCTCTTTTTTCTTTTAGGCATTTTGTATAAAGCTGTGAAAATCTTCTATCTCACTCGTTTTTGCTTCAAATCGAATGATTTCTGGTGGAATCGCAACGATTTCATCAGTTTTGATGGATTATCGTTGTTGGAATCGTGGGTTAATTGCTATTGAACGTGGTTTTGTGCCGAATTGAGTCCTATTTCCGTTTTCTTTTTAAAGAATGGCATTTTTGGCCGTCGGGTAAATGTTTGTCCTTTTTGCAACTTTTTCAAATTAGGTGTCCTGTTTATTTATTTTGTGTCAAAAAAATGAATTTATCCCTCGTTCCCTCAAAAAAAAATTATTGCTTTATGAGTGAATAAAGAGAATTAATAAAACTAAGGGCACGGATATCGCATTTTACACGAAAGAGAATTAATAAACCAATGTCACCACCCCTCCATATGAATATCTCTGCCTTTTTGGCTCTCGCAATTGTGTGGGATTGACGTACAATACAATGGTGTAATGCTAAATCTATACTCTTCCGTCCTAAAATATAAGTTACTTCACATATTTTTGTTTGTCCCATAATATAAGTCAATCTACGTTAGCAATGAAATTTTTTTTCTTCTATATCTTACCCCTAAATTATTAACAATCCAACTAGTTTTCAATATTTTATAATCATTTTAAGGTTAAAGGTTGTGAAGGACAGATTTAATCTAAAATTGTTGAGAAGGACATTTACTATGTCTTACTACATTTTTGTACATGTGTTACTACATTTTGTCATTCTCAACTATTTTGTATCTTATTTTGTCTTTTTGGCCTTTGGCCCCATCATTTTATTAGTGATAATCAAAGGATATTTTAGACACTTCTCTTTAAAATTTATAGCATTCTGTCATTTTCTTAATCTGCTTGAAAACACTCAAAATGATGGAACACACAATTTGAATCCAGTTTAGAAACATATGGTGCATATCATGACACACGGCTTCACTCCGCATATGGCGGGTGCACCCAAGAAATTTTCCATGACTTATATTTTGGGACGGAAGGAGTAGTTATGTCCAGGGGCGGCTCCAAGTAGGTGACTTTGGGTCACCTGATCCCAAAATAAAAAAAACAATTCCTGTGTATATTTTACACTATCTAAAATTTTTACACTATTACTACTAACTGGCCCTCTATTTTTTTAAATATTGACCCCTGACCCGTAATCATTTTTGAAATTTTAAAATTAATACATATAAACTTATAATACAGTGTGTTATTCTCGATCCCTGATCTGTATCACCGAATTTCTACGGCCGCCCCTGGTTATGTCGATCAATTTTATTTATTCTATTTTTTCTTAAATACATCATGTGAGTCTAGTTTAAAGAAAAAGGAAGGAAAAAAAGTGGTAAAACAATAAGTTCTATTTAATTTAGTAATTGATTATACGAGTGAATAGCGCAAATCACCCATATCATTCGGTCAAATTTGGGACTTGTCATTCATCTTTAGATTTTGACAATTTTGCCACTCATGTTTTGCCATGCTTTGCAAAATCACCCCTATCTTTCGGTCAAGTTTGAGACTTGTCTCTCATTTTTAGATTTTGACAATTTCGCCACCTATATCGTGCCATGTTTTGCAAAAATCACCCCTTTTCAAATTCCTCGTTAACTTAAAATGCAAATCTAACGGCACATCATTTAACACATCCTTGTTAATATATATTATATATTTTAATCTCATTCCCGATTTTTTTTTTCATTTCTCAATTTTATACAACGCGTTTTCACTATCTATTTCATTTTTCCAAATTGCATTTTCATTCCCAACCCATCATCATTCCCAAATCGTGAGAAACAAAAACCCTATCTTCTAATATAGATGAAGGTTGTTGAAAACAACGTGTGTTATAAGGGATCGATCAAGAAGTGATGGTTATTGTGAGTAAAGATCGATCAAACAATTAACAAACAAATAATACACAAACAAGAACACAGATTTAACGTGATTTCCGGCAATGTGCCGACTATTTCACGGACAAACGAGAATTATTTTATATCACGAGAAAGTTACAATTACATACAATACATATGGTATTATAGGCCTTGGGAACCCAACACTAACCGCCTTAACAGTCAACCCAGTTAATGACTGAAATACCCTAGAGGTAACCTTCACCAAAACGGGAAGACCAAACAAACGTGTTCCCCAAGTAATGTTGAGAACCAACTCAGCAACCTCAGCAAACTGATCAACTCTTCTGACTTCCATCACCGAATACCGGACTCAAGAAAGAAGCTTTTATGCTCACGGTGACGGGATAAACTTCCACATGCATCGAATCGAGCATCACACTCAGTTGAACAGGCTCAGAATGCACAGTTTAAGTCACAATTACAACGTGAATAACTGTATAGTCAACAAATCTAGATTTTGTAATAGAAGAGAGTAGGATTTAAAGGAATTAAAGATACATCAAAAGATAATTATAAAAATAAAAATATATAAAAACAATTAAAATGATGTGTCTAATTGAAAGTGCGTTAGATTTGTGAGGGAGTGAGACTCGGTCGCATATTTTCTCTCAAGTTAACGGAAATTTGAAATTGGGTGATTTTTTTGCAAAACATGGCACAACATAAGAGGCAGAATTGCCAAATCTAAAGATGAATAACAAGTCTCAAACTTGACCAAAAGATAAGGGATGATTTGTGCTATTCACTCTTGATTATATTATTGAAAATAAAGGGGAAAATCATTACATGGCATATCGTACGGATCATGTGGTTTCAAAATGCCAGAAAATACTGGTACTTTAACTCTTTTTTCTTCCCTTAAAGCCCCGATATCCGAACCAACTGATATACCTTTACTCATGCTTTTTACTCCTTTTTTTACCTTCTTAAGTTCATTGTAATAATCATTATATTAATATAGTTATATATAAAGGAATTTACGTTAAAATAACTTATCTTCGGTTTGACAAAATGTTAACATGAGTTAAAGGTCGCATAGCACACGTTCAAAAATAAATAAAATATTGTTGAATAAAAAAATGAATAAAATATGTGAATCTGAAATTTATATGTGTGTGATACATTGATTCTAATTTGTAGAAGTCAAAAGATAAAAAGTTAAAAATAAAGTGTGGATTGTTCTTGACCTTTCTCACGGATCTTGTGGATGAAATTCTCTTAATATCCTCTCCTATTATATACAAAACTATTATATACAAGGAAAATGCTATGTCCACTACACAAAAGTGTAGTGGATGATGTTGTGGATGATCCTGTCCACATATTGGAGAGAGAATTTTTTTTTTTGTGGGTCCTGATTAAATGTGTGGTGTGGATGATGTTGTGGATGATGTTGTGGAGGTAGTTGTAGTGGATTTAGCACTCCCGTATATACAAAGACAATGAGGGCTTTTGTGCTGCTGCCACATGGCGCCCCTCTATTGGTCTAGATTTTTTTTTTTTTTTTCCTATATCACATTTTTTTGTTTTTTTTTTTTTCCTTCCCTTTCCTATATCACATATATATTTCTATCCTATCTCTTCTCTATGATACGTTTGTGTGTGTATTTTTTTTTTCTTTTTTTTGCATACATATATTTTTATTGTGTGTCTATGTCGGTTTTTTACAAAAACAATAGGAGAAATTATGTAAATGTGGCGCCAGCATCTTTTTTATTGATATTTTTTTTTTTTTTTATTATTGTATATTTTTGTGTTTTCTTTTTTCTCTCCGTAGTTTTTTTTACGTAATCTAATATCGTCGTTTGTATACGCTTTCTTCTCGAGATCCTTTATGCTTCTTACGTTTTTATTTTTATTTTATTGCCGTGGTTTTGAATTTTTTCGATTCCCGGTGTACGTTTCATTACGATATGGGACTATTGTGGGGCTGACACGTTGCAAATTTTTTTTTTTGTATTGTGTTGTGTTATTTTTTCGTTATTGTATATTTTTGTGTTTTCTTTTCTTTCTTCGTAGTTTTTTTTTACATAATCTAATATCGTTTGTATTACGCTTTCTTCTCCGGGATCCTTTATACTTCTTACGTTTTTTTTTATTGCCGTGGTTTTTAATTTTTTCGATTCCCGGTGTACGTTTCCTTACGATATTTAGATGATTTTACCTATCTCTCTTAAACCGTCTGCTCACTTGATATCTCCATTCTTTTAACGATGATGTTTCGTGGTAGAAAGTTTTTTAGGTCCAATCTACCTTTTTCGTTGTGTTTGTTTATTGCTTTTCCCATACACAACATACGACGGTTTGTGCTCGTGCTATGATAGCGTTCATTTTATGTTCTCATCTCCGGAATGCTTTATGGTTGTTATAAACTCTTGAAACCGTGACAAAACACATTAAATATCACGATAAAACACAAACTTAATACATCCGCAATCTTTGGAATGAAGACGCATCACGCATCGCATTGCAGGTTTCTCCACTAGTATATATATATATATATATATATATATATATATATATATATTCTCCGCCCTACTGCGTTAGCTGTATATGTATGAGTATGACGATCAATGAGCGAGGGAGAAGGGCGGCGGAAACGAAATTTATGTGCTGTTTTTTAAGTAAGAAAAGTCAAATTTGGTTTAAGAAATAAAAGTCTCTCAAACAAATATATTTGGTATTTATCCTCAAAAAATATATATATATTTGGTATTACAATTAACGTAATATATATATATATATATATATATATATATATATATATATATATATATATATATATTTGGTTTGATTCTTTTTGTATATTTAGTATATTACAAAAAGAATCATTTTTTTTATTAACGGTCGTAAATGATGGATGTGTACCCCGTCTTATATAAGCATGGGGCACTTGACCTATAAATTAACCCACTGTGTTTTTTTATTGATACATAATGAGTTATATAACAATAAATCTACAAACCCAAATTTAAGAAACAAAATGACCTTTTTTTAATAAAAACAAACAACCAAACAATGTCTTTGACAAATTGTTGATCCTTATCTTAAAATTCTTATTGCCCTAGTATTGATTGTGAATTTGTGATGCATCACAACGTATGTGCATGTATGCTATTATTGCAAAATATGTGGAGAAAAATTAGGAATACTACCAAAATAATTATATTAAAAAAAAAAAAAAAAAACAAGCATGAAAATGAATGATTTGAGTAATAAACATGTTACACACTAACTATAACACGTTACAAAATAAATATGATTATTCGATTCCAATTATTCCACAATTTGCAGTAATATCATTCAAAAAAAAAAAAAAAAGAAGAGGAAAATAAACATCTGTGATAAATTAAAATATTAGATGTATCACTGCAAAAAAATATTAGATGTATCGTACATCTAGGATGCAACGTACGTACGTACGTACTTATTTAAAAATATATATAACCAGATCTATCAAAATGTAAAATAGATCTAAAAAAACATGTAATTAGATCTGAGTTTTTTTTTTTTTTTTTTTTTTTTTTGGGAAAAGATCTGAGATTTAAATCGTTGAAAAAGGAGCACAAATCTTTCTTCCCACAATTTTGTATATTAGGAAATGAGTGAGAGTTGACTAATGAGGGGATATTGTACCAAGGTGCATGCACAGTAGTTTCAAATAAGTCTTCTAACCCTACTGTCAGGGAGGCTGCGCTCGACCCCGTTTAGGGCGATTTTAATGAGTTTTAATAGGTGTGTGCGTATCCTTTCGTTTCTGAAAGAAAAAAAGAGGGATATTAGTTATAAAAAATAAAATAAAATAATCCCTTTGAGAAACAAAAATAATTTCTAACTATATTTCATTTAGAAATCGTATATTGTAACGCCCATGTCTCAAATACCTAGTCCTTATCCGGACACGGGATATTCGGCATGTGACATTTAGAGTAAACTCTAAATACCACGTAAGTCTCGTGTCACATAAGAGTAATTAAAGATTCACGAGGAAGAAAACAAGCAAAAGACTCAGGAAATAGACCCTCATGGTCTTTAACACAACAACTCAACCCGAAATAACCGCTGTCGAACAATATCATAAATAACTGAAAGCAAACACTATCATCTCTTTCAACTGATATGACTGAAAATAAAGAACTACACTATTGGCAAGAATGCCTTATTCAAATGAACAACTGAAACAGGAAACTAGAACACAAAAAGACTTCATTGCTTCATCCGAAGCTAGCGGTCCAAGCTCGTCATCAACTCAGCATGTATCTGCAAGCTTCTTAGTCCAAATAAAGGAGTGAGCACTAGCTAGATGCTCAGTAAGGAGAAAGAAGATCAAAATAGGAATTAAAGGTTGTCAAGTGTCAGGTGACACGACATGAATCCACTTTATCCAGTTTACAAGTAGTTTAAAGCACAACTTGAAATCTTTGGAAACTACTATTAACACACAACTTGAAACGTTTTGGAAAGTCGCATTAAAGGCACATTTGACGACGCATAAGAAAACATGACCTATTAATTACTTTAATTCGTCTTGCACGTATTTGTTCAGTTACATTAAATACTTACTTACTTAATATAACTGCATTGTTAACTTGTCATATCTTTTCATAGTTATACTCATTATGTGGCACCACACGGTGTACAACACGACTAATACAACTAGCTACACATCCAATCGTTGGACTTAGGGACCTACGGGACTTAAGGAGCACCGTGACGAGAACGACATGGATTAGCATAGTTAGTTATACCTCCAACATGGGACTTAGGGACCCATGGTACCCTTTTCGGTACATTGCCAATAACCGTTACCTTGCTAGGCATGATGGAGCAAGACACGTAAGCACATTGGAGCACAAGTCAAATAAGTTCACGTATAAGAACATGCCTAACCTACGGAACCAAATCAAGACCATATCATACACCAAACTACCATCTTATCTCCACTATTAACATGAAAACATAATTAAAAACGTAATCAAAACTTGGAATAAATTTTTGAAAACGCTGTAGATAACACAGAAGGATTAGAAGGCCAATCTGGGATTTTCTAGGTCGCTTAACCGAGAGAGGCTCTCGGTTCAGCGAGCTAGTTGATGCCCATACTCACTTTCTAGTTGTTTAGGGTGATTTTATGTGATTTATAATGTTATATTTCGTAACAAATTCCTCCATATTCGTATGATTTGCATAGAAATTAAGGGTTTAATCGAATTATTGAGCAAATGAGTTTTAAAAGTATTTAAGTGCAAATTCGGGTTAATTATGTGATTTTATTGGTAAATATCTTTATATATGTGATGTTACACTTTGCACGGTTTTATCATAATTGTAGGTATATAAATATATCTTGTGAAAGGATGGAACGAGCTAAAACGATGTTCATACCAAGACGTGGAGGGAGATGAGACTGAATTTGGAATGAAGATCAAGAGGACTGGCGTCTGGAAAGCTTGAACATGCGTTTGCTCCATCCGTCCAGTGGACTGGCGTCCAGAAGAAGTGGACGGGCGTCCAGAGGAGCTGTTTGATTCAGGGAATTGAGATTTTTAGTGGACGAGCGTCTGATAATACATAGGACGGGCGTCGATCCACTTCGGCCCGACTCGAAGATTTCAAGCAACTAGGGCGGGCGTCCCAAAGATAGTGAACGAGCGTCCAGATGAGCGACTTAGCGAACCGACTTATTTTTCTATATATATGCGCATTGCTTAAACCCTGAGATACCACAATTACACACCATACATTGAAAAACCTAAACCGAGCAAAGTTAGGCTCGGTCGACCGAGCTCTGGTGCTCGGTCGACCGAGGGTTGTTTATTTTTTTATTTATTTTGTTCCGTTCTGGATTGTCTTTGATGACTAGAAATTTGGCGGTTTGTTCAAGTTCTGTGAAACCGTTTCAGCAGGTTCTTTATTTTCAATCTTAGGTTTATTTTGTGATTTTAATTAAAGTCGTATCTTTTCTATGCTTATGTGTTATGCAATTTAAATCGAGAGATGTATTGCTGTTGATGTTTACTATGTGACGAGAGTCGGTGTAAACCTAGATCACCATAGGAAAGATTGGATCTTTAACCTAAAAATAACGAGAGTTGTTAGGTTAGAAATATAGGTTGCTAGATTGAATAAATCTTACACCTTTGATTTGAAAACGTTAATCTTTAAGATCGAGAGATGGAAGATTAATAGGCGAATTATCTACGAGAGTAGGAATTCATACCTTTGATAGGTGAATCACAATTTTAGTTAAATCTTCACAAGATAGCCTTAGAGAGGAAATTGAGGGTTGCGGGAACGGTGGATCGTTGCTTGTTCGTTGTTTAATCACCATGATCATCGTCACAACTTTATAGTCGTTTATTGTTTTCTTTTCTAGTTTATATAGTTTAGATTTAGGTTTCGTAGCTATCTTTCCTGGCTTTGGATTGACAACCCTCTGTCCAGTTTATTGTTTCTTCGATTCCGTTTTTAGTTATTTTTCGTGACAATCTTTAGAAAAATTAAGAACTAGACCAATCTCGATTCCCTGTGATTCGACTCCGGTTTTTAATCGCTATACTACGATCCCTGCACTTGGGGTAAACCGGATTATTTTTATTACTTGTTTATTTTGCTTAGATAAAATCCGAGACACTAATCTAGCACATACCCGACAGACTGCCCTAAACACATAACATGTCCAGTTTCGTGCAAAATACAGAAAACAGTATTGAAGCGTGATAACATAATCTTTAAAACAAATATGAAACCTTTTGATAAGAAAAACCTCATTACCTTTAGACGAGCCAAAACCAACCAAAGAACGACGAATAACCTTTGAAACCTTGCAAACCTATGAACAAACGAACCCTAATATGATTACTATGAATCCTAACCATAAACAAGGATGAAACAATGAATTAAACAAAAAGCTATGATATTTACCTTCTAGAGAAGACCTGAGATTCGAAACTGGTCCTTGACCTGGAAACACCTCGAAACTAGTAATCTGATCTGCACAAACGAACTAGACTAATCAAAACTGAGCCAGGGTGTCCTGGGCACGTCTAGGATTGAGCATGACGCTTAACCGAGGGCTCCTCTCGGTTCAGCGAGCCAGATGAAAACTCTAAAAACACGATTGTTGTGATGTCTAGGTCTAGCTAGGTCATTTTTATAGCTCCTTCTCAGCATGAGTCGGTTTTCAAAATCTTAAAGGAAAAGAAAACCTAAAAAAAGGAAAAAGGAAAACAATTTCAAAAAGACCTTACAAAGAGGTGAGAGGTTTTATATATATATACCTAATACCTTGTTTGTTTGCACAAGGTGCATTGGTCTAGTGGTGACTAGACTATAATTTGACATAGAGATCATCGTTTGAACCCGTTAAGGGAAAGGAAAAAAAAAAAACCCTTGTTTTTTTAAGAGATATTATAGTCAAAAGCTTAGATGTTTAAGTTCGCAGAGGACAAAGAATTAATTTGTAATTGTATTTTTGATTTGTGTGAGCATTGTAGAGGATAATAATAGTAGCAAATTAACAAATGAGATTCGTGAAGTATGGCAATTTATTTTCAAAAAGCAAAACATACATCAATAACTATCAAAGACATTTTCAATGGCATATTTGTATGGATATACTCTTTTATCTTATCCTGTCTACACACTAAATAGTTAACACTAGTTTGGATAAACGGATATATTTGGAAAATTTACTATTATTCATGAGTAACAAAAACGATTGTCAATTTAGACAACAAAACAAGTTTTTTGTCAAAAAAAACGTACGGTGTCTTCATTACGAATTAATAATTTGTCCCATCTTAAGAACTTTTAAACTGCAGCAAAAAAAAAAAAAAAAAAAAGAGGAAGTTTTTTTACATTACATCATCAATCATTTCTTATAATTCTCTCACCAATCAAATCTTAAACTATAAATAAAAAAATATTAAATCATCTCTCATCATTTCACTTTATCAACTTTATTACCTTTTTTTTACCATTATTTTATTCATTATTCTACTTTATTTCATCAATCATTTCATAATCTACACAAATTTAAAAACATCTTAACTTTTTAATTATTACTTCAATCATCTAAAAAATCTCAAAAAAAACTTCAACCCAAAACAAACACAACCTTAACCTTCTACCAAAAAACCAAAAACAAAAACGAAAAAAAAAAAAAAAAACTTTTTAACCAGATCAACAACAACAAAAAAAAATTCCAACCAATTGTTTTTGTTTACGGGCAGTGGGCACATGTTAAAAAAAGTTGGAGAGATATGTGATTATGAGGTAATAGACTTTGATAACTTAGATTAATCATTTTAGGTCAAGCAAGACTTAAGTACTACTTTGATAACTTATGTTAATCATTTTATGTCATGTAGAATATCTGACCCAAATTCATATAAGAGGAGGGACCTCATCCCCAGAACCTAGGTTGTGAGGTGAGGGAAGTTCATCTCTTAATATGGTGGGTTATACAATATCAAGTGCCCAATGTGGGACAACTTTAACACGCCCCCTCAAGTGTGGGCCCATGGCACTCTTATATGGGATTGGGCCCAGATTTTCCACATGGTATCGGAGCCACCCTTTATTGTGTAAGTGTTGGGCCCATTTGTTGGCCTTGTGTGCCCGGCCCACACTTGATGGGGCGTGTTAAAGTGTCCCATATTGGGAACTTGTGGTTGTTTCACCCACCATATTAAAAGATGGACTTCCCTCACCTCAAAACCTAGGTTTTGGGGATGAGACCCCTCCTCTTATATGGGTTTGGACCTAGATTTTCTACAGGTCAAGCAAGACTTAAGTACTGTTAATGTAGTACCCTAAACCTAATCGGATGGATCGGATCCGATCGAGTCAGATATTTATACTACGTTTTTATGTTTATGCATATATATAATAAAAGACAATGCATATATATAATAAAAGACATTTATGTTACAATATATATTGTTTATGTTAAAAACACAGATGAGAAGCTTGCAGTTTAAGAAATATTAAAACAAAAGCAATGCAAATGTAAAGAATGACGGAAATTGATAAAACACAGAAACAAAGAGAACACAGTGATTTAACGTGGTTTCCGGCGTTGTGCCGACTACTCCACGGACAGAAAAAGAGATATTTTATTATGCACAGAATTACAAATTGTTTTCACACACTTGTGAAAAACACACTCTTGAAAGACACACATTTCATTGATTACAACACTGGTATTTACAGGCACAAATCCCTAACCCTAACCGCCATAAGATATTTGTCGGAATTGTCATAAATACCCCAGATGTGGACCCCAGCTCCAGCTGTTATCCACTAAATGAAACTCGATTCAAAATCGACTCTCCTGCACTGTAATCAATCGCTCGGATGTAGAACCAATTATACTCAAGAGACCAAATCGATCACGACTTGAGATGAAACTTCGACTTCATCAAACAAAGATCACATGTAATCCCGATATACTTTACTAAAACTGACCATCATTCTTAGTCTCAGTTTCAAGTTAATTCCACTAGTTTATTCATCAGTTTAGAGATCACGTCACCAAAACTGGTAGTTTGTTTCTCTAACCAATTTTAATATTGTATATAATAACATCCCAAGGGTAAATCGTGATAGAGAAATCATAATGGTGATTATGGGTGATGAGACCTTGACACACGGTAATAATTTGATTCTTAGATATCCCTAGTGGTATGCATTAATAAATAAGACATTATTAATACAGATAGACTAGTACGTGTTGGATGTCTTTTATTTTGTGAAAATAATGACAGATATGATCGACACTTAGAGTGTGCGCGGACATGTATTGGAATAATACGTATGTTGGATGACCAACTTATTTACTTGGGTGTCATTATTGTGTGGCGGTTGAGTAATTATTCTTAGATCGGAGGTCGTCATAATATCGCAGAGTGATTGGATGTGGTATTGAAACATGCATATGATTTATGTTGATTGTCCGGGATTCAAGTTTTCTAATGGTAGGAATGAATATCCGGAAGTGAAGTGTTCGTTGCGACATAATATAATATTTTGTGATATAGGAATTAGTCGTTCATTTATGACACTCAACAAACGGACTATGTGAATATTGATTATACGAAAGGATGTATTTATACGAGCACCGTTTCACATGAAATGCTATAATATGTAGCACTTGACTCATTCCGATAATCAGGGTCGTGATGCATTGCTAGATTTCAATCACGATCGTTAAGTATGAAATATATTTTTGTAAATACAACTTATACTTACGGCAATATATTTGAAATTCTATCGGTTCTCACATATGAATGACCATGATATATTCGGAAGTCTATCGGTTCTCACATATTAATGACCCTCTTGCCTATTTATAATCAGTTTTATTAAATCAAATATTGTGTTAAATGGCGGTAATGGTAAAGAAATCAAAACAATTTATCATCTTCGTTAATGTTATCCTGAGCATTTTAATTACAAGTATTTTTAGAAACAATTGTAAACTGTCAATAGAACCATTTTGCTATCGTAGCGTTAAATTAGTTATAAATAATATAGTCAACCGTTTAGACCGTCGTTCTTACTTGGTTTAAAAAGACTATTCCGAGTTGATAAATTTTTATGTCTCACGCTTATAATTTTTTTTTTAGTCTAGACCATAAATACACGACATATACCAGCAAGAAGGAGTAGTACTGTACAATATATCATTGCCAGCGTTGTGTTTTTCCAGCCACCACAAAAAATGGACCCATTACCAAAAACATGTCTTAATGAATTAATGGCTAACGTTACTACGCAAACAAATGACTGCGACACCACCCCCTTCTCTCTTTCCTCTCTTGTGTCTATTTCTTAATCATTTTGTAAAGGACAAACCCCATTTTTTTATTTGTCACGTACTCCCCTTCGTTTTTTTTACCTGCCCCAAAGAAAATATGTGATTAATGTATCTGGAAAAAAATGGTAAAATAATAAAATTATCTTTCAGTCTTTTATGTATGGAAAATTGTATCGAAATTTAGGTTATTAAAATAAATGGTAAAGATGAAAAACAAATTAATAAATGATGCATTAGTATTATAAAATAACAGATAAATAAAAATAATTGTGAACGGTGATAGTTAAAAAAAACAGAAGCAGAATTGAGTTTCAATATAAGGTTTTTAAAATTAAAAAAAATGATAATAAATAAAGGTGCGGGAGGAGTGAAAAGCCTCTTGAATACAAATAACTGCAATAATCCATATATAATAATGCAATATTGTCTAGCCAAAAAAAAAAAAGCATTATTGTAGAATAAAATATGCATTATTACTGTATAAATACTATAACATTCGTTTCTCTAAAATAAATAAAATTAAAAAAAAATACTATAACAAGATTTTTTCTTTTCCTTTGTGCTGATGTTGCAGCTTTGATTTTCGTACCTCACCTTCTTCCTCCCCTTAGGAATCGGGATCTCCGACTGTTCTACCCAGTTGTGTTGTTACCAAGGAAGGTTTAAGTGAACCCTTTTGAGGAAATGAAAAAATGAAGGAGTTGAAGGATTTGATGTTCTTGGAATGGGTTTTGGTGTTGTTTTTAATTGAGCTCTGTGCTAATTTCTGATGTTTTGAGCTTGGAGGTGGCCCTTCTGATCAGCTTGTGAGCTCACTTAGTTTGTTCTAAGATTTGATCTTTGGAACTCTTTGGAGGTTCTTGTTTTGTTTTTTAATGGGAAATTAATTGCTTTGAGCATTGGAATTTGAATTTTAGGGGTTAATTTGGTCCTTGAAGTTCAATTTCGCCTGAAAAAAGACTCGAGTTTGTGGATTTGGTATAATAGACTTATCAGCTTTCTTGAAAAAACAAGAGTAAAAATGTCTACTGAAAATGATACTAAAGGCGACATGTGGGCTCTTGAGCAAAAGCTTGATCAGCCTATGGATGAGGAAGCTGGAAGATTAAGAAATATGTATAGAGAAAAGGTGACTTAGTGCTTCTCCTTCTCTTTTCTACATAATGGTTAGATATTTGAGTATGATTTTGAAGCCATACTATGTTTTGGGCATTAAATTGTAGGCCATTTACATGTAGATAAAATCCTTAATTTGAATGTTGCAAAGTAGCTCTGCTTTTTCGTAGTATTGACTGTTTGTCACTTAATCTTTTCATATTTGCTTGTTTCAATATATACACTGAATGAATTTTAGACCTCTAGTTCCGCTTTTCTAGTTTTACTAGTTTGTTTTGAGGCCTGAGATCATTTAAGAAATTGTTTCATCGTTTTTTTCCGCAGAAATTCTCGGCGTTGTTACTATTGCGGCTGGCGTTTCAGAGTTTAGGAGTTGTGTATGGAGATTTAGGAACATCTCCTTTGTATGTTTTCTACAACGTTTTTCCAGGCGGCGTTGGTGATCCAGAGGATGTGGTTGGTGCATTATCGTTGATCATATACTCCCTTACACTTATTCCTCTCCTAAAATATGTTTTCATAGTGTGTAGAGCAAACGACAATGGCCAAGGTAAGGTTATTTAATTCTCCTTTTTCTCCCATATGTCTTGCAAGTTTGCTTTTTACCGATCTGTGTTCTTTAGTAAGACGGTAATTAGCTTATGGGATGCAAAAAAGTTTTTCATTTACCCTGTCAATCAACATAATTTTCTAACAAAATAGATATTGGTAATCTTACATTTGTTTTGGAGAATTTTCTAACAAAATCAATGAATGTCGAAGAAGAGCATTGCAAGAGTTAAATTGAGCTGATCTTACATTTGTATTGGAGAATTTTGCATATCTTAATATAGTGACGTTTGAGTTGGGAGTTTGCGCATTTCAGTTAGAGTTTACTGCATCCATACAAGTGAGCTCGCGTATTGAATTTATTTATGACTATTCAAACTTCATTGTCATCCCCTAATCAACAAGAGCACTTTTTTCCACCTGCATATTCTCTTTGCTGCTGTTGATTTAAAAGTTTTCTTTTATAACTGCCTTTCCCGTTGCTGTACATATTTAAACATGATGAGTGATGTATGCGTTTGTGTATTTTTTTTGTCATTATTATGTTTAGGTGGAACTTTGGCTCTGTATTCATTACTCTGTCGTCATGCTAAAGTAAAAACTATTCCTAATCAACATCGGACTGATGAGGAGCTTACGACTTATAGTCGCAGTACATTCCAAGATAATTCATTTGCTGCGAAAACTACAAAATGGTTGGAAGCAAAAGTGTTGAGAAAAAATGGACTTCTCGCGTTAGTCCTTATCGGCACTTGCATGGTTATTGGGGACGGAATCCTCACTCCTGCTATTTCAGGTGAAGACAAACACTCGTATTTTCGTCTTTGTTACGTGCGATCTTCTCTATAATTAAGCGTTGAGATTTATCACCTTGCATGGTTTAATTACCATGTAATAACTGAACTCAAATTGTTTTCCAGTTCTATCAGCTTCAGGTGGAATCAGGGTGAACAATCCAAAGATGGGATCTGGTAAGTTTGCATTGCTAGCTTTGAAATTTTGAAATTTCTCGTATGCTGACTCGTGAAAAAACAAGAACTTCTTGGTGACATCATTCTGTAGTGTTAGTTTAATTTATTGTTCTTTTGTTTTCTGCAGAGGTAGTTGTGCTTGTAGCAGTTGTGATATTGATCGGTTTATTTAGTATGCAACACTATGGTACAGATAAGGTTGGCTGGCTATGTGCTCCTGTTGTGCTACTTTGGTTTTTTTTAATTGGAGGAATCGGCATATACAACATCTGGAAATATGATAGCTCAGTTTTGAAAGCTTTTTCTCCTGTCTACATTTACCGGTATTTTCGTAGGCGAGGAAAAGGGGGGTGGAATTCCCTTGGTGGGATCATGCTCAGTATTACAGGTTCTCTACATTCCTCGTTATTTTTCATCCCAAAACTGTTGAGATCGCCTTTTTGTGTTCTAAGACTTGTTTTCGAATTATTACAGGGACTGAGGCACTTTTTGCTGATCTTGCCCACTTTCCGGTTTCTGCTGTACAGCTTGCTTTTACAGTTATCGTCTTTCCGTGCCTTCTTTTGGCGTATTCTGGACAGGCAGCTTATCTCATGCATAATCTCGATCATATCGGTGATGTATTCTATCGGTCTATTCCAGGTCAGGCTCAATGTTAAGTTCTTGTACTTCTTTTGCATATTCTTGTATTCAAGGGTGTTAACTATAAACAATTTGGAGATGCTGGTCTTTTTAATTGTTTTGATTTGATTGCTTAGAAGTCTGTTAGGAAGAGAGATTCTACTATCTTGTCACTTTTTTTCATAGCAAATCAGGTAAAAAGAAACCGAATTTATGCAACTTTCTTTTGTCAAACATGTTGTGGACTCATCGTATGCAGTAGGGTTTGAACTATGAATTTTTCAGGAAAAACCTCATATTCTTTACCATCTGGACAAGACTCATTGGTTTATGTACTTTTGCCTTTTTGCAGATGGCATGTACTGGCCCACCTTTGTTATTGCAACCCTAGCTGCCATTGTTGCTAGTCAAGCTACCATATCAGCTACTTTTTCTATAATCAAGCAGGCAGCTGCATTGGGTTGCTTCCCAAGAGTTAAGGTTGTGCATACATCGAAAAACTTTCTGGGACAGGTGTATATTCCAGACATAAACTGGATCCTCATGATTCTTTGCATTGCTGTGGCCGCTGGCTTCAAAAATCAAATCCAAATTGGCAATGCTTACGGTTAGTAATCCTACACAAAGATACATTCTTTAATCGTTGTTTTACTTTGCCCATTCGAATTACATATACATGATACACTTGACTATTTTTCTTGCATCCAATCAACTGATATTTGTGCACATAAGGTATATGAATGTTTGCTCCACTTAGCCCTGTAAGTACACTGCGTATAATCACCCTGAGCTTTTAATACACTGATTTTGTGCCATAATGTTTCTACGTAAATACACTGTATATGTAAAGATTTTCAACTTCATATATACTTGCGTATCATTACAGGAACTGCAGTTGTGATCGTTATGCTGGTGACAACGCTTATCATGACACTAATCATGTTACTGGTGTGGCACTGCCATTGGGTTCTTGTCTTGATATTCACCGTACTGTCCTTGATAATAGAGTTAACGTACTTATCATCTGTACTTCGCAAAGTCGATCAAGGCGGTTGGGTCCCGCTTGTAATCGCTGCAGCATTTCTTGTAATAATGTCTGTCTGGCATTATGGTAGTCTCAAAAGGTATGAACTTGAGATGCACAGTAAGGTGTCTTTAGCATGGATTGTCGGGCTTGGACCGAGCCTAGGATTGGTTCGTGTACCTGGTATCGGGCTTGTATACACCGAGCTGGCAAGTGGGGTCCCCCCAATCTTTTCCCATTTCGTCACAAATCTACCCGCTATCCATTCTGTCGTCGTTTTCGTCTGTGTGAAGTACCTTCCTGTATACACCGTCCCAGAAGACGAAAGATTCTTGGTGAAAAGAATAGGCCCCAAGAATTTCCACATGTTCCGCTGCGTAGCAAGATATGGATACAAAGATCTACACAGAAAAGACGACGATTTCGAAAAGAAGCTTTTCGATAATCTCTTCATGTTCCTTCGGCTCGAATCGATGATGGAAGGTTGTTCAGACTCAGATGAATACAGCTTAAATAATGGCGGTCAACAAACTCAGCAGTCAAAAGAATTTCTTATAAAAGAGAATGCATACACTTCAACATCAGGTGTTGCTGACCTAAGCGTGTCATCATCAATCGACAACATCGTACCGGTTAGATCTTCGATACACGGGAACAGCAGCACGTCTTCGGGGCGAGGTGGGGGCCGGCAGTCGGAAGTGGATGAGATTGAGTTCTTGAATAGCTGTAGAGAAGCAGGGGTTGTTCATATACTAGGGAATACAGTGGTTAGAGCAGCAAGGGGATCAAGAATATTTAAGAGGATTGCAATAGATTATATATATGCATTTCTGAGGAAAGTATGCAGAGAAGATAGTGTTATTTTTAATATACCTCATGAAAGCCTGTTAAATGTTGGACAAGTTTTTTATGTATGAATATGAATGTATTCTTTTATGAGGTTATTATAGTTATAGAATAAAAAAATTGTTGTTTAAATGATGATTAATGAAATTATGCAGGTCAATATTATTATTACTCCTATGTTTAGAATTACAAGCAATGTTAATTACTTGTGGAAAAGAACAAACTTAATTGTGCTCAATTTTCTAAAAATAAAAATAACACTACAGTGATTCTATCGATTCATTATACTTACCATACACTACCCTTAATCGACATTTTAAAAGTCGATTCTTGAACCAAAAATCAACTTTTAAAAAGTCGATTCTCACGATCAACTTTCGAAAAGTCGATTCTAACTTTAAAATTCGATTTTCAAAATGTCAATTCAGTGTATGATCCATTCTGATCTTAAAATTTGACTTTCAAAAAGGTCAATTCAGCATGATGTACGATTCTGATCTTAAAATTCAACTTTCAAAAAACTCGATTCAAAAGGTCAATTTAGTAGGATGTATGATTCTAGCCTTAAAATTCGAGTTTCAAAAGGTCAATTCAGTATAATGTATGATTAAAATTCGACTTTCAAAAAACCAATTCAGTATGATGTATGATAAGTAAGGTGTATCAGTAAATCCGGACAGGTGCAAATAATAAAAGGTCCAGAAAAATTGCATTCAAAGATGCCTTGAATCACTCTTTCAAATAGTAAAAATGTGTATAGGTTGAGTGGCAAAGATTTTTCCGTTCAATTTGACGACTAGTTAAAAAAAAGGCTGATATCCGCAAAGATTTAGATAACATAAGTGGTAAAATTGCAAAAATGAAACACCGAGCGACAGATCACAACCTTTACCAGAAGATGAGGTGTTTTGTGTAATTCAGTCTATTTTTTATCCACAGTAAAAATTAGAATCTGAGCAAAATAGAACCAGTGCATATGACATATACACATTTGAAAGTTGTTCCAATACAAAACAAAAATGCTGTTTATATATATATATATATATCATACATACAAATGTTTTCAGGTTTTTTTAGATACTACAAGAGTACACATTTACTCCCTGCAGCATCACATAATATATTACTTTACATGTAGTGTATGGGGAGCCTAAGCTTCCCACACTGTAAATAAAATTCACAAAAAGCTAAGGATACCTCTCACAGATCGCGGATATTATTTAAATGCTTCCACGTCATCATCTTCTGAGAAATCCAGTGCCATGTCATTATCATTTGGGTACCTGGTTCTGTTTGGTGTTACCTTGAGGTTGACCTTGACTCGGGGAGGCGGACAACATCAGACGCAGACGTCGAGCAATTTCAGTGAAAGAAGGGCGTACAGAAGGGTCGGGTGCCCAGCAATGCTCCATCAGCAGTTTCCAATCTGCATCGCAGTAGCTAGGTATTTGTGGCCTTAAAGTATTGTTCACTATGCCCCCTGTATGAAATTTAACAAATTGTGCTTAAAATTAGGTCCCTTTTGATGTAATTACTTCAAACAAGCAATGACATTCGACTTTTTAAAAGTAGATTATAGACACGGAAAAAAGGGCACAATGAACAGCAATGTCAAGCAATAACAATTGATAAAAGAGGATGATGAAAGGCAAAATGAAACAAACCTATTATTGCACCATAATGCATGTTGGAGTAGGGTTCCTCCCCAGTAAGAATTTCCCATAAAACAATTCCGAAAGAGAACACATCAACCTGCACACGAGAGGGAGGGGGAGGAGGGGGGGTCGTAGATTATGTCAACTTTTAACAAATTCAAGCATCACAAACGCTTGCAGCGTTTGAATTGTAAAAACACTCCCATGTCAAAAATGGAGAAAAAATGTTACCTTTTCGGAAACTTTACTGCTGCTTCCATTTAATAGCTCTGGAGCCATCCAAGGAAGAGTTCCTCTAACCCCACCAGTAACCAAAGTGTTTCTTTTGATTTTCGAAAGCCCAAAATCAGCAACCTGGGAATCAGCAACCACCAAAAAGCTTTTTAAGAAACTGGTTGATATAAACCATTGTTTGCACATCAGGAACTTCAATTATGCCTATCAAGATGATCTTCAACGAAGAACTTTACCGAATCTAACTTTATGTTTTCAATTGAGAAATCTTGTATAATTGGACATTTGATCACCACATTAATCTGTTCTACACAACGCAGCTATAAAAAAGACGCAAACTATTCACCTTGCATATGGGTCGAGAAGGATCTTTCAGGTTGACAAGTAAGTTATCACACTTCAAGTCAAAGTGCACAATGTTCTTGGAATGCAAATACTCCATGCCAAATGCAGCATCCATTGCAATTACCAGTCGTTTCCGACGATCTAGATGCCTGGACATACACAGAGAGAATATCACTTTTAGGAGACCCACAAACTAGGTTGTACGTGTACAGATATGTGGATACCCGGGTGCAGGTTTTTTATTTTTAAGAAAAAAATTCAGGTACGGAGGGCATATGCATAAATATAAAAAAGACTATAAGGATCACATAAAATACAACAATTTTTAGTTCTCTCTTCATTTTAGGGAGTTTTTCATCATCAGTTTGGACAGCTTTCCAATCATTATCTAGCGTTTTTTACTCAATTTTCAAAATGGTTCTTCATTTCACAAATCTGAATTATGGATATGTACATCCGAATCCCGTATTCCAACTTTTAAAAACAAAAAATTCGCCTTCAGGTGTATCCTAAGTATCCGGTGTGTATCTGTGTCGGAGACGGAATATGCTACCAGACAGAAGTATCCGTGCATCATAAGCCCACTTCAACAGAATCACATGAATCAAAGACAAAAGAATGTGAATAGCTTTACCTGTCCTTACTGAGTAATACATGTCTAAGGGAACCATTCACCATGAACTCTGCCACAGTGGCAAGAGTTCCCCCTGGTCCATCTTGCACCACGCCGTAAAATGCCACGACATTGGGGTGATGAAGTCTTGAAAGGATTTCAGCTTCACGCCAGAATTCTACCGTCTGCACAATATCAGTATAGTTTTTGCATCAAGCAAACCAAAGAACACTCACGCACGCACAAACACACACACATCTGGTGAAAAGAAAATGTTCCACTATACTTTGTACAGGATGCACAAAATCTCACAATCAAACCGCTCTTTCGAGTAATATAACACCAAGTAATGAAGGAGATGAATGATGACTCATGAAGTGAAAATAAACTTACCAATCTCTCCTGTTCAGACGACCGACCTGTGAAACATATCTTCTTTATTCTCTTAATAGCAACATCTGTCCCACGCCATTTTCCATGGTACACGGTGCCGAATGTTCCAGATCCCAACTCCCTCAACTCTTCAAGATCTTCATTCATAATTATCTGCAGTAGCAGCCAAACTTAAACAATGCCAAGGAACTGAAGATCAAGTTAACTAGTATTTGAATATTAGACCAAAGAATAAAGAGCAGATCGGTGTGCACGAGAGCATCCACCTATGCGAGGTTTGGGGAAGGGCCCACGCATTTACGCACACTATATGCAGTCATACCTAACATTTGCATCATTGGGACATAGAATATTACCCACACAAAGAAAATGCCACCCAAACTCGAGAGAAATTCATCCGGAATCGGATCACAAATTAAACAAATTTACAACACTTTTGTTTAGAGAATGCACTAGAGATCAAAACCGACAGGTGTGAATAGTCTACCACATGATTTGACAACTTTACTTCTTTTCCAACAAAGGTGTATCACACACATCATACATGTGTATCGGACTTCAGATACGTACCGGGCACTGACACTATGAAAATACTAAAGTGAGCATGATTTACAGGGAATTACAAGACCTATGATTCTGTGGTCAATGAAAGAGCATCTCAAGTGGATTATTCAAGACTCTCTCATGATAATTTTATAGAGAAAACAACCTGTGAAGATCAGCGGAAACTAAGAAACGTTGGCTCTTTCAGGATAGGCATTCAATTCTATCAACCTACTCCCATAATCAAAAATTTAAAATCATAGTCTAAATCCAAAAGAGAAAAAGCTCTCAATGAACTATTAGCACAGTAAATGATTCTTATCACTGATTTGTCATTGATAATGTACCTGTAAGCTGCTGGGATCAAAATCTGCTATAGCCAAGTCAATGAGAGGAAATGCGGGAGTTGGGCCTTCTGTATTCTCGTCCTTGAATGAAAGTGGAAAATATATATGTATATATATATATCAGACACATGAAACACCGAAAAATGAACCAGAGAGCAAGTAGTAATAACAATACCTGGTAATCACCATCAGGCCTCCCAGACAGCGTTGTGGCTTCATCATAGTGCACGTTTTGAGTGTCCATGGTTTGAGGCTCGTAGTCGGAAGGTATATTCACAATACTAGGCTCAGTAAAACCAGGAGATTTTTTCTGAGCCGTCAATGGAAAATCTACAACAGAGTCCATGTGATCTGCCGCAACACAATCTTCCTTGGAAGTTGAAAGTCCATACTCTAAAGTTGTAGTAGCTTCTTCAGCATTATGAACGAAACCAAGATGATCAAGATCCATTAGGGAGACGTCTTTCCGGACAAAGTCTTCTTGTGCCAACTTTTGAAAGTATGACCAGTGCTTAGGTTCATGATTCTCCACATTCAAACTTAAACCAGCATCATCACTCGGCAGAGGAGGAAGTCGCTCTGTGCTATCTGTAACTTTAGCCTTGGAAAATATATCTGACAAGAAGTCAGGAGGAAACCGATCATTGATGTCAATAAGGATGTCCTGGCTTTCCGAAGCACCTGTTGCAGGCTGTATTTGTACCTTCCTGGTAATGACATCCGTGTGTTTGACGGGAACCTCACTCAACGGAACCTGTCTTACCTTAGCAACAGACTCATCCTGAACTTTTTCACGAATCGCCTCAGTTGGAGTAAAAAGACTGCTTCCAGAAGCTTCTTTTTCAGGAGGTGTATCCCTTATCTCAGAGTAACCGGTATTTGTTACAGAACCTTCTTTAATGTTGTTTGTGTTTAGAGCAGCTTTAGGTAGATCCTTGAGTTTATCACCTCTAGCAGGCATGTTATATTGCACAGTTTTCCCAGAAGGCACACGAAGTCCATCACGCAACTGAACAAAGTCTAATCCAGTTTCATCTTTTTCAACCACTTGACTAAGTGCTTCACTTATCTGTTGTGAAACATCAGAATGGGCGTGTGACACCAGAAACTGAGCACCGGATGAGTCATCAGACTTGGATAGACGGCTTAGACCAGACAATTCCCTTGGTAGTCTTTCTGAGCGAAACATATTCTGAGGAAATGCTGGAGGTTCATTGCTTGTGTCAGTCGGATAAACACCGACTTCGCCAAATGAATCAGTAGATGCTATCTCAGAAGCATATAAATTATCATCTTTGGACTGCTTATCCAGTTTCTCTTCCTTCACAACTTGAGAGGGAGAGGAACCATTTTCATTAACTCTCTGTGGTATGACGGCATCTGTAGCACTAACAACTGATGCTTCATCTTTTGAAATTAAACTAGAAATATGTGCGTCATATAGATTCGAAGGCGTAACCTTTTTAGTTCCTGTCGATTGTACTTTCTCAAAGTCATTCAATTTTTGGCTAGAATTCTCCCTCTTCATCTTTATCTCCTTCTCAACAGCATCTTTTTCAGACATTTGCTCATTTGAAAATTCTGTTCTCCTCTTCACCGAGCCATCTCGGTTTGATACTTCTGTATCGCGTGCATGTAAATTGACAAATGACTGATCAGAATCATAATTGTTGTGGTGTGTGCTTTTAACATCTGTATGCCCTTCAATGTCTCTGTACGCAATGTTATCCCGTGGATTAGACTCAGAAGAAGGTTGAAATGAACTTTGTGCCACAAATTGGGAAGATTTACCAGTAGGGGGGATGTCATCCACAGCTTGTGGAATATTATTCCCTACCACGGCTCCGGCAACTTGACTATACTCCCTGTCAACACCTAAACTAAGTAACTCATCCATGTTTCCCGAAGTGCTTCCCATAACGATGGAATTTCTTCTCGACCCAAAATCCATACCATTTACAGCAACAACGTACTGAACCTCACTATCACCTTCCGTGTTCCCTAGACCGTTTTCAGAATTGTCCAAGTCAATAGCAGACAAGAGGAAGATCCTAAGTTTCTGTAGTGCACCTTCCTCAAGCATGTTACATTCCTCCATCATATTGTGTAGATCCTCGTCACAGGATACAGACACCAATGCATCAAGATCCTCACCCGGAAGCTGATATTTAACAGCACGAGTTTCATTATAGAACGTTATGGCTTTCTGCAAAAGCTCCTCCCAAGTAATATCTTTGCTTATACGCATAACGCGTGTTTCACCACCAACATACCTAAGCTTTCCATCTCTGGGACGGGGCAAAATCCTACCCCCAAAACTACAGAGAAATTTCAACTTCGACACTGAAGTGTCAGACACGTTTGAAGTCCCATGATGAAGCTTACGATTAAAACCAGCGATGCTGCCTGCAGGCTGGGCTAATGACGGCACAGGCCCGTTTGCAGAAAAATGGTTCCTGTCATGACCTGGAATTTCAGTATTACCTGGTGGCATGATCATGGAAACTTCCGACGCACTCTCAGCGAGTGAATTAGGTAATCCCATCATGCCTTTAAAATCTAAATACGTACTTGCACCGACATGATCAGGGCCAGAAACGGTTGAAATTAACTGCGGTCTTGGATTCACTCTGTCCCGCATAAATTCAAAAGCAAATTCCTCACCGGTCTGGATGGAGAAATTCAAAACTGGTCTAGGTATATATTGCACACCAACATCAGGAGGCCTTATATTGGAGTTTATTGAATTAGAAGGATCATGGAAAAATCTTTGATTTGTAGAACCAAGCACCTGGGCTCTAGAATCCACAGAACTATATCTGGCTTGATCAAAGTTCTGTTGGCTCGTCACACCTTTTCCCGTAACTCTTTCCATTTATCTTGAATCCTTGATTACCAAACTCTAGTGTGATACCATCACCGTATGCGTGAGTATCCTAAACATAAACAAAACCATGTCCATCAGCCATTTATTATCCAGAAGTAGAACCAAGAATATCTTGGTACTTGTTCTTCGTAACTTGAGTTATGATTGAAAACCTCCTCAGTTTGTAGAGACTGAAACTGATACTATACCTACACAGAATCTGAAACGAAGAGCAACATCGACATTAAACACTCATTGAATCATGAGTTTGAGTTGCAGCAAAGAAAGAAAAAAGAAGTATAGCAACACCAGTAACAACAAAAACAACAAAAATCGTGTCTTTACCAATTTCCAAAACTTCATTGTCTATTCAACATTTACCACTTACTTCCCTATATAACCAAATATTTCTCTACACAAATTCCATAATAATCCCTTTTCCGTTCCATGGATGTCGTACATATGCTTCGGTGGGATATCAATGTCAAACCAATTTGAAAGGTCACTTACTTCATTTCAATGAAATCAGATCAAGCTAAGTTAAGGTTCCAAATAAAAAACTCGCACACAATGTACTTTAGCTGACTCTATATAACTTCCTACTTGAAAATTGACCAAACACTAAAAAAGAGTCAATATAATAAGGGGGATTGGCAAAAGAGGGACGTTTGACCAAGTTTGGCTAAAAAACATAACCTTCACCCGGAAAATTCCCTGAAAAATTATAATGAGGTATGTTCAACAGCTGCCATAACTTAAGAAATGCTTAAAAAAAAAAAAAACCTAATCAGTAATTGAAAAAATTAAAAACTAGATCAAACTTCACAATACAGCAAACATAAACAGCTGAAGCTCAGATAATTAGCATATACTCAACAAAGATTCATTATGTAAGCAGATTACGCCAAATACGAAGCTATTTGACAATTAATCGAGCCAGTTGACCATGTAAAAAGCAAAAATCACATCTTTGATCAGCCCATGAGAAACAAAGCAGGAGATCACAATCAAAACAGTGAATCATTCAACTATTCAGCTGAAATGGATCTTAAAGAAGACAGCACCTGAAACCCCAAAAAGAAGGAACGAAATTCCTTCACAGTCAACGTTTTCAAAGTAGGACCCACCTGCCAAAGTTGATCACTTTCTTTGAATTTCTCCCACACAACTTCACTCTATATATCTGTGCATATTCGAGTGGACAAACTTGCCCCTCTTCTTACATCAAACTGCAGGCACGACGTAGGAGTTGAGGAATATAATATTCTTGGAAAGCAACAATGTTCTCTTTTTTTTATGCTTGAAGTAGAAAACAAAAAGCTCACTGTGACGTCATCTTGTGAAAACTAGTAATACTGTACTAGTATTATTATAGTAAGAAATGTCGGTAATTTTTAATTGGGAATTCTATTATCACCATAATATGCTTTGTTGGATTGATGTAATCGAATCTAATTTTTTTTTTTTTCTTTTCATTTCATTAATTTGACGTGTTTGAAAGAAATGGATCAAAAAAATAAGCATTCATTCCATCAAGTGCCTATCAAACACGTATAGAGTGATATTAATTACATTCTATTAGATTCATTCCATTACATTTCATTTCATTAAATCCAACCAAACTTAATAGAGTTCTATTATTATCCCGTTATAATATAATGAAATATCCTCATTCATATTATATAAAATAAAATAAACATATAATGTTTCGGGTATCATAATTATTTAAAGAAAAACAACGTCACTTATATTGACGATGTTAATTTACTGAAAAAACATCACTCACGGGAACGACTTGGATAATGTTATGTTTCTTTTGTATAACGAGCGTTGTTTGTGATGTCGTTTCTATCAGATAGTTATTTAATATGAAGTATTTTAAGACTAATTTCAGATTTTTTTAATAAAAGGACTAATTTTAGGGTGTCAAAAAAAAAAGTAGAAAATGTTGTGTCCGAAGCACTCTTGTGGTGTCAACATAAACAATTTTTTTAAGAGGGAAAAACCAATTAATTAAGGATGCTATTATTAATTAAACCAATCTAGAAACAGTATCTTGTTTATTTGACTTCCATGCTATTAAGTATTGTCCTGAATGTTGGATGTCATCACAGGAAAAGAACTAGCCTAGTAACTGTTTCCGAGCTTCGGCTCTAGCGCTTTCCTGAGGGAGCTGCCGGGACAGCGGCCCAGTCGGCATTCAAGGGTCCGGAAAACAGGGTTCCAGTCCGTTCAAGACTTGGTCTGATCAATCCAACAACGGAAACAACAAGTGAAGCTCATAAACAAAACAGCGAACTATGTCTACTAAATAAACAATATCTAATGCAAAAGGGTTAGGAATTATGCAACACTTGAAGATGGAGATGAAGAAGACGAAGTGAACACCAAAATCTTTTGGCAAGGTCAGCTCAATACCAAAGTGGTGATCCCTTTCTTAATCCAACTCCAAGATGAAGATCTACATATTTTAGATTCTAAGTATTTTGAGAAGTCCTTAAAAAAAGTATTTTGAAGAGAGATAATATTTTTCCCAAATACCCTTCCCTAAAGTGGCGCCCCAAGCATGAGAAAAATTATTAGCTTTAGCTCTTGCATGATGCTATCCCTTTATATAGTTAATTATGGTATTAGAAATGATCTAGAATCCTTAAATAGGCTTAATTTTATTAGATGTGCTCCAATGCCCAATTAGACTTTTAATTAATTCCTTAACTATTATCCATTAGGAATTAATTGCTTATCTAATTAAGTAAGAGGCCCACATTAGGAAATAGCCTACAATTAATCATATTAAATATAAAGCCCATGTAGGAATCTATTTCCTTATCAGAGCACTTGCAGTATATACTGTAAATCATTCAAAAACTATATTTTAGAGATTTCAACATGAAAAATAACACTGCAGTAGATACTCTATTTTTTTTTTTTTTGTAAACTACAGATTCTGTAAAATTTACTTTTCATCTACCGCATTCTTATAAATTCTGTAATTTTTACTTTATGTCAAATCCATTATGTAAAATAGAGTATCTAACGCATTTCATTTTGGATATAAATTCTGTAAACTAGAAAACGTGTTTTTAAAACTGTAAAATAGAGAATTCGTTAAGAGTATCTGATGCGAGTGCTCTTAATTCTATTTGCTACTTATTAGTTATTTAATTAAGAACATCATATTTTTGCCAATTATTGTTTATTCTGTGAATAAATATGATTAATATTTTCTCGGGAAAAACTATTTTTCACTAATTATAAAAAAAACATATTTTTCGTAATCCTTGCACTTATCATATAAATGTATGTTAGCTAAAAATGGGGAAATCGAATTTTTTCATTTATCGAGGAGTGCTTCTATTTGTAAATTATGAGGGACAAGTCGGGGACCATATGCCTATATCCAGAAGCACCAATGATTCGAACGATCAACCCAATTCTTCACTTGAATCACCCGATTTATTAATTTTGGCGTCATATAATTATAGAGTCGAGATTGTACTCTTCCAGAATATTGAACATTTTACTCCATTTACTCATAGTACTTACCGACCCCCAACTGATATAACTATTACCCATAGATAACTCCCCACAGACAGTTCGTATACGAAGCAAGATATCGTCACTAAGACCTCTCCCTAACTTTTTATCCTCGAATTACCATTGATCTACTAGTGACCGATATCCATTTGATCGTATCAAAGGTGTGCACAATCGATCAGTTCCAAGATCAACACCCGAAGGAACCTTCTATCTACTTCCTTTTACGAAGAAGTAGTGAACTCCATCTGATAATGTCGAAATTATCACGGGTAAAATAGCGGTGGTTTAGTGGTGGATATCTGGCTGTGATTTGGTGTAAAGCCGGTGGTGCACGGCGGTGGAAAGGAATTCGTGGTGGTGGAAGTGGTGGTGCTAAGTAAAGAATAGAGAACAAGCAATTCGGCAGAGTAAGCATGTATTTCGTATTAATGTGTGTGTGTGTGTGTGTGTAAAATGGTTACATTGAGCTCTATTTATAGGCAAGCCACATGTTAGGGTTTAACTAATGACAATTAGATACAAGTAAATACAATGAGATACTAATTAGGCTAATTATCGTCTGGCGACGCCGATGAGGTGCGGGCCTAACACTTAGTTGTTTCATGTATCCTTATCTTTTAACCATTGAGCTGTAGCTTGTCCTTCCTTGTATCGCGGGCTCTGGTCTCTGGCGGACCTGATAGCCTTATGGGCTCACGGGTCGGCCCCTAGCCTTTTATGGTGCCGCATTGGGCTAAAGGCTTGGGTGCGGAGCTGAGGGCTCGCGGGGCAAAATTGGCTTGTAGGTTTGCGGACTGCAAATTCCGTTGGCCTCACCCGCTACTTTGGTGGCCGGATGGATCCGAATAGAGATCTGCGGGCTGGATTACGGTTCAGGCATATCAATGGCCCTCTACTCCGTACCTTATGAATTTTCTTGAAATGTTAGGTGAGGAGTAAAGTCTGCACGCGGATCGATTGCCTTGGGGTACCGGGGTGGCTCGCTATAGTGGGGGTTCGTCTATTATATTTACCTGAGTGTTGTACTTCAGAGTAGGTATTTTCTTGACTTTTGTGACGTATATTGACTTCGCCGTCAATGGCTTGTGTCGTGAAATGACTTTGCCTTTTGTGGCTTTGTGTGGCGGGTCGCCTTAGTCTTTAGGATCGCGCTATGAAGCGGATGATCTAGGGTGCTGCGCTATTAAGCAGACGGTCTTATTGATGGCTTTAGTGTCGCGATGCGACTTGCCAATGGGATCGCGCTATGAAGCAGACGATCTTGAGTTCCGCGCTATTAAGCGGACGATCTTATTGATGGATTTGGTGTCGTGATGCGACTTGACTTTGGGTGCAAGCAGACAATTTTATTCGTGGCAGATTGCCTTTGGTGCCGCGCTAGCAAGCGGACGGACTTTGACGAGGCTGATGGTCCTGGTGTATTCGGTGTAACGGTTGCGTATAGAAGTCGAGACGTCTCCCTTATGTGCCAGACGTGACGGTTGGGGTGAAAGGTCGTGGCCCACGATTGGCTGGGAAGCCTTGGTAACCGCTCTGACATGATGACAATGGTTTCGGTAACCGTAAAGCAATGATGGAGAATTACAAAATTCAAAATTTGAAAAGACCCGCCTTGATCTGAACCGTTAGATCCTTCTGATCTCAGTCGTTGGATCATTTCACTTCCGCCTATATAAAGTGAGAGCCCCCAACCCTCAAACACTTTAAACACTTTTCACATTCATATATAGAAAATAGATTTCCGGCGAAGTGGCAAGAGGTTTCCGATAAGATTCTGAGGTTTCCGACTTGGGTCTAAAGATCCGGCATCTATTTCCAGTTTCCTTCATTTCTTTAACCAATTTACAGGTTCTTCTTGATTTCTTCTTCATTTTCTAATTTTTTTTCCATTTCTCCCTTTGAATGCCTTCCGTATATGCATTATGTTTTCTGAGTCGATCTTGGTACTAAAGTCTAAATCTTTGCCCGGTATCTATTCCCAATTTGTGATTCTGGTGGATTTTTTTATTTAAACGAACGTCAAAGATAGGAACTTTGTTGAATCTTTCTATGAATATTGTATCTTCTCTTCATGTCCATCTCGTCTCCCTATCGTTTTACCTTTAGGACCTATGTTTCGTCTTTTTAAGTTTTATGGGTGGTCTTTGTTGTTTTTGCCATAAAAAACGGAGGGGGGAGGCGTCGAGATGGGTGAATCTATCCTTCTCAGCCTGACTTCCATTGTCCTAAGTGATTAACCTTCCGTTTTTCGCTCTGTTTTTCAGGACGTCAGATAGTGAACGGACTCCTAGTGACCAGTCCGAAGGCGACCAAAAGGCATACGACTACGCTGTAGAAGAAGAAGTCAGCGAGCCCATTGTTAGTGATCTGCGGAGACGGATCTTGATGATGTGATTCTTGGCGTCCTTGAGGATGCATATGGGCCTACTGATGATGATGATCCGTTTGACATTAACGAGATTATTGAACAGTAAACCTTGGCCGATCGCCAAAGGAAGAAGAAAAACAACCGGGCTCAAACTCTTCATACTCGTGCCGATGAGAAGGTCAGCATAAGTGGTTCTGCTGATCAGGAGCCTATAGGCGTCGAGGCCGACATCCCCGTCGTGCAGGACTTCGTGAGAGGGGAAAATGAGGAGGAGGAACTACCCAGGCGTATATCTTCGCCTCCTCACCGTAAAAAGAGAAAACAACACCACACTGTTGGGGGTGCAGTTGAGGAAGGTGGGGCCGCCAATACACAGAAAAATAGAACCCCGCTTCCTAACAGTCGCGACGCCAAGATTGAGTTTGCTCGAATGGACGAGCTTGATAAACAGGTTGAAAGGGAATGGTTGAGGGTCCGAGATAGCGAGGACCTCACTGCTGCTCTTGCCGAATATAAGATCCCAGTGCATATAGGTTCACTCGTGTTAAACCCGCCAGGATCGTTAACCCTGAAGACGGCAAGTATGAGAAGTTTGAGGATCTTTCCTGTGCACGTCAGCAAGATGATTCTTTGATACTCCACTTTGATAATTTTTTTGCGGCCTTGTGCCATCCTTTCGACCCCTTATTCGTGTACATAATGGATCAAATGGGGGCTCTGCCGAGCGATTTCGTTCCAAACACGGTGAGGGTTATCATTGTGACTTACATTCCCGGATATCGATCCCCGAGTGGTGTTGAGATGATTGGGATTAAGGAAAGCATTACTTGCCAACCATACCGTCAAATCAAACTTCACCCCTGAAAAAGAGTGAGTCTATAATCAAATTACAATTAATATTTAATCCATTAATTGTCATATTGTAATTCAATTAGAATATCTTGTTATGATTGTAATACGAGATCATCGTATTGAATCGGTCCAGTCCTACGTGAACCCTTTCACGTATAAGTGCCTCCACTAAGGTGTCTAACACCAATAACCCGGATCAGGCGGTCACACTCTAAGTGTTCAGGGCATTAATGGTAATTTGACCATGAGATCCCAAACTCTAGTCATTCATGATTCAAATCAATTTACCACGGACTAAATGTTAAATGTAGCTCACCATAAACTCAATCATCCGTACACAACACTTGTGTGTTAAGCTTTATGGTCACATAACGAACCCCTAGAGATTTTCTTGCAGTGTCATTTATATCTATAAATAAGAGCAAATAAAACATTAATAAGAAAACATTACTTTTATTTTATTCAAAAAAAACAATACATGTCTTTTCGGGCACTACTCCAACAACTGCATCTTCAACTATGTCCGTCACTGCATGTTCACTTTTTTAGCAGCGTCAGTCACTGCATCCATTGTACGTCACTGCATCCGTTGAGAATTGTTGTAAGAAAAATTCAATTTTTAGAATCATGTCAGAAAAATATCAAATGAGATATCAAAATGCAGAAAACGAAAAGTAAATATGAATTATGGTGGAAAAGTATGATGATCGGAGGTTTAGATCAGAAGAGAATGATTTTTAAAAACCAAGTAGGAAAGATAATATAATAATGATTTTTTTAAACAAACACGGCTAACGTGTGTGTTTTTTTCTCTCCCATTACTTTAAGGGCAATTTGGTAAATTTTAATTGCATCCGCCCATATAAAAAATGAAAAATTAGAGGTGTCATATTTACTTATTTTTGTACTTTTATTGTCCTTTTGACCCCTTCTCCCAAATATAAATTAGGAGAATGATTTTCCTTCCAATAATTTTAATGACACATTTGTTACGTTAGAATGGAAAGAAATTGAATAAAATAATAGGAATGGAAAGTAATGCATTTGAATAAACTTATTTCAATAGTGTATTGGAAATGTGAAAAAATAAAATAAAACAAATTACATAATAGGTGATGCATCGAATGATGAGTAGGGCACGGTAATGGGTAAAAATTGGGTTGGGTTGGGTGAGGTGGGGTAAGGTTGGGTGCACAAGGTAGGATAGGGTGGAAGGGTACGGTTGTGTAGGATGGGGTGGGGTAGTCATACCCTACCACCCATCTTACCCCACCACACCACCCTACCTTACTCTACCCACCTTACTAATCACTCCCACTACACCCTACCTCCTTATCCACTTTACCTTACCTCACCACCCTGTTCGGAGGATTTTGCATCATTCAAAACAAACAATATTTATAAAACCTATACCTAACATGCAAACTAACTCCTAACCGACCGAATATCGGGTAGTTGCTAGCATAGTAGGGTAAAATGCGGGTATCGATCCACGAGAGATGATGTTAATGGTGTTTTATGTTTTAGATTAAAGGAGATCACAAGCATAGACAGAGAATCATAGATGATTCAAAGCTAAGTAAAGATTGTTTCGAGCCGATTATTACGTTAAAGTAACTAGATTAAACTAAGACAAAAATTTAGAACTAAGGTTTATAATCTATGAAATCAAAAGCAAACAATTGGGAGAAAGGAGGCAAACAATGGTTCAACAAATCAACCAATAACAAAGGCTCAATTAATACCAATCAAGTATGCTTCTTAACAAAGGGGTTCACTTATCCAAATGCAAAACGATCTAATTTCTTAGGAAGGTTTGTATCAATTAACGATCTAGATGTGAAATCTTTCGATTTAAGACCTAAACAAATAACTTAGCAACTTTCGTTCTTGGGTAGAAGTTAAATGTTCAATCCATTAGCAAGTTTGATCTAAGTTTCACACAATTTCCATTCATGAAACATCACATATTCATTATCTTTCGATGTAAATGAAATTAGACAAGTAAAACAAGCTAAGAGATCCAACCTTTGTTGAAGAACACACAAGATCAATATAAGAAAACCAGATTTATTGATAGATTTGCATCCCCAAGTTTGCCCAACAAGATTTAGCTATCCATAGAAGAAATAACCACAAAGCTTGAAGATGAATCCATGAGAATTAAGCTAATAATAACTAAATCTAAACCCAGCCACCTTTAGAAGGTCTTTGGGAATTGTTTGGCTCTGAAAATACTGAAGAACTACTGTAAAAAAAAACGCTCTCCCTAAGTGATTACACACGATGCCTATTTATAGGAAAAAGGGAAAAATCGACTGGTCTGGGAGTTAAACGCCCGTTTGAATTGATGAACGTGCGTTTGAATTCATTCTGCTCAATTTCATAACTCTCTGTCAGCTTTGAACGCCCGTTCTATTTGCCAGGCGCCCGTTTGGATCCTTGTAATGTAATCGGTTATGATGCAAACGGATTTATTCTTTCTTGATCCATAATATACCTTCTCTCTCTTCCAACAACTTGCTAACCACTTGGATCTTATCTCTAATGACTCTTATCTTCATTCCACCTCCTCATTTGTGACATCATTATTATCTATAATTAAACATTGCAAAAACATAACATAATCCAAAACAATATAAAACTCATATTTAAACCCACAATTAAGCTCATTTTGCAATTGATTCATTTAATAAAACCTTTTGCTCATTATATCCATTTTAAGCCCAATTCCAATGCAATTTATACTAATATGAGGGAATTTGATAAGAAAACTATCGTATAAATTCGTATAAAATCACCCTTAACAACTCCCCCACACTTAGCTTTTTGCTAGTCCCGAGCAAAACAAAACACCACCATGGTTCGAAACCGAAAGGTAGATACAACAATACAATGCATAGTAAAGAAATTAGAAGCTCACCCTTATGTGTGTGTGCAAAGCCATATTAAACTTCCACTATATCCAACTTGAATCAAGTTCAAGCAAAACTAGCTAATACCACAATTAGACTAAGTATAGATCACATGTACCCTATAAAACATCTTATGTCATGAAAAAGACAACGAAGGTATTTAGGACCTTTCCGACATACTTAGAGGATAGTCCCTACAACATATCTCTTAGTTTATACTGGGTATAAGGTATACGATAACTAAGTCTTGACTTTTATTAATTCCAATACTTTCCATTTTTTTAACACACTTCATAATGAGCTTTTGCCCGTCATAGCAGAATAGGACATTTCGTGATAATGCCCTAACTACTCAAATCATAAGGCAGCTTCTTCTGATTGTCGTGAGCTTTTGGTCATCATAGTGGTATAGGACATTTCGAGATAATGCCCTAACTCACTCCAATCATCGACCAGCTTCCGACACACCCATTTATATTATTTATTACATTGCTTATGCGAGATTTACGGTGGCGGTGGTTCTAAGCCATAAGCTATGCAAACCTCTTGGAGCATAACACCTCAAACAAAGACTTATTAATTCAAGACTATAGTCACGTTTTTACTTATCACATTCAAACTTCGAGATATTTACAGTATATCATACTACAATTCCCAAATACTTAAACTATCATCAGTTTCATGACATTAACACTAAGCACTAGGTACCCATGAAATAATCAACAATCACTCATTCTAACTGGGTATAGCTTTAAAAGTTAGTTCATCATCTAATATGGCATGTGAAAAGTAATGTCGGGCGAGACATCTAACCTACTAGACATATACATTATAAGACATCAATTCTTATAACACCGAACATAGGCATGCATGCTTATTCGGGACAAAACAAAATTTTCAAGTTTTAGCTCATTTTGCATGGAATCATGAAAGTACAAGTAAAGGTGATATAAAAACATATGACTATTCCCTCCCCCACACTTAAATCACAACGTGTCCTCAAGTTGTGCCAGAAGAAACAGATAGGGATACTTAGCTCCTGTTATCGAGGCCAGATATCGGTGGTCAGGCAGTAGCACTTGCAGTAGAATCTATAAGAGATGGTAATTTTGTATTTTGCAGATTCTAACTCTCCAGATCCAGCTAAAATACAACTGCTTCAGAATCTGTTAACATGATCTTTATTAAACAGATTTTGAACATCATACTCTATATCTATCGCAATCTGAATGAATTTACAGATTCAAGTTTTTACTATTTTCAAACTTTTTATACACACACACACACACACACAAAAGGAAAATATTGTCAAATATTAGAAAATATTTCATTATATAGATCTTCTATAAATATTAGAAAATTCATACAAAGGAATATTTGTCTAATATAAATATTTATCAATGTAAGAATAAACAGTAAATTTTATATATATATATATATATATATATATATATATATATATATATGTGTGTGTGTGTGTGTGTGTGTGTGTGTGTGTGTGTGTTTGCAAAATATAATTTATTTTTTATGGTTTGTAGTCATTTTAATGTTGTCCAATAGAGATTCTAATGCAGTTGACTATGTGTAGAGATTCACATAAAGCGAGATAAAATGATGATCTTTAGTCAGAAAAAGTAGAGAATCATAAGAGACACTGATCTGAATCTTTCTTAGACATATTATCCATATATGAATTACATCTAACTACTTTCTTAATCAATGTGAAAATTCTAGGATGACTTATATTTTGGACCGGAAGTAGTAGTTAAATGTAATTAATGTATGGATAAAATGTCTAATACACCACTTGACTATCATAAATGCAACAATTGTGAAGTAAATAAAAGTGGTTGGATTGATATAAATTAGGGGTAAGATAAGGAAAAATGTTTATTAATGCTCTTTTGGTATTGCGATTGACTTATATTATGGGACCAAAGTAAAGCTATGATGACTTATATTTTGGACCGGATGTAGTAATAAACAAAGGAAAGATTCATTCGAGCTTGATTTGTTTGATTCGGTTTTCCGTTTCTCCTTGGCTAATTAAATTAAATGGCCGAGACAATGTATAGTTATTATTACGATTTGAGTTTGATTTTTTTGATTCGGTTTCCCGTTTCAGTTTGATTAGTATACTATATTCATTCATGAACCTAAATGAATATTCATGAACATTGGTTTAGTAAGCTAGGCATGAAATTATGTCCGGTCAACCTTTCTCCGTATTTTTTTTAAAAATCTATGTTCGGTCTCGATTTATGTATTTATTTTTCTACTTCCATAAGTCATGATATTTGAGACCAATTGACTCGAATAATTCAAAGTTCGGCCCATATTATTTAAATATTGTTATTTTAAAATTTCAATATCTCACACGTATTTTTTCAAAAAAATATCTGACACGTATTAGCCACAAATTGATGCGATTTCTTTTTCATTATAAATTTCTTTTAATTTTTTTTTTTTTACAAGAAGCATGCGATTTGGCATGTACGTATGATTTTCAACCTTATAATTTGGTAACACTCTTTTAAAAAAATTTTTGCTAACAATTTTTTTAAACCTTCCAAACGCCAAAAATATATTTTAGTTTTTTGAAAATTAATGTATTATGTGTCTTACTTATCATTAAATTTATAAAGCACCACACTTCACTCTGAGAGTCCTACACGCATGCATTTTCCACACGGCATGCATCTGACATTTGTCATACAAGCGATGGCATGATTTCGGAAAATTTTCGATGAAGTAGGATTAAAAAAAAACATTTTCCACACGGCATGCATCTGAAATTTGTCATACAAGCAGTGGCGGACCTAGGAAAATTTTCCAGTGAGGGCCAGATTAAAAAAAAAAAACATTTTCCACACGGCATGCATCTGACATTTGTCATATACTGGCGATGGCGGGCCGAGAAAATTTTCCAGGTGAAATGAGATTAAAAAAATATGCATCACCAAAGATTCAAAATAATGGCCTTAGGGTGTATAATAAAAAGTTTTAACCAAATAACTAAACACATAATTACACTGAAAAGTGTCGAAAATATATTCATACATATTTAAATATTATTAGAAGCGGTATCTTAAGAACTTCGTCCAGGAATATTGCGTGCGGGTAATGCACACTTTCTCTCTATCTTTGGGTCCGCCCCTGCATACAAGTGCATTTGTTTAAAAAACCATGATTTGGCAAGTTGATATATCGCTTCGTTTTTTTTAATTTAAGATTTTTTTTCAAAATAAAATAATAAATAACACAAAAAGCATATGATTTGGCAAGTATATATGATTTTTGACTTTTTTTTAGGATTACCTTATAATTTGGTAAATATCTTTTATATTATTTTGTGCCTACAAATATATTTTTTTGTAACATTCTAAACGCCAAAAACATACTTTAGTTTTTAGAAAATCAATATATTATGTGTCTTACTTAGAATATATATGAATATGTTGTCCATATGTCAGTATACCTTTAGAAGTAACTTTATTAATACCACAGAGTCGATTATACTAAAGATTATTCATTTATAAAAATCTCATGACATCCCAGTGGTTTTTAACCCCGAATGTTCTGGATTCAAGTCGGACAGTGTGCGTGCGTGTGTATATTTCGTATTCGCCAAGCAAACAAAAATCTCATGACATCCCTCACGGAAAATATATTATAAAAAATCATACCCAAAAACCCACATCTTGTTCGAAAAACAATAGTAATTCATCTACTCAATTTTCTATGCGAAAAAAATTAGCAAATGATTTTGATTTACATTTTACATTAAAAAGTAAAATCAAACAAGAGATAAACAACAAACCCATTAATTAATTGCCAATTTCTTTTTTACTTTCTTTAAGTAAATTATGCAAACCAATATTTTTTTGTCTCCAAAAATCTTTTTTAGAAATGAATTTTCATTGATCCACATCATAGTTTTTTTTTTTTTTGTAACAAATCCACATCATAGTTTGATATTACTCTGAAGAAAAAATTATATTATCAATAGAATAATTGAACACCCCTAAAAAAAAAACAGAATAATTTAATACATATAACCTAAAAGCTTCACCAAACCGGAGAAAAAACGAATGTGGCCGGATAGACATCCGACTTTAAATGAACATAAAAGTTAGTGAATTTATAACTTGCTAGACTATTTTTGCCGGAAATAAAAACTACATTCGTTCCAAAATGTAAATTTATTCGAATCTTTTCACATAAATTAAATTGATTACGTGTCATTAATTTTGATGGAAAAAATCTAAAATGACGTTCGACTATTATTAATACTAAGTAGTTAAAAGTTGTGACTATATAATAAATAAGAGGTAAAAAGAGAAAAAATGTAATAAATGCTTCATTGGTTATCGTAGTTGACTTACATTATAGGACAAAACCAAAAAAACCAAATTGATTTAAATTTTGAGAGAAAGGTACTTGATATACCCGGATTGGAATGGGGCCCTGTTCATCCATATTGGGCCTACAATCTTGGCCCGTCAACACAGATAATGGGCTTTTACCTCCGCTGGCCGCTGCCACCAAGCATCTTCTGGCCGCTAGCTACAAGCCGAGGCCTATCCGCCAACAGTAAGCCGGACTCATTCTCTCCACGTGATTCCACCCTATACATAAAGGCACAAACGAGTCCGCTACTCAACCATACTTCTCCGGACTCGCTGTTCGCCATGCTTACCCAGCTGGCCAATCCAGCTGGCAACACTTTACAGCTAGATAGGACACTTGTATTGCATGCATGCTTAACTTAGCTATGTATTCTAAGTTGTCTTATCGATGAACAGTGAACCGACTTACTTTTTTAGCCTATATATATGGGATCACATTGTAATAGAAAAGGGGGATTCTCACTCAAGCTTTAAACTATAAATCTAATACAAGCAGAAACTCTGCCAACTTGTCGACTGATTAACTTGTTCATCTTATAAACTTGTTCTTACTCGCCACCCTAATCACACCGGAGAAATCATTCATATCAGCCTTATATTCTCAAGATAAACACTGTTACCGCAAATCTGGTGTTCCACGCAACATCAGTACTACATTCTAATAAGAATAATTAACCCTTCAACTTCAAGCCTATCACACATTTGCCCTTTTACTTTGAAGCATATCAAACACAATAGGATGTGAATCCGAGGATGAATGAGTCTAAGCAGTGATATAGCCGCAACAATTAACACAATAAATTTTCTCAATATCGATTACAGTAGAACTCATATCAAATAATGAATCAATTCTCATGATAAATGATGCAAAACAAATGATAGATCATTGATAATTATGTGATACACATTGATTGATGTGAGTCGCATTATAATCAATAATAAATACATTGTTGTGTTAATCATTATGTGCTTTAGTGGGACCTATGTCATGAAATGTTTTAGACAGTAATTTGTGTTTAGTTGAGAGTTTGCGAAATTTTCCACTGTGGAAATTAACTTGTCAAAAAAATATAAATATTTTCTTTCCATTATTGGCGCCATTGACGCGTAGAAGACGTTGTATATATATAAACCCTCACAGCTAGCCGCTGGCGACCTTTGAAAATATTTGAGTCATCAATTAGCCGATCGAGGCTGAAGGAAGTGGTGAAAAAAGAAATCAAAGAGATGCAAATTTCTGGAGAAATCATCACCGTCTCAAGCGATGGTGAAGATAAAGATATGAACCTTCAAGGTACACAGCTGGCTCTGACTCATGATGATGATGCAACGTCTCGCGAGATGTATTCCTGCAACTTCTGCCAAAGGAAGTTCATTAGTTCTCAAGCACTCGGTGGTCATCAAAACGCCCATCGTAATGAGCGATTGGCTGCATCGTCTGCACAACGACAAAGGAGAATTAATTCAGCAGCGCCAGCTGCAGCACCATCAGTGCCAGCAACTCCAACAGCGCCAGCAGTAGAGGGTTCTTATCACAAATCCTTTAGGGCACTCAGTCATGGTGTCAACGCTGATGGATGCAGGTTTCCGGTTGGTCATGTCATGTATCCGACTGTACCGATGACCTACACCACTGTTAGTAACGGTATGCCGTCTTTTTACGGTGGTAGCATGCCTTTTTATCAACGGTCGGCTGCGTTTGTTTCGCCACCGTCTACCGGAGTTCATCACGTGGAAACACCAAATTATGGGAATCAACCACCATTTGGTGTTAGCCACAGTTCTCCGCTGGTAATTCGCCCAAATGCAAGGAGAATTGGAAACAATGGTTCTGATTCGGATGACGTCCCATCATTTGGTGTTAGCCACGGTTCTCCGCTGGTAATTCATCCCGATGCAGGGGGAATCGAAGACAATGGTCCAGATTCGGAGGATGTCCCACCATTTGGTGTTAGCCACGGCCCTGCGATGGTGATTCATCCAGATGCAAGGTGCAATGGAAACAACGGTCCTCATTTGAATGATGTCCCACCATTCGGTGTTAGCCACAGTTCTGCGATGGTAATTCATCTAGATGCAAGGAGCATTGGAAACATTAATGGTCCTGATTCGGAGGATGTTTCATCATCTGGTGTTAGCCATAGTTCTCCGCTTGCAATTCATCCAAATGAAAACATTGGAAACAATGGTTCTGATTTGGAGGATGACGGGGAACTTGACCTAACCCTCCGGCTTTAGTTTTTATTTATTTATTATCATGCATAATCATTTTTCTTTTGTTAGACTATTAAAACTATTTGGGCACTTTTTTGATTACGGTTACAAGTTATAAACATTATTAATTATGTGTTCTTGCTGGAAATTCCATTATATAGCAAAGGAAAGTGTTGTATCAAAAAACAAGCACCATCGGATCTCAAAGTCGAAAATTAAGTTGCTAATTTAGGTATGCTATTCATCACTTGTTGGGAACACAGTTCATGCTGCACTGATATATAGTGTCATTTGATAACTGATACATATATATATCATTTTTTGATAGAGATCGTATATCTATATCATAATTAATCTTGACTGTATGCATATATATATATAGATGATATAAATTTTATATGATTGAGTCTTATATGTTGAAGTGACAACATTTAAACAATTTTGTGTTTGAATATGTATGTTGAACTTGTGTATTATGATGATAAATGCTTTATAATTTATTCTTTGATTAGATAGAACATGAAGCATTCTTAGTAGATTTGTTTTGGTTGGTTGGTATCTTGCCTAAGAAAAGAAGCCATTTAAATACATTAACTTTTTAGAGTAACTAACAAAATGCGACATTAATTTTTTATCTTTTTAGAGTAAAGGGTGTTTGGTAACAAAATGCGAGTGTAGTCTTTTTGTTGAAATGGTGTAAATATCTTACATAAATCTTCGCGTTTTAGGTGTTTTTGACCAACTTATTTATTATTTTTGATCTTAAGATTTGTGAAAAAAATGGAAAAATCGCGTACATCTATATTCTTGATTATTCGTTTAATTTATAAAATAACTATATGTTTTTTTTGCTTTTTTCTGGCAAAATAAATATATGTTATCCAGCCAAAAAATACATAAACAAAAATATATATTAAATAATGACAATTGTTAAGAATAATTTTACGCTTGGTAGAATTAATTTAATTCTCCTACTCGTACGCATTGAATCAGAGTCGTCATGTTACTTTTTCATTCTTTCAAATATGATAAGCTTTTTTTTTATTATAAGTTTTTTTAGTTATAAAATCATGTATTATGTGTCCAAATAATAGTGTAATGTTTCAATTATGTATATATATTTATACTAGTCAATTACAACTGCACATACTCTTTGTTAAACAATTTAGTGTCAGTCTAATTTATTAATAAAACAAAGAATCATTAATTGTGTCAAATGAGTATTACAGAGTTATAATTATTCTTAGACAAAACTAATCGTACGAGTAAAATACCATACGAATTAATTTAAAGTATATTTATTTTGATCATTTATGTATCATTCATGCTTTATTTCATGCTTTCTGATGCTATCTGCCTCTTATTCTCAAGTGGAATAAAGTGGTTGAACTTGGTCTGTATGTCCACTACTATCATGATGACTTCCTTCCCTTCAGACTTGAGCAATCCATCCGTAAAATCCATGCCGAGTTGGGACCATGCCTGTGAAGGATTGGTACGTAGTGGCTGGAGTAATCCTTGAGGTTTATCATGTAGACTATTGCAATGCTGACAAGCAATACACTTTTGTATCATTTCCTAAACATCCTTTTTAAGTCGCGGTCAATACAACAGTCACTTAATCCCGCTATAACATGCCATGACCCTTGAATGACCTCATATGGGACTTGAGTGCAATCTATCAATTTGGATCTCAAAACCTCCATGGCTCATACATATATCCACTCTTTGTATTTAAGAATCCCTTGATGCAAAGTGTAGTGGGGATCTAGGGCTATACTAATCATGAGTGCCTTGAATTTTCCCGCAACAGCTAGGTTGTAGCTGGAAGTTATTTCTTGCATCCAAGAAGGTAATACTATGCTCACAACACACAATTGTCCCTCAAGATGACTTTTCCTGGACAAGGCATCAGATGCTATTATCACTTCTCTTTTTGTACTCAATAGTAATATCCAACCCAAGTAACTTGGTCACCCCTTTTTGACGTGGTGTAGTAGTGGCCCTCGGATCCATAATGAACTTCAGACTCCGTTGATTAGTTTCGATGACAAATGCCTAGCCTTGAATATATGGCTTACATTTGCTTACTACCTTGAGGACTGCTAGGAGTTCCTTCTCACCAAGGAACAATCCCATCTCCTTAGAGATGAAGACCCTGCTTAGATAAGCACATGTTTCTTGTTTTGTTGTAAAATAGCTCATAATCCTTTGCCACATTCATATGTTTCAATGCAAAATGGAATTCCAAAATATGGTAAGACAAGTACTGATGATTTGCACATGGCCTATTTGAGTCTCTAGTATGCTTTTGAGGCACTCCGTGACAAGCAAATCCCATATTTCTTGAGTTACTGTCATTCAAGTGTTTAGCATTAATTTTATAATGAGGCACAAATATCATATAGAAAGATGTTAGACCCTAAAACCCCTCGGTATAGTTACATTATGGGGTTGGGGCCAATCTAACATGGCTTGAATCTAGCTTGGGCCAGCATGCACTTCACCCTCATGCATGATATGGACCAAGTATTCCACCTTGGTTTGTCCAAAAGAGCATTTGGATAATTTAGCATCGTATTGGGTTTTAATCAAAACTTCTAGATGCACTTTAAGATGTTGTATGTGGGAATCCATGTCAGGGCCAAAGATTAAGACGTCATCAAAAAATACCAACACAGACTTCCTCAAGTAAGGTCACAACATCTCATTCATACTTCTGTGCCATCACTTTGAATTTAAATTGGTCAGGATGAGTCACAATGACAGTCTTTTGGACATCATCCTCATTGATCGTTCTGATGGAATCCAGACCTTAAGTTTATTTTACAAAATACCATAGACTGTCAAACTCGTCCAACAATTCATCAATTAAGGGTCTGTGGTAGATGCCATTTCCAATAAAGTCATTAACCTTTTGTAATCCACACAACATCTCCAGGTTTCATCTTTCTTGTTCACAAAGAGTAAATGGACTATTATTGTGGTGTATAATCCCCCGTTGTAGAATTTGACCCACCAACTGCTCTATTTCATCCTTCTGATAGTGAGCATACCTATAAGTTTATAGTTTTATAGGTTCAACACTTTCATTTAAAGTTATGGTATTCTCATAGCCCCCCATTGGTGGCAATCATTGGGAATTTACAAACACCTCATGACACTCTTCTAGGACATGAGTCAGTTCACTAGGCACATGACTCAGGGTATGTTCATGTATCAAAGTGAGGCTCCCTAAGAGTCTATAGGCCTCATTTCTCAAATTCTTAGTAAAGATTTTGCAACTGATCGTCTTAGTTGATTTTTTATGCGTAACTTCTCAGCTTAATTTGTTCTCCCTCATTAAATTCCACATCCGTTTGTTGAAGTCAAAGACCATAAGATTGTGCATTTTCATCCAATCCTTCCTAATACAATGTCACAACCTCTCAACTTGAACAATCTCACATCTTGTTAGGACACTTAAATTCACTCACCATTCTGTGTTTCCATCTACTACTGTGATTAACATAGGATGATTTGGTTCTGTCACACTGCAATCTCTCCCCAAACTCCATCATCCTCAGGCACCCGGAAGTGTATGTTTTTCCGCTTGCACACTTGGACACGGGTGTATTTTTCATCACACCTGAAACATAACCCAAAGGCCCTCTTTTTCTCCAACTTCATAAGAGTATTTTCCTTATGCACCATTGGTTTATTATCGGTGTTAGGTAATTTATCATTCACCTTAGTGATGAATGGGGAACTTAGATCGACTGGCTAGGGTTAGAGCAATTTTTATATACATGCATGTCATTCAATGCCATTATAATATATTCCTGACATATGACAATATCAATGTCTCCGGGCTTCATCAATCTCATCATAGACTTAATTTTAGTCTTAAGGCCTCTTATAAAACATTCCGATCAATGTTTCCATGCCTCTTATAATGTTCGCATACTTGATCAATTATGCTATAGATTCCGATTTCAAGTTTTAGATTAATTCTATAGTTGATTTCAATGTGAGATGGTTCTAATTTTCATGGTGTAAATTGCATAGATAGAGAGAGTTTTTAAAAGCATAAAGACACATCATGAAAGCAATATTAAATGTTTTTATGCTATCCCACATTACCTTACCCTATCATACCGTTCCTTACAAGCCACCCTACCTTACCGTACACCACTATACCTTACCCTACCTAATTCATGCATCCACCCTACCATACCAAACCTTACCCCACTACCCACCCAACTTTTCTTATTCTCACCATCCACCCTACCTTACCTAACTCGACCCACCTAACCTACATCACCAACCCTACCACATAACTAACCCCACCTACCTTGCCTCACTTACCTTAACCTATCTTACCCCACCCTATCTCACCCCACCCCTTACCATATTTCACCCACGCCATCTCACCACCCACCTTACCCCACCACCCTACCCTACCACATGCCTAACCATTCTCGCCCCAACTCACCATCTACCATACTTCACCCCAACTCACAACCCATTACTCGCATGTTTCATCAATTTTCATTCCATTTCATCTCATTACATCCACTTTCGAAGGTAATGAAAATGGTCATTTTTATTTCATTCTATTTAATTACCTTGTAATTATGCACATACATTGAAATAGAACGAAAAAAACCTTACATTCCATTCCGTCACTGTAACAAACAAGCAAGTGTGTCATCACCCATCTATTTGTATCTCTCCTCCCTTCCACACAAAAGACTTGTCCAAAGTAACTCAAAACCAATCAAATATGTTTTAATGCCGACTTGATGCCACTCCAAATTCTGCCAAACCTCCCCTAATGTTTACACTAGGCCACCCTCCATCTTTCCAATAAGATGTTTTAACATTCCAACCCCTAACCCTCCAAACACACACACACACACATATTTGAAGAAGAGATATTGTTCTAAGAAAGCCCGCACTTTTTTTTTTTTAAAACTCTCGTCACCTTCCAAATAATCTATAACGGATACTTACAAAATTATTTTTGACTCTCCTTTGGGTTTTTGAAAACAGGTTTAGTAAAGAGGGAGACTACCAAGAGCAAACTGAATTAGCTTGGCTGATCCTTCTACCTTTTGATAAATCTCAATCCAGATTTGTATTTATTCAACCCTTCTGTCCAAGCCAAAGATTTCTGAATGTTCAATCCCATTGGTAAACCCAGGTAGAAGGACATTGATCTTTCTTGTAATCTACCTTTTTGACTAGAAATGATACTCTGCCTTTCCATGTATAGCCCTATAGGGCATTTCTTGAGATTCAAACTTCATCAAGCCCAAGGGTAGAAAATGCCAAGACGATGGCTCCACAGAAGGAGTAGCCATCGAAGAGAAGTGAGATATGGCTTCAATGTACCCTTTAGCTTCTAACTCTAAGAGACGTGTGCTTGTCTTTAGACACGGTTGTTAAAGGCACCACAACGAATATACCTTGCAGAGGTCGAATGTCCATTTTCGACCCCTATAAAGTCAGACATAGCCCAATGTATGGGTGTCACAATAGATTCACTGTGGTGCCCTTTATCAAGCACGTTTGTCTTAACATAGCCAAGAAAAATGAGGCACAATACAGTTAAGTAGTGAAGTACTTGCTAGAGAGGTGTGAAATGGGATAACCAGTCTCAAGCTCAATAAGAAAGTAAAACATATCCAAAAACATGCAAAATGAGTCTAAACATCTCACAAGAAACAATAGTACACCAAAAGCAAACAGGAAATAGAAATCCTAATGAAGTTACTCAAATGCCCTCCCAAATCAGATCAATCAGCAGGCTGATCAACTTCAGCATAAGCCGTTTCGAGAACAGCTTGTTCAGCTTCCTGCACTTCCTTCTCTGTCTTCCTTCCTTTCTTGGACTTGTAATACACGCTCATGAACGTTCCAACTGCCCTGTACTTCCTCCTGCAATGTTCATAAAGCCCAGCATCAAACATCCTCCAGAAGCTCTTCTCGTTCATCTCTGACACCGCGTACTGTGGCTGGAACCCGTGGTTTTCTATCATCCAGTCTTCCATTTTACGGACAGCCCCAGCACCATCAAATACCTCACCCCTCAGGACTGGTCCAGGTGCATAGTATACTCCAATATCTGTATACATCTGTGCATAAGGGGTATCACCTTGCCTGCGTTGAAGTTCAAATCCTGGCTCTGGATAAATCATAGTTTTCACGGGCAGCTTGTAAAGTCGGTGTGGGCAAAGCCAGATCGGATACACCTAAACCAAAACAGACTCAAGCATATTAGATAATTAGACAATTAGACATACACTTAAACTACAAGAATACGTTGACATACCTCCATCTCACGGTGGACCCACTCAAGAGCATCTCCAACCTTGTACAAGGGCATAAGCATATCCTGAATGACATGCATCTCATGATAATAGTTACGAATAGCTTCACCTTGTGTAGCTTTGAGCAGAGAAACCTTGGGTGGCATAAGCCAGCCTAAAAGAAACCTGAACCAAAATTGATCTCCAAATGGAAGGATAAGCTTTCCTTCCCAATACAAGCACCGTGTGTGACGGTGATAATATTGCCTCGTAGGAATGTACTCCACGAATTCACCTCTCTTCAGTGCAGTTTGAGCATGCTGGTAAAACCAGGGCTTAAACCACCAACCAACTTCATTTATCTTGTTACCTTTCTGCTTAGCCTCTTCTTTTGAAGCATAGCGACCGGTCATGAAAACACCCTCTGTTGGAGAGTATACCATGCCCTCTACAAAGTCAGGAACTTTTTCAGGGTTATCTTGTTCCCCATATCCTGGGCAAAACGAATCAATATATCCCTGAGCAAGCTCCTGCAAATTCCCAACCACAGGCTTGTATGTTAGTTTCATGTACTCCTTGACGGGTATAAGCTTGATCTCAGCAGCAACAAGGAGCCCGAGTGTCCCTTGAGACCATGGAATGGCGTAAAAAAGGTCTGAATATTCATTGTCCTTGGTAGCTCGAACCAACTTCCCATCTTCTAGTACGATTTCATATGCCACCACTGTGTCCGCGAACAAACCATAGATATGAGAGCTCCCTTCAATTCCATATCCATTAATAAGCCCACCAACAGTCAGATCATCTAACTCTGCAACGACTGCAAGTGCCAGATTCATCGGAACAGTAACTCTTGTAATTTGCCCCATGTTTACCAGTGGCTCTACTCTAGCAATCATTCTATCCTTGTCAATCTCGAGAATGTTCCTGAAAGCAGAAAGATCCACCTCAAAATGCCTTGCACGCTTATAGTCCACGTTACGCATTCCAACTGCTATCCATGGTTTCCGGGCAGTGCAAACAAGACCATCCTTGGACGGATTTCTCTGTTTGAGCCGCTTCACAACTTTTTTAACGTTTTCATCATGCTCTTTTTGGCGCTGCTTGTAAGATTTCCAGTTAGATCTCACATCTCCAAGATATGTCTGGAAGTACAATAAAGCCGAGATAGGCAAAACAAGGAAGATGACCAAAATCCATCGGAATTGGACAAAATAGTCCACCCATATCTTCTTCCTCTTAGGTCGTAGGGGGGCCTCCAGATCAGACATTGCCAAAATGGAATTGTAAATCTGGTAAACAAAACAAACAAACAAAAAATGAATAATGGGAACAAGGTGTAAGAGTCAAGACCATCAGTCATGAATAAAAAACAACGCCTTAATTCAATAAACACAGATAAATTGATCTATGATGTAGATAATATTAAACAATTTTAATCTTCATAATAAACATGATTAATTGTATTTTAGCCAAAAGCCCCTAATCTCCTCAATGCTCTCAAAAGTCTCAATAGCACCACGTCGTAATCAATCACTAGGATTGTCAAAAGTCAATCATCTAAACCCATGAATACAGATCAAAACACCGAGTTATGATTCAAAAACAATAATAAGAGTCAAACTACATTCTGAGGAAAACAGTCGTAGCGCCATTTATAACTTCAGATCTTAGGGAACAAGAAAAGAAAAATCAAACTATGCATGCATTCTGGAGTAAATTGACCAGAGTCATTCAGATCTACACATAAGGAGAATAAATTCCACTGAAAAAGCACTTTTCACTGAAAATTAGTGAGTGCATTCAGCATAATCAAGTCAATAACATAGACAAACAGTACCAAGAGTTTAGATAGGCAAAAAAATTACAGAAATTCCAGCAACAGGTAGACAACAATTTCAATTCAGCAAATGCGATGAACAAAGCAAGGGAAATAACTAATTCAAAATCAATAATCCGCTGAAAGTAATAGAAATTAAAATGGAAATTAAAAAGAGAAAAATAGCTGACAAGATGGGGGGAGTAAACAGTGCCTGAGTGGAGTGGGGGGAGTGAAGTAGGTAGAATTAAGGCCGATGACAGACACAATTATATAAGGACAAGGGGTAGCTCTGGGAATACACTATTCTTTTAGCTCAAAACAAGGATTTGGACATGATTTCCACGCATTGCCATTGGGAGTAAACTTTGACTATTTTGATTTATGCAACCCAAACGGAAAAATTCTTATGCAGGAACTCTATTAGATTGAAACGACGGATGACTGTCACATGTAGAAGACGATAAAACTATTTTGTTTATTTATATACGTATCATTCATCTGACAGTATGTTTTATTAGAGACTTCTTACAGCAGAATTACCCACCAAATCGTTGATTGAAGGTGATAGTGTCGAGGCTAAATTTAGTAATATCAGTATTTCGGTCATTCCGTTTCTAAATATCAGTCATTTTAGTATTTTTATTTTAGAGAACATCAATTTACCCTTTCTAACATTATTTGATGCAATTTTTATCATATTACTCTATTATTTATTTGATTCGAAATCCTAAACAAGCTCAATTTGCACCTTTTATTTATACGCAATCTAAAATAATTCTTAAATTTAGGGTAAATATGTCTTTTCACCTATCATTTTTTCTCTTCTCCATTTCACCTCATGTCTACCTCGCTTCAAAACACCATTAACCCCCATATGGGTTCCTCAACATCGATTAATCAATTTGGAAGCTCATCTCATATCGATCGTTTGAGTCTCTTATTCCAATAATTACATATCTTATTTGACTTATGGGAGAATATGCAAGCACACATAATTGTAGTTAACATGCTAAGCCGAGCATTCAGGGTTCAGAAGCTACAGAGTAGCTGCATTTTTCTTTTAAGAGCAATAGATCGATCACTTCTTTCAAAAGTTGGTTAAAGGCAGTTATGAGTTTGTTGGAAGGCAAACTTGGTTATTCAGCTAGTCCGGAGCAGTTTTATGATATAATTGAGTTTTGCTTCAATTTAGTCTCAATTGACAATTTTGCTTCTATTTGATCAATAAAAGTGTTCAATTCCTTGTTTTGATTAAGAAATTCTTCATGGTATCAAACTTTTGAAGCAGTGGCGGATCCAGAAATTTAATTCAGTGGGATCCGTATATCTTTTTCAATGTAAATATTTTTTTCACGGGGTCAAAAATATTTTTTTTATAGATAAAATGTAGTGTTATCTTATTTTCAGCGGGGTCCACAGACCCCATTTGGGATAATGTGCATCCTCCTCTGCTTTGAAGCTACCCCCACGCGTTAATTGATCAGCTTCTTGATAGTCTATCAATGGTAGCCGACCAGAATCAAGCTATCATGCCAAGAAGTCCATTTTATCTTCATCCTAATGAGAATCATGTGATGGTTCTTGTTTAGCCTCATTTGAATAAGAAGAATTATCATCCTTAGAGTCAATCGATGAAGATGACTCTTATCACCAAAAACAAGATTGTATTCATTGATGTGACAATTCCTAGGCCAGATGTTGATGCATCCGAATTTCATATTAAAACAATAGAGATTGATAAACTTGTTTCTCCTTAAGTTTAATGAGCTATGAATCTAAAAACGTGATGTTGTTCATTAGCTTATTTATTTCGATACAAATCGTCCATAGTGCGATATGGGTTCGTCCAAGTTTTTAAGCATGTCATTAATTACTTTATATGTTCTTCAAATAAGATTGATACAAATTTTAGTTAACATAAACACAAACCTTCGAAATTGGCAGAGCTTGACCCAAACCGAAACCCAACTCAAACTAACATAAACCAAACCATTGCTTTTCTAATCGTTTTGTTTCGTATGGGTTAACATTGTTCTAACTTCTAACCCAACCCCACTAGTAATGTTTGAAATTCAACTTAACCCGGCTCAAACTCATCCCAACCGCCAATGGTGTAGTTCCTCTTCATTAAAGGCACTAAGATGATTAAATTTAAAACATGTTACAACGAAATAAAGTAAAATCTTAGATTTCTAGAAATTCTTTTGTGTAGAGCATGGTGGGTACATTAAAAAACTTTTGAGCATTGATTTTGAGCATTGATTTGACAAAAGAAAAAGTTGAGAAAGGAGAAATGTTTAATTAAAAAATCAAACAAAAAACAAGTTTATTTATGAAAAAGAAACAAAAATCTTTTCTTTTCTCGGAAAACTTTTTCCAAAAAAAGGTAAGAATAGAAAACTGACAACAAGCATTAAGGATTTTTTTTAGAAAACTTTGAAAAGTAAAGATTTTTTCTAGGATAAGCAAACATGCACTTGTTTTTGGTTTTTTTTTTTTTTTTTTTTTTTTTTTTGAAACATGCATTTGTTCTTTTCCTCAAAAAGAAAAAAAAAGATATTTCTTTCTCAAGTCATTTATTATGCTACCATAGATCAATAATCAACAATGTTAATAGAGTTTTATTTTTTTATGCAAAATATATAAATTATTACGTTATTTTTATTTTTTTCTTGTATGCCTATTTACTAACAATAAAAAAATGTGCAGCTAGCAGAGCTGCATAATTTATTAGGAAATCAGATCTATACATTAATATTTGTATTCTTTTAATTCAAAACTAAACCTGTAATATGAAAACAACCAAGGCTAATCACAAGTGAAACACACACACATACACACAAAAAATAATAATAATAAATATTAAATAACAAAGAAACATCAAGATTGCTGGCCATCACGTTCTTTGTCTAGCAAATGAGCACGTGACATGATGTCTGTGATTATTGTTTTTTTCCGTTAATAAATAGGCTATTTCTGAGAAATAATAATAAGAATAACAAACAGTTTGATATTTTATAACTTTTTATAATCAGAAGATGCTTTTGGTTTGTAATGGAGAAATATAAAAAAGATTGTATTGATTGCATTGATAATACTGATAGAATATTATAATATTTATAATATTATTAATGATAGATAGATCTCTATCTAAACTAAATAATCTATCCTAATAACTTTAGAGGGTTCCTCAAAAAAAAAAAAAGACTTTAGAGGGAATGAGCCAAAAGTTCATTTTTCAATACGAAATAAATAAACATGACACACTCCTTTTTTTAGTTGCAAAAAAGAAAAAAAAAAAAAAAAACCACACGGACAAAAATACCCTTACTCTACACATAGGTACGCGCGTCCCAGATTCATATTTGGTTCATTTGGTTCAGAAACTCTTCAAGGCGCAAGTCAGAAATTGGAAAATCAGGTTGTGTCAGACCATTGACTTGCAAATCCACCATCCTTTTCGACGTGGAAAATCAGTTAAGCGTAGGGTTACTGCGTTTAAGCGTAATGAATCCTACGTTTAAGCGTAGGAAATTTAATTTGCAACTTTTCTAATTTATTGAAAAACCTATGTTTAAACGTAGATTCATTATGTTTAAACGTAGAAACCCCTACGTTTAACGTAGGTTTTTCAATAAATTAGAAAAGTTGCAATATTCAAATTTCCCTACGTTTAAACGTAGGATTCATTACGTTTAAACGTAGAAACCCTACGTTTAACGGTAAGATCTGAAGGGTTTTGAATAACTCTCTCTCTCTCTTCTATCCCCTTCCACTAGTTCTAATCCCTACATTTCTCATCAGTTTCTTTACGTTTGACGGCGATTTTGCACCAAATATTCAGATTTGGCACCTCTGCTCTCAAACATAATGGATCAAAGCAATATAGAAAGTGTAAGTGTTTCCCCTTATGATGCACTTAAAACGTTTTATTGTTATATTGTGTTCCTAAATTATGTTGTATATATTTTCTAATTTTTAGTGTTTTGTAGTGGTGATTAGCCTGATATTTGTTGGCCTTGTGGTGATTAGTCTGATATTGTTGACTAATAGAGGATTAGCTTGATTTTTCTTTATGTGGGTTGAACTGGTCCAAATTTTGAAGAAGGCGATTAAGGGAGAGATTCAGGTTTTTCTACGCGGGATCGTAGGCTTTTCTACGCCCTGGGGCGTGAAAACTGCTTCTTAAGTCCCTTTTGTATTTTTGTATGCGATTTTTCCAGTTTATAGGGTTTAGTTAGTCTTGATTGTAATTTGATAAAAACATGCAATATGTGGCTAGGTATGTTTAAATTTGGGACATTTACTGATCGTCTTGATCAAGATACTTGATCGATCTCCACCGGTCGAAGATACTCATCGACCTCCACACTGGTCAAAGATACGCGTCAAGATACTTATTCATCTCCTACCCGTCCGCCCGACGACCCGATGATGATGCTCGGGTTTGATAAGATTCTTGAAGACATTTCCCAACCCGGGCAAGAGGGAGTGCAGCTGGAGGGAGTTCAGAAGGAGGGAGTCGAGAAGGATTTCGTCGACGAATTATTCGTGGAGGAAGCTTATTCGGGTAAGCATTATGTTATTTATATCTAATTATTGTTTAGTAGGTTATTATATTGAAATTTGTATTATTAACATATATATTGTTTGTTATCGTGAATTGATGAGAGTGCCTATTTTGATGCAGATACTGTCGATGCTACTACCGAGGCTACTCCCCCTCCCGAGGCTACGCCCCCTCCTCTCTCTCGAGGCTACGCCCCCTCCCCCTCCCGAGGCTACGACCAGCCAGGCATCGGTTGTGGATCCTGAGATGGATTATAGTAAGTTATTTGATTTTTAATTTCGAAACTATAAATTATATTGTGAAAAACTATCTAACTTGTGAATGTATTGAAATTTGTTTAGCTGGTGACCCAATTGTTGTACAATTGGGTAAACGAAAGGCGGTTGATGCAATTGACAGAATATTGACGACCCGTCAGACTACTAGCCGACCACGGTATTTAACTGATGGGTCTCACATAGTCAATATGCCTAGTGATAACGTTGTGAGATGGTCAACGTGGAAAAGTTTTTCATTTAGCCGGAAAACAAGTTCACAACGTGGTACCAACAAGAAAATCCGCCCCTAATTGAGATTCCGACGGGGTACGCAGCTGGTTTCCGCCTTACACTTACATTTGGCAAGGAGTGGTTCACACGTCTCCATGGCCCTCTTTCAGAGTTAGACCGAGAAGTATATTCTTGTGACTTCATTTTCATATTTCTGAAATTTTCATATTTCTAATTTCTTTATCTCTAACTTATTTTTGCATGCGTACAGCATGTCGTATCTGGACCTGATAGAACGGCAAATGGAAGCACATCCAGGATGCTTTCAACCACATACGGCCATTGCATACTCTGAATTAGCCGCCTTTTACGGGCAAGGTCATGTAGATCAGGGAAAGCCTCCAGACAGAACGGTCATTCCAGACTTTGTGGATCGGTACGTCAAGCAATGGGATGAAAACACCGTGATCTACATTCCCTGGTCCATTAGTTATGCTCACTGGGCAGCTGTCGAAGTGTGTATTCCCGAATGGAAGATTAGGGTGTGGGATTGTCTGTCAGGGCAGCCGTATAAGGATGATGTGAAGAAAAACATCAAAGCGTGGGGTGTTTCGTTTAGGAGAGTGTTGGAGACGGATGCTCGTCTACGTCAACTCTCACAAATGGTTGATCCAGCGAAGCCTCTTTTTGATGTGAGAATAGTAAAACCTGAATTCGTACCACAAATGCCAATTCCGTAAGTGTTAGAAACTTCAAACAATTTATTATATTATACAGTTTATACTATTCTAACACTATTCATATTATACAGGGGTGACTGTGGGGTATACACGGTCAAGTTCATTGAGCATTTGATGCACAAGGAAAACTTTTCTCTGCTCCATCATGACAATATGCCCTTGATAAGAATGAAACTTTGTGTACATCTATTTAATCAAATAGTAGATATATAGGTATTTTTGTGTATGTTGTTTTGACAAACTGTATAGGAATTTTTGGTGTCTGTTATATTTTTGGTATTTTGTTGTATGTTGGTAGCCATTTATATTTTGGGTGTATGTTGTTTTGATTAGTATTCAATTTGTTTAAAAAACAACACAACTTAAAATGCAACATTCAATTTGAATTTATCTACGTCCAAACATAGAGAATGTACGTCCAAACGTAGGGAATGCTACGTCGGAACGTAGAGAACCTAGTCCAAATGTATGGCTGCAACATTCACTGCGTTTGAACGTAGGGAATGCAACATTCTCTACGTCCAAACGTAGGTAATGCAACATTCTCTACGTCCAAACGTAGGGAATGCAAGTACTAGTGTGGTACATGACAATTATTGTTGTTGTACAAGTACGAGCCATTTCTCTCATTTCTTCAAACTCTTTTAAGTAGTGTAAAGAGAACCACTTCTTCAGCTTTCAATTTATAATCTACACGGAAGCAAATGGATAATGATCGTTTCTTTAAAGTTCTTGATGGCGGTTTCGCAACAAGTTTGGTATGTCATTATTAATTAACTTACTTTTATATCACTTGTATTATGATCAAACAAACGTGAAATGTTTCTTTTTCATAGACACTACCTCCAAGGATACGTTAATAGGTTGAACGACACGAGGGAACCTAGATAGGGCCGTTCTCAAAAGCCGATTAGGGACATGGGAAGTGAGGGTTGGAGCCACGCACAATGGAATTCTTCGTTTCTTTGGGGAAGGTTAGGAGGAGTATGTGGCGGCTCATTACTTGAATGAGAGGGAGTTTATAGTGTTTGAACACAGGGGGGATTTCACTTTCGACACTCTTGTTTATGATCACACTTCTTGTGAGAAGACTTTTTCTGAGTCCGAGAGTGAAGAAGATGATGCAGATGATGATGCAGTGCAAGTAACCAAAATCCCCATTTTCGCAATGACGCTAAACCGGGTATTTTCACATGGTTGTTATTATGTGGTGAGATATTTAATATATTTTTAGTTGTTTTTTGTTTGATATTTTTTCCCATTTTGAAACAAAGATTTAAATTTGTTTGTGATTTGTAGAGTATTCCAAAGGCATTTATGAGAACAAACGACATGTTATGTAACAAGACCGTGGAATCGCGAATTGCCACAGGGAATCATGGCTGTTAGAATTGTCTATATGGTAAATCAAAAAGTTCGTTTAAGCGGGTTGAATGATTTCATTACGGACAATGACCTAAATGCGGGAGATGAATGCAGCTTTGAAGTCATTGATCAACCTATAGAAAATCACATCGTGTTTAATGTGGTGATTACTAAATATTGAAGATCATTTATTTAGGCGTCATCCTATCCTATTTAATGATCACCCTTAGTTTATTTAAGAGTCATCTTATTGTTATCTCAATGTATCATTACTCTTTGTTTTTATGTTTCTAAGCCCTGTATCATTACTCTTTTTTCTTGTGTGTAAGCCCCGTAATAATTACTGTTAGTTTTATAGAGGTAGTGTAATACAAGACAAACTTGATTCCGATTAATAACCGAATACAATCATTACTACAATCCATTAATAAAATACTACATTCTATTAATACGTTACACAATAACGATCCATTCTAATACCACCATAACAAAAATCAATGACTTCCTACCGGTATTGCGTGCAACTAGCTCTGTTATGTCCTGGATGTTTGCAGTTAGTACATACATTCTGATGGCCTGGACGTTCCTATTCAGAAGGGATTCTAGTGGTATTAATTCTACCTCTTCTTGGAGCTCCACCGGCATCAGGTAGCATATCTCATATTAGGCACTCCGACTTTCATGTTTCTTACCGCCTCGAACATCCAATCCTCCTGTTAGAAGCTGGATATATGCTACCCATGTAAATCTCCTTGAAACATTCAAATCTATAATACCGTGAATGTTTCGGGTGGACTAATTCTGCGTGTTCTTCTTTGCTTTGTTATAGCATGCGTACATAGGTATTTCCATTTTCTCAAAATAACCACAATAACACTTCCTCTCTCGTAGATTTACCGTCCCATGAAGCAAGTTATTTCCATGAACCTCAAACTCATTGGGGTTAATAGGATTAACCCGAACTTCCTTCTAGCGATAATATTCGAAGCCACTATTTTATCGATCTCCGGTGCTACACAATCGCACAATGAAGCGCCTCTATCGCTCATCATTATACCATCTCTGCGGTGTAGCTCTAATGAATTCCAAGAGGATAGGAACAGACCAACGACGAGCTCCTCTAATCGCACAGTTGAAACTTTCAGCGTAATTGCTTGTCATTAAGGCGTATCTTTTCCCAGGAAATTTGGCACGCGCCCACCATTCAACACCTATTTCTTCTAGTTTTAGATATGCGCCAAGACATTGTGCCTTGATTAGGGTGTACTTTCGGAGAAATTCGGCCTCCGAGAATGCATAGGCTGTTTGATAGAATGTGTCTTCACAAAAACCGTAATCCTTCCATTTTTTTGTTAGATTGCCCTTTAAATGATGATAGCAAACACCGTGATATGCATTGGGAAATACCTGACCAACCGCATTTCTAATAGCCTTGTGTCTGTCAGATATAAAGCTCAAATTTTTAGCATGGATACCTTCAATGGCCACCCTCAATTGTCTCATGAAATACCCCCATGAATCATTGCATTCTTTTTCAGCAATACCGAAGGCTACAGGGAATAGGTGGTCACCGGCATCTACAGCAACAACAACATATAGTTGCCCTGAGAAACGGATTTTTAGATGAGTGGCGTCCACACACAAAATAGGTCGACAATACTTGAAACCACGACGACTTGCTCCCAAAGACATGAAACAACTACCGAACCGTCCCAGATTATCAAGCTGAAAGTCAACATAGGTCCCTTCATTGGCCTCACGCACCATCCACAGGTACGAGGGTATCGCATTGTAACACTCCGTCGGTGAACCTCTAACCAGCATTCTCATCATCTCGTGAGCTCGGTATGCTTGGTCATAAGTCAACTGTACACTGTAAGTTGTTAGCATGTCCTCCATAATATGTCTGGGTTTATCCTCATTGACGAGTTCTTCCATTTTCTGACTTAGCAGACTCGCAATAACAATAGGTGTTGCTTGTCGATTGTCATTATCCGTATTCTGAGAGGCACAAGTATGCACATCATTTAATGTTGTGATCTCAAATGTATGTGTTGTATTTGTCTTCACCCTTTTCGCCCTTACATGCCATTTGCATGTATCGTTTAGACATGTGTAATACAAGCAACGTGTGTCCGACCTACCCAATCTCATCTGAAAATTATTGGCAACCGCATACGATTTTATTTTCAAATTAAAATCATCTTTCGAATCATATTGCTTCCCAATGAACGATTCGTTCACGTCATTCATATGTAACGTACCGGTAGATAGACACCGCGGTAAATCATCATCTTTAAATGTGGGAATCCTCCATGAATAATCTTCTCGTACACTAGCCCTAGCATTGGCACCCTGATTATTGTTGTCATCCCTGCCCGTTTGATCGGTTAGAATATGAGGTGCAAACGGAGAAGCCAAAAAAACTAGTGACTGATCCACCAAACAAATTATATGGCTGTTGGATAGGTTGAGCACGACTACTTGAAGGTTGGTTAGGAGGATACTGAAACGGATTATGTGATTGGCTATTTATAACATTATAACTTGGAGGACCGAATTCAAACGGAGCAGTGTATTCACCAACCATTTCACCACGAACATGACTACTTGAAGGTTGATTTGAAAGATTATGACTTGGTCTGACTGGTTCATACTGAAACTGTTGGTCCGAAGCTTCACCAAGCCTTTGTGTAGGAACATGGTTTTCAAACCCACTACATCCATACTGTTGCTCGAATGGATTAAAATTTGGATCTGTAGCAAGTTCTTGTACCAGAGAAGGGAAATTACCAAGACTATAATCCGAATTATTGTTATCATCCGGGGCATTGCAATCTTGATTTAAATCAATGCCATCATCCTCAAATATCGGTTCATTGTTTGCCTCCACTGGTGTAGCATTCACGCAAAAAATCATATTTTTACTGTCAGAGGCCGCTTCGATGTAACCATTTAGTGTCTCGTCGTCTAAGATATCATCAGGTGGTATATTCCCCACACCAACATAAGTAAACAAAGCTTTTACGCCAAGCTTTGAAACTGACCGGTCAATACCAAGCCTCACATGCAATTTATCCAACAACGCATTCAATCTTATGTTCTTTCAGACAAATAATGAGAACATCGATCCATTTAAATGATTCCACCGGTTATAGAGAGGATCGTACGTAAATTCTCCGTTGAACGAGACAACAATCATAGAGTTGCGATTATCTTTTTTTTTTAAAACAATTCAAGTCATTATAGACATTCAATATAATAATTCAAAACCCTACCTAAGCAAATTTATCACAAATAGAAAACAAAATATACTTACACGAAAACCCTACTAATTAAACCCCAACAAGGAAACAAAGACTATTTTCCCTTTTAAGATGTTTCAAACAAGGAAACTAAGACTTTTAACACTTAAAACTCTTTCACTCTAAGTTTAAGTGTGATCAATATTTCAATAACAATGGTCTCAAAAGCAGAGCCATTTTGATACCATTTTTGGGTAGAAACAAAGACCATTATGCAAGATCAAACCATCAATACGGACAATTCCATTACTACCAACAACAAATTTCCCAACTTCTCAAAACTACAATACCAAATCAACAATACCAAAGTTTACTACAATCGAACAATACCAAAGACTTAAACACACTACTTAGATGTATAAACATTACATAAAGACATAACATAATTACTACTTAAAACACACATTTCGGTTGAATACATATCATTACTTACACTAAACCCTATTAATTAAACCCTAAACAATAACACTAATTAAGAAAAGACTTAAACACACTACTTAAATGTATAAACATTACATAAACAACCTACTAAAAACACACATTTAGTTTAAGTACATTTCATTACTAGCATAAATAACATAATCACATTGAGCACTTGAATTCAGACAAATTAAATAGCAAAAACTTACCCATTTGAGCACTTGAATGATGAAGAAATGGACTTGAAAGATGAAGAAATGGACTTGAAAGATGAAGAAGTGGTTAGATAATGTATATTACATGCAAGACTCTGAAGGAATGAGAAAAATAGCCCGTAATGTGGTGTATATTGAACAAGTACCTTACAATAACATTAATTGCCATCTACCACTTCCAAACGTAGATAATTGCTTTGTAAACGTACGAACCCTACGTTTAAACGTAGATAAATGCGTTCTAACCTACGTTAAAACATAGAGAAATCTACATTTATTGAAACCATTCCTAATTATTGAAATAGCATACGTTTAAACGTAGGTTATCTACGTTTAAACGTAAGGAATCTACGTTTAAACGTAGGTTATTTCAATAAATTAAGATGGTTGCAATATTCAAATTTATCTACGTTTAAACGTAGGGTTCCTTACGTTTAAACGTAGATAACCTTACGTTTACTTGATTTTCAATGTCAGAAAAGGCACAACCTGATTTGCAAGTCAAAGGTCTGACACAACCTGATTTTCCAATTTCTAGGCGCAAGTCAAATTTTTTTTCCAAACAACCGTAACTTTTGATTTAGAACTCCGATCATCAAAAAAATTCGCCAAAATTCAAAGTTTTTCCCTCTTCATTTTGAGATCTAATATGATACCCTTCTGACGTAAATTTTAAAAGACGAAAAAATATTTCCGTTAATCGGAGCGTTTTTCTTATAAACAACCGTAACTTTTGATTTAGAACATCGATCATCAAAATTCTTTCACCAAAGTTCAATTTTGTTTTGAGATCTCATATGATACCCTTTCGACATAGTTTTTGAAACCCGAATAATCACAGCGTTTACACTAACATAATAACAATATTAGTATCACAGTAACAGTATCACAGTAACATGTTTTATTAACAAACACAATGACACCATTACCATTAATAGTATACGATTAGCCAAAAATCATGGACTCGGCTAGCTTTACAACAACACCGACATCCTATATTCCTTTATGGATTAAAGCGGAAACAAACCGTAAACTAAAAATAACTTGGACAATAATGTAATCACATTAAGACCCAAAAAACTTGTGTATTTTGAAATAACACATCAATCACAATGGAAAAAACATTGCAACATATATGATAAACAACTTTAATATCAACATATATGATAATTAAGTTACATCAATGAAAGGATTATCTAAGCACCTAAAAATCTTGACAATGTCGATTGCTACCATCAACTTCTTCTCTCCAACTCTACACCAAATGGTTTAACATTTTCTCAATAAAGTGAACCTCTACACCAAATGATTTAACATTTGTACCATATCTCAATTCACAGATCATTACCAAAGAGCATTAGCCTCTTCTTGGAACATTAGCTCGTAGATCTCTGTCTTCGGTTTCAATGTGTCGACCTCAGCCCCATAACACAATAACAGTAACAATATCAGTATCACAATATCAGTATCACATTATCAATATCACAGTATCAATATCGGTATCACAGTATCAACCGTATAAACTCACAATTCAGCTCAATCACAAAGCATCTTAGTTAAATTTACAACCAAGTGCAAAGCAAACATCTAAAGCTATAGTACAAAGTACTATCAAAAACCATACTCATCAATGCTTTCTTTCACTTTCTTATGTTGACAATATCTGAACAAAGAGAGAAAAGGGTCAGGGGAGGGAGAAGAAACCAAAAGGAAAAAAAGCCATAAACCTATTGTTTTTCCAAATAGTGTGTCACCAATCGGTTCTCCGAGTTTTTTTTTTCTGCTTTATAGCTAATGACATCTCATTCTGCCAAAAATAAACGAGCTCGTCAGGATAAGCCTCTTGATTATAAAGGCAATACAAGTACATCCACTACTTAGACATGAATGAATTTAACTTTCTTCTGCACCGTATAAGTTATGTTTATTCAGTTTTGCACAATTAAACTATGCAAACCCAAAATTGCATGGGAAAAGAAAAAAAAAACCCAAGGAGAAATACAAAAGGCTCCAAAATATAGCATATCTTGGTTATCATAAGCACTTTTACCTGTTAATCAAAACCATATTACTCATTGTACAACGCTGAACATATAGACTCCCTCATACATTCATGCAAAGAATCTTGCATAGAAAAATAAAAGCCCTTCGAAATATCAATTTCTTTTTGAAAATTAAAGAGTGCTAGCTGTCAAACCAGTCAGCAACATTAACATTAAGGATAAGACTAAACCAACTTGCTTACGGAGAAGACCCAACATGAGATATATTGATGACATCATTGAATCCAAACTCCATAGTCTTCATATCTTCATACAAGCCCAATCAGGTAATCTCACCTATAAAGGAGCAATGTCTATATCCAATTTCTGAATGTTTAATTCACGACTCCCGTCGCCGTAAAACCAAAATTATGCTACCAAAATTGACAGATATAATTCCAAAGCCACTTGCCTCGACAACTCGTTCTGCCTGCAGAATATGATCAACCCATCATTCAATTTTTGCAACCTCGGCGAATTTCTACGACGCCGTCATGCTATCACCGTCGTTCTATGCTTTCAGCGGCTTATCTTCGGCGTCTAGTAGGGGAATCCCACTAATTATACTGGGGAATTACACTGGCACGAGAAATAAATGAATTGGGCTTAGACACTAGGCATATACAAGCTTCATCGTCGAGAGGGAAACAGCCCGGATCACCAGCTAAGGCCCCTAAATGACCGCTCAGTGATAAAGGAGGCAGGGGTGCAGAGACAGCCAGGAGGTTTGCCTAGAAGCAGCCACCCTTGAAAGAGTGCGTAATAGCTCACTGATCGAGCGCTCTTGCGCCGAAGATGAACGGGGCTAAGCGATCTGCCAAAGCTGTGGGATGTCAAAATACTTCAGCGTTCAGATGTGTGATTATAGGGGTAATTTAGTCCGAACCAAATTATTTGTCCTTATTGCAGCTAAGAAAAGGAGTGTAGATTAAATCTTAATTTCTGGGAGAAATGTGGATTTATACCTAATTTTTCCATAACTTTATTATAATTCAAGTTCAAACATAATTTTCTAAACAACTCAATCTTGTCATTATCTCTAACACGCCCCCGCAATCCCATTGTAATGCAATGAACATGGAGATTGACTCGTAATGAATGAATCTGGTCTCCTTCACATAGTGCCTGCAACAAACTTCTCCATATCAATCGGCATCAACTTCTTCACAACTTGATATTGCTTGAATCAGAGAGGAAGAAAGATTTGGAGGGACTATCATACCCTAGAAAGAAATAGAAGAAAAAAGAATTTATAGATTGAGATATATATTGAGATAGAGCAAATCAAGAGACTGAAATGATAGGAAGGATAGGAAGGATGAAACGAGTCAATTGAGAGACATAATTGATTGTGATGACTAGAAAGAAATAATAAAATAGGTGTGGAGAGATTGGAAGTTGGGGAAAAGAGTTCATCCTAGAAAGAAAAGAGAGAAAAAAAGGAAATAGGTTATACACTATCACTAATTAAGTGATTGGATCCTACAATTTTTTTTCATTTTAAAAAGAATCATGGATTGCTCGGAATTGTGGGATAAATAACGACTAAGAGATCAGTTTATTTGAAAAGAAAAAAAATCAACATAAAACTAGAACACATAAATAAATAAAAAAACAATAAATAAAAAAACAAATGAGGGTCGGGTGGGAGAAAATAATGTGGCCAAGCATCAGATTGCATTATTGTATCCAAGTATAAGACCCTTTGAATTTTCTCAATTCATTCGAGTAAAAAGCACAATACAATTTGCAAATCAACAGCCCGAGCAAATGCGTGACAGTGGTTGAAAAGAAAACCTGATAGAAAGGAGGGGTGATTTGTGTTGTGCTGTGCGAAGGAAATGGGAGTAAGCAGCTGAGAGAGACGGGACGGCAGATGAATAGAAAAGAAAAAAAAAAGTTTCAGATAGGGGACGGGAAAAAAAAATCAAAGGACAAAAAACACGAACACGGGTGAGGGTTCGTGTAGATTGCGTTAACCAACCTCATCCATACGAATTTCTTTACTATTGACAATGATTTAAACAACGTTAGTCGAAAAACTCTGATACCATAAAGAAAATCAGAATACATAGACTCGAACTTATTGTTTTATTGAATTGATCAAAATAATACAATGCATCTCCTTTATATAGGAGAGAATAGCTAAATAAGATGATAAATAAAACATTATTTAAGATTAACTAAATTTAAAATATAATAATCAGTTTTTTATTTAAACAACTATTTTATTTTTGATAATATATCATTTTTTTTAACTCCATTCTTACCTTCTTTGATTTTATCTTCTAATACCTTACTTCAAACGTTGTCGGGTTGGCAATGTTTGTTGTCAACTGATACGGTTTTTTTGACACCCACGCCTTTTAGCTCATAACTCTTTTGGCTCCTAGCTCTTGAATTTTAGCCTGTGACTCTTTCTTTTTTTATCAAAAAATCTTTTCAGTTTTCTCTGATGACTGCAATTTTGTTTTACCATTCTGACGAAGGGACCTGCCTTCATTGTTGAATCTAAATAAACCGATAAAATGGATGCCAGAAAAATATATGTTATGTGTAGAATATTTATTTATTTAAAGATAAAAAGTAAAGCTCTGATATCATATTATGATCAAGCGTTTATCGTTGTACTAAAACCAATTGTTGTTACTTGTTAGTAGAAGTGCTACTATATTTTCTTATATCACGTCCCCTTAAGCGTGGGCCTATATGAGGGAAGAGAGAGCCACCACTTGACTTGTTTTTTTTTTGTTTGGGAAGTGTGGGCCTATAGGAAAGAGTGAGGCCCAACATTTAGTTTTTTTGTTTTTGTTTTTAATTGTGCTGGAAACGGGGCTTGAACTCGGGATTTCATACCCTGATACCATATTAGAGAAATATAGAAGAGATTGTATTGATTGTAATGATAATACTGATAGAACATTACAATATTCGTAACATTATTAATGATTGATAGATCTCTATCTAAACTAAATAATCTATCCTAATAACTTTATTATAATTCAAATTCAAACATAATTATCTAAACAACTCAATTTTATCATTATCTCTAACAGTTTGGTTTTGCTTTCTCCTGAAAGAAGAAATATGTAAAAGGAGGAAATATTATGATGGTCCAGGACCACCATGTCATCATCTTTTAAACCAATCGAAATTTTAAACATGGAGGTTATTTTCTAAACATGTGGGGTCTAATTAAAATAAGTGGTTGTGATTGGTTCCGGACCAAAAAGTCATACTTGTGGCCGAACCATGATAAAATTTGTCAATTTCAAAGGTTATCGTACGTCATTAAAACTTAAAACCAGTGCCGAGTACGTCATTGTTGCATGTTTTCCAATTAAAGTTCTTTTCCGTAACTGTATGATTAGAATAACGTTGTGTCCCTAACAAAGTATTTATAATAAGCGACACAATACAAATATGAAGTAAAAACCAACGATATCGTAATCATATATATATATATATATATATATATATATATATATATATATATATATATATATATATATATATATATATATATATATATATATTTTTTTTTTTTTTCCTAAAACGAAATGAAGGGGGCGGGGATCGAACTTGATTAAGGGATTAGAACTTGAAATTGACTAGAAAATATTGACTTACCCGAGAGAATCCCTATTCCTTTCAAGCGTCTTTATGGGGCTGGAATTCGAATTGAGGCATGTCCCTATATGAATGTGCACTCTATGCCCCTAATGAAGGCGTCAATCTCCCTCGTTATATATATATATATATATATATATATATATATATATATATATATAATATAATAGTGTTGTTTAACTGTGCAAGGCACAGTTTATGTCCTCTGCAGATCATTTTTTTTTACGTTTGACTCTGTATATGTGAATGTATGGTGGAACATAGATTTGTGGGTGTTTGTTTTTTATTTTGATGGTTGTAGAATAATAGGTGAATGTGGCCCTATGAAAATAAAGTTTAAGAACATGGAAGATAATTTAATAAATTACTTACTATGGGGTCATGTAGAGAAAACCTAAAACCACTAATAAGTGTTTAGTACAAAGCTTTTGATAATTTACAATAGAAACCCATGTCAGTGTTTTTACAAGCTTGTTTTTTAATATTAAACATCAGACAAAAGATCATGCATGCTACGGTAATGCCAGAGATGCATGAGAAACGTTTGACCTAGTCTATTCCAGAAGCTGGAAGCAGAATGAGTCAAAAGCAAAAGTTCTTAGTGCTTATGAGGCACTCAAAAGAAGCCACATATTATCAATTATTAACATTCGCGAAAGTTAGAATGTTAATAATTTAATATGTTGCAGGCTGTTTGAAAAGTGAACACTGACTTTATTTATAGGGCATCTTGACGAACCTAAGCTGACAATACTTGGTTGGAACAGATTCTAGGTCTGTTCTTTGTTCAGCTTAGACTTCTTGGGTGGAGTTGTTTGCAGTGGATTTGTGGATGGTAGAACGGCTTCAGTAGAAAGAGCAGCTACATTGGATAAGCAATCAGAATCTGCATCTATGATTGAATCCATTGTTCCGGTTGTTTCGGTTTGTTGGAAGGTCAGCGTTCTCTTAGCCCCATAAGGTTGATCATGTTGCAGGTTTTCAAGGGAAGGGTATTTAGATACCTCTTCTAGGATTGTTTTTGTGGTAGGAGTAAAAAACTCTTTCTCAACATTTTGTTGTGTTGTAGAGGATGAAGATCCAATATGTTTTAAAGTGTTTGCGCCGACTAAAGCAGGCTCTTCTGCTGCAATTGCTTGCTCAGTTTCATGATATGCTTGAACCTCAGCTTCAGTGTACATCTTAACCACTGGGTATCGACGAACCATGCTGCCCTTGCAGGCTCGATCATAGTATTTGAGGAAACAAACGACATGTTTTTTTTTCGATTGTAGCCTCAACTTCTTTTGTTAATGGAGTATTATGTTTTTTCAATATAAAGCATATCAGGGAATGATTTGACAAGTTGTAATTGGTATATTTGTAGGGTTGAATGAGTGCGAACTACATACATGTTCAGCCAACAAGCCTGAGTTCATTTGCTGTGAAAGGAATCAGCTTTTGGATATCAAGAGATTTGATTGTTGCTTCAACAATAGTAGTGCCATTGCTTAGGAAAACACCCATAGTACCACAGGTTTTTCCGAAACACAAAAGTTTTTATTTAAGACAATTAAATGAATAGTACATATTTAGTAATAAGATTTAAAATCAACATTAATATTGCATCATTATTACCGAACAGTCACATTAGTAATTTCTTGACAAGTTGGACACCAAATTTTCCATTATGTATCTACGTCTAAGGCATTCAAACATTTCTCACATGCTTCAAACCATAATTTATCTTGAGCAGGCAGATAAGTTAAGTTTGCTTCAGTCCAAACAGCTTTAACCTGTATAATATAGTTTGAATGAATAGCTGTTTGAGTTTTACCTAGAAATAATTAAGGTGTTATGATTAACAATTACGTTTCCAATTGACGCCAGAGCATGATCCAAAGTCATGATTTCAGCAGTTCGTGGTGGATGGAAAAGCCTACATGTATCTCTATAACCATGAGTTTCAAGCAACACTTTGATTTCTGTTGCATGAGCTACATACCTGGGTCATAGATGCAAAGAATATGAAATGATTGATGTATATAACAACTTGAATGAGTACGACGATATGGTTACCATTCTTTTAAAGAGCGTTTCTCTTTGTGCTGTGGGTTATGTAAGAAATAAGCATTGGGCTTTGTTCCAAGTGATAGACCTGTATTTTATGGCTGAGTCCAAGAATGTATCTTGGATTGCCTACGTATCCTGTGTATTGTTCAGGAATCAAGCCTCACGTAGTTCCTGGAATGATGTATTTATAGGCACATGCCCTTCTTCTGCCCTAAACTTAAGACGGTTTGGTCTATTGACATAAATACCCTTTAATGGGCCTTGCCCTTTGCCCAAGTAACCCACTGGAAAATTGGGCTTAGGAACCTGGGTTGGAGCTCTGATATCGACTTGTATGACACCGACATGGGTGCTCGAGTTGACACACTTGCAAGATCTGGCGCCGTCAGCGGTGGTGATCACCGATTCATCTCGTATTCGACCCGATGTGGATAATATACTTGAACTTTTCCACATGCCAGCTGGACCAATTAGATAATTCCACGTGGAGGGGTGAAATCCCGTATCGTCATAAGCCCCCCAGATCTGTCTGAGCTCTTGAGGTCAGGTCTGATCTGTCAAAGGTGTATCTCGGCCACTGTCATCCAATGCTCAATTTAAATCGCCTGCAGACTTACTTCTGTGGAGTCCGACATACGGCCTTTCCATATCTGCTTTGCAAACTTTTTTATCTTAGCATTATCTCATCCCTAGGACTTATAACGTGTGGCTAAGTTGACATCGACTTCGATGCCGTAGCTGTCGAAGGAATGATGAGATGTCCAACTTGGGACTGTCTCGGTCGAGGTCGACTTCTCTGAAGAATCTGATTTGCCTGGATTTTGGAGTACGGCATGCGGATCTCGAATGTTAGTCTAACGATCTTGAGACTTTGCCTTAACGCCAAAAAAGATGCTTCTTCTTAGTCTTTGCCCTTTTTAACCATCGTTGTCGTTGGCTTCCATCTGTAAAAACAATTAGACGGTCATTTGGACTTGGCTTATTCTTTCCTTGAAAAATTGTTACATTTTTCCTTCTTTTCTTTGGTCTTTGAAGTAGACCATCTTGCTTTATTGCGGCCTTTGGCCTTATTTGCACATCGGCCTCTCTCATGTATCGATGCATATATGTCGATATCCGCCTCCAAGTATCATGAGAACCTTAGGTTTGGATCATATTTGGCCGATCTTTGTGACTAGGCTTTTGTTATAAATGCTGAAATTTTTACAAGTATTTGGTGTCAAACACTTTTGTTGCATGTCGATTCCCATTCCTTTGCTCGCTTTTTTCTCGAGTATTCAATGTCGACTTCGTTGTTGCCTCCAAAGTATAATGCAGATTCATCATCTTCGTTATACTTTCGGTGAGTTCCATTTGTCGACCTTATGTAACTTGTCTTCCATGCTTTAGCATTTTTGGACTTTTCTTTGTTGTTGCGTGGTAGAAGAGATGCCTGGTTGTCTCATTTCGTTTGTCGGAATCGATGCTCTTTCGGTTTGTCGATAGATATTTCCGCCACGATGTCCTAGTACTTACCGCTAAATATGACCGTAATACGTAAATGTCGCTCTGGATCTCGGTGTCGTGGTGTTTCTTTGTCGTTCATGACTCATGACACATGACTGCCGAGAGTTTTGGACTTGGTCCGAACTCGATGCCTTAGCCTTTTGGTTCCATGGAACTTTTAGCTTCACTGGCTGTCGATCGAAATGATCATGTTGCCCGGCCTCGATGCCCAAGTAAATTCTCTCTCTCTGGGAGTCGATTACGCCATTGCCGACTCGCACTTCGATGCCATTGCGTTTTATCCTATTAGGACTTGTAAACGCGTTATTTATCGACACTTGAAGGCATCCGACTTGCGGATCCTCGTAGACCGTTGAGTAGATCCTTTGCGGAGTGGATCCTCGAGATACGCCAGGCACTAGTCAAAAAGTCGCAATAACCATAGGGATAGTTCCCGAAATAAGAAGGCTCGTCCCGCCATGCTCGGCTAGGAGAGTTCCAAAAAAATAGCTCGACCCGCCAGTTCGGTAGGGTGAGTTCCAAAATAAGATAGCTCGACCCGCCAGTTCGGTAGGGTGAGTTCCAAAATAATATAGCTCCGAGGTAAGATGCCGAGTCGAACTCGGACTTATTACAGATTCACTCATCGGTGAGCTCCAAATATGACGCCTAATTTTATTTTGCTTCAATTTTTGCAGTATGTTGCTTGTCGCTTTTTGTTGTCTGTCTTTCACGATTCGATCCCTGGGACTTTTGAATTATGAATTTTGAATTCTGACATTTCCTTTGAATGTTGTTTGTGTTGTTGAATATTTGCCTAGGGTGTAGTCCTTTGGACTTAATTCCCTTGCAAAAGCGCCTTAATGGGGTGTAGTCCTTTGGACTTAATTCCCTGTGGCCCTCAAAGTGTAGTATGAGTACATGACTCATGGTACACTTGGATATGAGTCGACCTAAGACTGCATTGCCTTATCGGCTTGACTTGGCTATCTGGTCGGAGCTCGAATCGATTGCCTTGCCTCGTCGGGCTTCGACATGGTCGAATTGAAAAATCCTACTACTCATCGCCGCACTTCGTGGTGCTTCGAATCGGTCGAATAGGGTATACATCGTGGGATCTTCCAACCGCTTAGCATCGTGGCTTCTTGGCGGTCGGGAGTGATATAAGCTCTGTCGGTGACTTGGCTTTTTCACTGCTTTTATTTCTCTCGCATCGTGTCGAGGTGATATAAGCACCGCGGTGACTTGGCTTTATTCACCATATTATTCTTCGACTTCGTCGTGTCGAGGATTTGTAGTTGTGGTTGACTTTTGCCTCTTTTATCTTTTAATCACATGGACTTCTTTTGCTTTAAGGCTGGTCGAATTTTTTGCCTTTGCCATTTTGTATCGTGGTAGATTTGCAATGTGAAGGCTGTAAATCATAACAAACACAAAATCGTCTCGAGGAAAGACATGCTTATTAGAATATTTATGAAATTGTCACATGGACTTATTACAAGACATAAAAATGTAAAAGCAGTTAATTGAGATAAGGCTTAGCTTATTTGGTGTAGTCTGTTGGTATCATGCTTAGATGGCGGCGGACTTACGTAAGGTCGCCGAGAGCTCGAATATTATGCCGAGGCGAGCTCGGTCTTATTAAAGATGCGCTCAAGTTGAGCTTCAAATATGGGGCCGAGCCGACCTGCGGTTTTATAAAGATTCGCTCAAGTTGAGCTCTAAATATGATGCCGAGGCCGAACTCGGTCTTATAAAAGATGATGCCGAGCCGGTCTCGGTCTTATAAAAGATATGCTCGAGAGAGCTCCAAATATGATGCCGAGCCGAGCTCGGTCTTATAAAAGATACGCTCGAGAGAGCTCCAAATATGATGCCGAGCCGAGCTCGGTCTTATAAAGATACGCCTCGAGAGAGCTCCAATATTATGCGAGGCGAGCTCGGTCTTATAAAAGATACGCCTCCAGAGCTCCAAAATGATGCCGAGACGAGCTCGGTCTTATAAAAGATACGCTCGAGAGAGCTCCAAATATTATGCCGAGGCAAGCTCGGTCTTATAAAAGATACGCTCCAGAGAGCTCCAAAATGATGCCGAGACGAGCTCGGTCTTATAAAAGATACGCTCGAGACGAGCTCCGAATATTATGCCGAGGCGAGCTCGGTCTTATAAAAGATACGCTCCAGAGAGCTCCAAAATGATGCCGAGGCGAGCTCTCGGTCTTATAAAAGATACGCCGAGGCGAGCTCCGAATATTATGCCGAGGCGAGCTCGGTCTTATAAAAGATACGCCCAGAGAGCTCCAAAATGATGCCGAGACGAGCTCGGTCTTATAAAAGATACGCCGAGACGAGCTCCAATATATGATGCCGAGGCAGGCTCGGTCTTATAAAAGATACGCTCAGAGAGCTCCAAAATAAGATAGGTTATTTAAGTTGTAAAAACGTAAATAAATTTCCATGACGGCTCGTACCTGGATAGCTTGTAATGAGAGAGCTCGTACTGGGGAGATTAACAGCTCAGCTCGGGTTTTGGAGCCTGAGCTCATCCATGAGCCTGACCTGCCGAGCTCATGTTGAACTGTCTAATCTTTGCATCTTTCCGGGAACGATCAGGCATCTAAACTGACCCCGATCGGTACGAAATTTGGAGGGTTTGTTCGTCCCTCCTTCCTCTTCAATCTGACTGGTGGAAATTGTGTTTCACCTGTTTGATTAGCGGCTATAAGCCATCGATCAACCTGCTTTTTCTGCTCAGTTTTCTTGGATGCAGCAGCGTCCTTTTAACAACGATCGGGCATCAGAGAGAACTCCGATCGGCACGAAACTTTTAGGGCTTGTTCGAACCGCCTTAAACTTAAATCTGACCGGAGGATATCGCGTTTCATCAGTTCGATTAGCAGCTATACCCCTCTAAAGTTTCGGCTGTGTGTGCTGTGTTTTTGGTGGCACAAAGGCGACTTTCGAGATGAAAAGTACGCATTGAAACGGCCTTTGATCTTCATGAAATTTTGAGGCTTTGTTCGTCCCCTTTATTCTTTGATTTGACCGGTGGAGATCGTCTTTCAACTGCTCAATCTCTGTCCACGAAGCCGTAGATCTAATCTGCTGTGTCCATCTGCGTTTATGGCGGCGCAAAGAAGCATCATCTTTCCGGCGGCTTTGTGCCTCCAAAACGACTCTGATCGTCATGAAATTTTGAGAGTTTGTTCGTCCCTCTTTATTCTTTGATGTGACCGGTGGAGATCGTCTTTCAACGGTTCAATCTCTCGTCACGGCCGTAGATCTAATCTGCTGTGTCCCACTGCGCGTTTATGGCGGCGCGCAGCGGCATCTTTCCGGCGGCTTTGTGCCTCCAAAACGACTCCGATCGTCATGAAATTTTGAGGGCTTGTTCGTCCCTCCTTCCTCTTCAATCTGACTGGTGGGAATCATGTTTCAACGGTTGAAACTCCAGCAATAATCCGTCGATCTGACTGCGTTTTTGGTGGCTGCTGCGTTTTGGTGATACAGCAGATACTTTCCGGCTTCGATCGGGCACCTAAACGGACTCCGATCGTCACGAAATTTGGAGGGCTTGTTCGTCCCTCCTTATCCTTGAATCTGAACGGTGGGAATCTTGTTTCAACGGTTCAATTTTCGGCAATCAACCAACGATCAGACTGCGTTTTTGGCATTAAATTGATCACGAACCACCTCCTTGATCCATCACCGATAGAAGACCCTCCTTCTAGCGCCAATGACGATGCTGGATTTTGTCATGTATAATTTGAGGCCAATTTAATCTAGGGATGATAGAATCAAGGATGGTTTTGGGGGTGATTTTAGGGTTTTATGGCTGAGTCCAAGAATGTATCTTGGATTGCCTACGTATCCTGTGTATTGTTCAGGAATCAAGCCTCACGTAGTTCCTGGAATGATGTATTTATAGGCACATGCCCTTCTTCTGCCCTAAACTTAAGACGGTTTGGTCTATTGACATAAATACCCTTTAATGGGCCTTGCCCTTTGCCCAAGTAACCCACTGGAAAATTGGGCTTAGGAACCTGGGTTGGAGCTCTGATATCGACTTGTATGACACCGACATGGGTGCTCGAGTTGACACACTTGCAAGATCTGCTGGCTGCGGTGGTGATCACTGATTCATCTCGTATTCGACCCGATGTGGATAATATACTTGGACTTTTTCACATGCCAGCTGGACCAATTAGATAATTCCACGTGGAGGGGTGAAATCCCGTATCGTCAGATTGATGTATATAGCAACTTGAATGAGTACGACGATATGGTTACCATTCTTTTAAAGAGCGTTTCTCTTTGTGCTGTGGGTTATGTAAGAAATAAGCATTGGGCTTTGTTCCAAGTGATAGACCTGTATTTTAATTTACACCGGTATCATAAATGGTCTAATTAAATGTGGATGAAATAAAGCAGTTGTGGCCAGTAAATTATAAGAATGCCAACATTAGAGACCAAATAATTGCATTTGGTATGGCCCAATCATACAACAAAGATCGTTTTTTGCTTTACATGTGCTAGCTATTAAGGCTAGGTTATGTTTAAAAGCATATGCACAAAATTTCAAAATAATTAACTGAAAGTAACATGTAAGGTAGCATACGTTTCATTTACTATTGCAAGTAGTTATAGGAAAAGAGTATTGAACATCATGTAATGTGAATGTAATAATTGTAAAGTGAAGCATACCGTTATGTGTTGTCACTTTCAATCCATATGCAACAATCAAGGTTGGAATCTTGTATTTTGTGTTTATATCCACGTCGGTGTCAATCAAAAGGTCATCTCATACTCTCATTATCATAGGAATCATTCTGGAAAAGCATAGAAATAGTATACAGAGAAGAGTATTAAGAGGAAGCAATTTCTTATTGGGTAACAAAGTATCGTTTGTTAAAGAAATAGTAATTGCTAGTAAGAAAAAAACATACTCTTCGTCTATCACAACAAAGTCTCTAACTGATGTAGACTCATCGGTGTCTTGAATTGGTAAAGCATGGATAACCAAGGCTTTGATACCTAAGTAAATGATTACCCCATTTGGTTAATTATTTGAACAACGTAATCCGACTGTAGATAATTTTTAAAAGAGATTTTGATGAATACTTACAGACTGGACGATCTTGGTCAGCAAACCGGTAAAAGTCCGAGAACTTATCAAACGGAAAGGTGCAAGGTAAATCAGGGGGGATGGTCTCATGATAAGGCTCAACAAGAATCCTGCGATGCAATGTCCAAGTGTATGCATATTCCAAGACCCTGTATGCTGGTGGAGTTTCTTTCACAACCGCATTCGATATGTAGTACCTTTTGAACGGTTGAAGTGAGTTTATAAAGAAGGCTACACTCCCATCAAACATCACGATAGGCACTTTCGTACCCTATTTGATCAAAGGAACATATAAACAAATAATGTTAATCCAAAAGTCTTACTAAGGGTAAAAGCTAAACTAAGTCAATAATGGGCAAAAATATGTTACCTTCATATCTGTGACTATGCAGTTCCTATATAAAGGACCACCATCGCTTAGTTTGGGTTTACGGCGTTCAATGACCTGAACTAAGCATGTCCATTTCTTCTTTGAATCGGTGATTTGAATGCATCAAACAATGGCCTGTCCATTTCTGAGTATAGTGCAAAAGGGATTTTTGAATTTTTAATATGTTGAATATTATATTGTGTATATTGGCTCTAAAACAGGATTGTAACAGGAGTAATTATTTGGTAAAAAAATGAGGTAAATGTATAATAGGAAACAACATTGATTTGAAAGTATTTTTTGACGATTTTAAATATATCAAATTTCTACAAAACATTAAATTGTGTATTGCTAACAACTGGCTCGTATTCATGTATGTGCATCAACGGTTAAATGAATAGTAGCAGAAGGGTATTGTAATCACCAAATAGAAGAATGATCTGTAAGTAAACATACAAAAATGTATAAAGAAAATTAATTGCATTGTTATGTGGTCAATATTACAAGACTTCTTTATATACAACATTCCGTGTGTTAGTTTCTGTAGATCCATCAAAAGTCGGGTTGTTAATGAAAACTTTAACATGTGAAGAAGTTCTTGCACGAGACATTGCTACGTATAGCTGACCATGTGAGAACATATGTTCTTTTAGGTAGACCCCTACAAAGTCCAAGGTCTGCCGTTGAGCTTTATTTATTGTCATCGCGAAACAAAGTCGAACCGGGAACTGAACTCTTTTATAAGGGACCGGACAAAATTCACCTTTCGTTGGCTGCCAAGGAATCCTGGGTATGAAAACTTGTTTTCCTGTGAAATCTCCAATTACTATCTCAGCATGTATCACGTTTTTTGAGAAAGATTTGCAAATCAAACGTGTACCGTTACACAATCCCTCACCTGGGTCAATATTTCTTAACAAAATAATTGGTGCATTGTGTTTCAAAACAAGTCTACGTGGAGGTAAGCCATTTGGTGACAAACTATTCAACATAATTCAACTTCTACACCGGGAAATTTCTGTATGATATGTTCGTTAATCTCATCGACAAACAAGTTTTTTGTTGTAAGGATAGCTCTGTTTACAAAAGGGATATGAACATCAGCTATTTCTTTTAAATCTGGATACACGACTGAGATAAATTCATCTAGATTAGTGCTCACAAATAACTATGTATGGCAAATATGCTCAGGCAAGGAAACCATGTCAATATCTTTAGTTTGATTTACACCATTGCTCATGGATAAAAGAAAATATGTGAATTGTGGATCTAAACGTGCACGCATGTTTGAAAACAGCTGTAGCTGTATGAGATTTGGCCACAAAGGAGACTTAATCAGAGAAGCATTAATAGTTTCTGCTTTAGTCCCCTTTGTAACCACTGGTAAGGTTTGGCGGAAATCACCTCCTAAGACAACTACCTTTCCACCGAAATGTTAGCAGACTCCATTAAATCTTTGAGCAAGCTATCTAAGGCCTCAATAGCAGCTCTTTTTTCCATTGGAGCTTCATTCCAAAGTATCAATTTTGATTTTTTGATAAGTACAACCAAAGATGACTGTTTACTAATTCGACATGTTGAAACATCCTCTAAATCAATTGGTATTTTGAATCTAGAATGAGCAGTCCGACCCCCGGGCAATAAGGAAGCAGCGATGCCTGATGTAGCTGTGGCTAAAGCTATATGGCCTTTTGACCTTACGCAAACTAAAAGAGCACGGTAAAGAAAAGTTTTCCCGGTCCCACCCAGACCATCTATGAAGAAAGCTCCTGGTTTGTTTTGGTAAACAGCTTCTGTTATACATGTAAAGGCTGTTTTTTGTTCAGCATTAAGGAGTTCTTGAGAAGACAAATCTAAATCGGAAACAATAATATTCTGTTCCATTTTTAGTTCTCTCCTCGGGTCACGTAATTCATCAGAACTGTCTGAAAAAGAATCTGGGCAAATGTTAAAGTGTTTTATATTTTTACCCATGCCAATCAAAAAGAAATTAATTTGGTGCAAGACTTTTTTCCTAATTAAATGGTTTGGTAAGTTAGATTGATGAGCAAGTCAATAGACATGTTGTTTTCAAACTTAGACCATAAATGAGAAGGATTGTTTGGACATGAATGCACCAGTAGGTCAGGAAAAAGCTTTCTAAGCGCATAAGGCATATTGTATAATGCAGCTTCTGACATGCATTGCTCTTGGCTATTATTTTGTTCGCACCACGGCATAGGTTGCTTCATGATAAGTCGGAAACAAACACCGTCATTGACATGCTAAGTGTAGCTGTAATATCGCTATGTACCATGATCCACCCGATTACGCATTGAAAGTATAAGATTCTGATCTAGTCAATCAAAATACATAAAATAATAATATCTAAACCTATGTTCGGGTCAAATTATACGATTTTTAACGATATATTTTATATCAATTTTCCCCATATTCTTATGATTTTCATAGAAATCAAGCTTTATATTGAAATATTGAGTAAATGATATTTTTAATGAGTTAATTTCAAAATGTATCAAATTTAGTGCTTAAATGATGATTTATTATTATTTTGGAATTATATTACATTTTGGTATTATTCATTGATTAATTAGAGCCTACAAGTGTTCAAGATTGGAATGGACAAGTGTCAAGGATAAGATCAAGGAGGACAAGTCATGAATCATCTAGAATATCCAAGAGATAAGGTTTGTTACAATGGATAAGGATGGGGTGTTAAGAGATAAGGACAAAGAATCAATAGATTCAACTCTGCATACCAAAATCGGCGTTACGAGACAGAATCATGTTTCTATAAGGAACCGGCGTTCCGTAGCGCAGAATTCAATGCCGAGAGCTCGAAGACAAATTTGAATCATGTTCCACACCTGTAATCAAGGCGTCTACATGCCTCGAATCGAGTTCAAACTCAAATCGGGCGTTCAAGATCTCTCGCCATCGATTTCCTATAAATACCCAAGCAGATCCCAAACTCATTAGGAATGAATTACATGAGACATTATAGATCGATTTTCTTCCACACCAAAAACACAGAGAGCTCCTTGCCCTTCTGGGCCGATCATCACCCAAGCCTTGTGCTTGGGTGATCCGGGTTAGATTAGGTTTTACTTCTTTTTTTTCCTTTTCTTGTTCGATCACCATGATGATCTCTCAAGCTTTGAACTTGGGAGCACGGTCATGTAATATTTTTCAAAACTTCTATTTCTTGTCCATGGATGATCTTGTGAGTTTAATTTTAAAGTTGTTTTCTTTCCTTTGATTATGTGTTATGCAATCGATAACGAAAGTTGTATTGCTATTGATGTTTACCAGATGACGAAAGTCGGTGTAAACCTTAGATCACCATAGGAAAGATGAGATTTTTAACCTTGACATAACGAAAGTTGATAGGTTGAATCTACAGGTTGTTAGATTGAGAGATCTTGCACCTCGCTTTTATGATGTGTTAATCTTTAAAATCGAGAGATAGAAGATTACTTAAGAGAGGTGAACCACAACTTGAATTAAATCATCATAAGATAATCTAGTGGAAGAATTAAGGGGTTGGGATGGTGGATCATGTTTGTTCTATGATTATATTGCTTTAGTCGTTATCATGGGTTCGTTAGTTTCTTGTTTTTCGTAGTTGTAGTTTTATTTATGTTGGTTCGCAATTATTGTTTCCTGGCTTTGGATTAATAGTCCTTCATTCAGCTTTACTTGTCTGCTTTTAGTTTTAGTAATAACTAGTAGTAACAATTGGAAAGATTAACAAAATTAGATTCAACGACCCAATTCCTGTGGATCGACCCACTTTATCTCGCTATACTATCAACTACCCGGTGTTTGGCTTAGAGTTAGTTTTGCATCTAAGTATGGGTTTATAAATTTTCTTTTGTTTAAATGATGCAAAATACCTCTCAACAAAAGTGGCGCCGTTGCCGGGGAATCGGTGTTCTGTTGAATCTACTTGAGTTAATTCTTGATTTTGTTACAATTTACTGTGTTCAATAAAAGTAGCGTTAACTAAATTGAGAGTTTTTATTTTTGCCGTGTTTCGATGACCGTTTGGTTAAGAATGTGCAAAAAAAAATTTTACTCAATTTGTTCAACGTGAATTATGTGTTTAGGTGATTTCTAATCTGACCCCTGTGCTAAAAATTTATCTGTGGCTGTTGCCTGTGCTATATGTGTGTTGAGTTTATGATTAGTTTTGGGTTGCTGTTATTTTTCCTGCCTATCTGTGCATTTTTGGAAATGGACGAGCGTTCAAGGCATCCGAACGCCCGTCCAAGTTTATAATATGCGGTGGAACGCCTGCTTGAGTGATGAAACGCCTGCTCGATGTGAAATTTTCAGGTGACGCCCGTCTTGAAGATGGAACGCGACGTTCAAATAGTTGGACGGGCGCCCAACCCCGAGTCCAGGTTCCAATTTCTTCCTGTCTTGATTTATAACGCTTTATTTGACTTGGATGTTTTTAATATGAGCTTATGTGGCTATTTATTTTTACGTAGATGTTCTGAACTTGTATGTTTACACCTTTCCATCTACGGATCCATGTTAAATAATTGATTCACTTTAATATACTTGATTCATCTATGCAAGTTATAGTGACTGTCGGTTCTCGTAAGCTATAACTGGTCTTATTGTTAGATAGTAGCTAATGTCGGTTTTCCGTATGCTACACACCGCTGTGATGAATCTTTTAAGCTTTGAGACTTATGTGCTTTCTTGTTATTTTGTAACTCATATGGGTAGCTACTGTCGGTTTTCCGTATGCTACCATCGCGTCTTATGAGTTATATCTGTTTAGTATAGCTAACTGTTGGTTTTCCATAATGCTATCACTTTTGATGAGTCTTAAGCGCGTCTGCTTACACGCATTGTAATGGGCAAAGATCACAGCTGCGTTTATCGTAACTTTGTCATTATTTGGTAGACGTTTATTTTATACATGTCATGTTGCAAATTAAGGGCTAGTTTTCTTCCTTTTATTTTCTTTTATTTGTGCATCTCATTTAGTTGCATGTCATCTAGTTGCATTGTTTTCTTTTCTTTAAGGGGTCGTAGTCACCGTAGGTTGTCTTCACAACTGCTCACCTGAGCTTTGCGTTTTTTTCTTTATTAGGATTACATATCATGTAGTTTGCATTGTAATGTAGTTGCACCTAGCCTACTATTTTGCAATGTCCATGTATATGTTCCATCCTTATCTCGAGCTTAATCAAAACATCTCATGATTTATTCTCCTTGTGTTTTCAATGTATAATTCTTTTTCCCCGTAGACTCTTTTTGCACTCGATCATCAAGTATGCAGGACACTTTTGATAGGCGTAAGCGCTTTCACGTCGATGTCGGTATTCTGTGATGCTCCACAAGTCTCACCGATCTATTCAAGCTTACTTGGATTTGTGATGCTCCACATTTCCAAGGCTAGTCAAGCAATTTTGGTTCTTGAGTGATTCTTTCCGCACTGCCACTTGGAAATACAATCGACTAAGTTCCTAAACTTTTTATTTCTGTACAACTTGAGGACAAGTTGCAATCTAAGTGGGGAAGGGATTAGATTAGTATCTACATTCTTTTGCCATATTAGTCATATTTCTATGAAAATGCTAAATTTTTCAAAATTTTTGTTTTTGTCCCAAGTAATTTCATTTCACTTGCATGCTAGTTTTATAATCTGCACCTTTAGTTGTTATCGATGGTCGTGTCATATTCTAAGAATAGATTTAGTAGATCGACACTCACTTGAATTTCATTTCACGAACCTATTAGATGAAGAACCAAATATAAAATAGTCTCCGGTTAGTTAAAGGATAGCCAACTCTCGGTGCGAGATAACACTTATTTAGCATTGATGAAAGTTAAGAATTAAGTACTATACTCATGCTTAGAATCTCAAGACCTTAGTGTTCTTGAGAACCTTAAAAGTCTTGAATGTGTTAGAAAAGATACGATCAAGAGTTTCCAAAGAATTTGGGCGAGAATATAATATCTTATTTATATATATATGATAAATTTCACCTCGAGTCCATTTGGATACCGCCCCAATTGGGGAGTGTGGTTTACCTTGACAAGACGGGTTTGAGTGATCTCAGGGTGACTCTTCCTCTAAAGTAGGGGAGAGTGTTATACTTTTGAGACACGAGAAGTTTGTGTTTTAGAACTCGAGTCGAGTTGATCTAAACCCAAAGAGAGACTGGAAGGTATTTTCTTGACACCAAGTAAAAGAATTTAAATGTGAGTTAGTTACTTTATTCTTGACAAGTAATTTTTGTAGGGTAAGTCTTTGTGAGATGAAATGAAACTTTCGTTTATTTAACCGGATGATCATTAGTGCTTGATTTAATACATCAAGAGAGGATTGGTGGAAGTTTAGTAGGTTCTCGCACACACAATCACCGAGTGACTTCGATTTGTTTGAATACTAGCTTGTCGTGAGCACGACTACATCTAAGTGTCGTTATGTGGATTCTTGATAGTATGTTTTGCTTTTGTTTTGCTCGGGACGAGCAAAAAGCTAAGTATGGGGAGTTGTTCAGGGTCAAATTATACGATTTTTAACGATATATTTTATATCAATTTTCCCCATATTCTTATGATTTTCATAGAAATCAAGCTTTATATTGAAATATTGAGTAAATGATATTTTTAATGAGTTAATTTCAAAATGTATCAAATTTAGTGCTTAAATGATGATTTATTATTATTTTGGAATTATATTACATTTTGGTATTATTCATTGATTAATTAGGAGCCTACAAGTGTTCAAGATTGGAATGGACAAGTGTCAAGGATAAGATCAAGGAGGACAAGTCATGAATCATCTAGAATATCCAAGAGATAAGGTTTGTTACAATGGATAAGGATGGGGTGTTAAGAGATAAGGACAAAGAATCATCGGATTCAACTCTGCATGACCAAAATCGGCGTTTCGAGACAGAATCGGCGTTTATAAAGAACCGGCGTTCGGAGGAGAGCAGAATTCAATGCCGAGCTCGAAAGATACATGGAATCGGCGTTCCACAAATGTGAATCGGGCGTTACATGCCTCGAATCCTGAGTTCAAACTCAAATCAAGCGTTCAAGATCTCTCGCCGATTTCCTATAAATACCAGCAGATCCCAAACTCATTAGGGAATGAATTATGAGACATTATAGATCAGATTTTCTTCCACACACCAAAAACACAGAGCAGCCGCTCCTTCTTGTTTCAAGGCGATCACCCAAGCCTTGTGCTTGGGTGATCCGGGTTAGATTAGGTTTTTCTTTTGTTTTCCTTTTCTTGTTCGATCACCATGATGATCTCTCAAGCTTTGAACTTGGAGCGATCATGTAATATTTTTCAAGAGCCTTCTATTTCTTGTCCATGGATGATCTTGTGAGTTTAATTTTAAAGTTGTTTTCTTTCCTTTGATTATGTGTTATGCAATCGATAACGAAAGTTGTATTGCTATTGATGTTTACCGTATGACGAAAGTCGGTGTAAACCTTAGATCACCATAGGAAAGATGAGATTTTTAACCTTGACATAACGAAAGTTGATAGGTTGAATCTCTAGGTTGTTAGATTGAGAGATCTTGCACCTCGTTTTATGATGTGTTAATCTTTAAAATCGAGAGATAGAAGATTACTTAAGAGAGGTGAACCACAACTTGAATTAAATCATCATAAGATAATCTAGGGAAGAATTAAGGGTTGCGGGATGGTGGATCATGTTTGTTCTATGATTATATTAAACCTACGAGGGGGTTTATATTACCAACATTTTTATGGTGCAATTACTCCAAGAACATAGGTCAATCCAAAATCCAAGCTAGATGAGAAGCCACAGTCTTCCAACGTGTGTCTCCTAGCAACACCAGGTGGATGGTGTTTCAAGCCGCCGGACCTCCTCGATATGCTACCTTAGAAACCCCGAAGTTTTCTAAAACTCAAACCCAAGGAAAATAGCCGAAATTTCTAAGCTATTTTCCTCCCAATATGTCGTGTATTATATGTGATATGAGGCTTGTGAGTACTCTCTTTATATAGGAGAGAAGTCATTGTCCTCCAAGGATTTAATTAATTAATACACAATCAATTAAATCAATCCTTTTCCTTAAAAAGATAAATCCAAAATATTCCTAAATTAATTAGGATATACAAAAGATTTTCTTTTCCTTAAATTATTTAACAAAGAAATAATTTAATCACATATATTATAATTATCAAGAAAACAAATTTCCTAATAATAATAATAAGGAAAATGCAGCCAAACCTATTAGAAAATAGGTCACACGCATTCTTCCATTAAATTGGGCCGAGTCCACGAAAAAATTCTTTTCAGTGTATTTAATTATCTAGTCCGGGATCCAACTAAAAAATTAATCCACATATAAATTAAATAGTCCAATCCAACTATTTAATTATAATTGAGGTGAAACGACGAGAAAACATATATGCTATATTAGGAGCCACATCGGGGACCATGGACCCATATTCAGTAGCTACAATAAATCGAATAAAATTATTCGTCAGACCGAACAATTATATCCAACCTATTAATTCCGGGATTACACCACCATAAACCCGAAACTGTACTCTGCTGAATATAGATATAAACTTACACTCAACTATGAGTCATAAGGTGTCCACTGATATAATCATTACATATGGAGAAATCCTCCATAGACCGTTCACTTCGATTCGGGATATCTCCGTAAACCCTTCTCGAAACATATTATCCTTATTTACCATTAACCCCCTAGTGATCAATTAGTTCATAACTAATATAATATGAATTAGGCCCATCGATCAGTTTCTAGGGTTAACAAATAAGGGAACTGTCTGTCTACTTCCCGAGAGAAGGAATGGATTCCATATCTGTGACAGCACATACTACTCACTCATCCTAGAATAGAGCCAATGAGAAGTGTTGGACCACATACTAAGAAGTGATCCTTACTAACACATCAAACCTACCCTAGTCTAAGCAGTTGTCTGTGATCACCTCAGGATTGAGATTAATCCATATATGATCATCTTGTGATTCGATAAGACTTCCCGATTACGGAATTATATCGAGAACTCAAATCAAATCGGTCCAGCCCTATATGATTATCATCATATATAAATACCCCATTAAGTACCCTATTACCGACAGTCCGGATAAGACCGTCACACCTAATAGTGTTCTGGGCGCATTATTAGCAAATTAATCTTGAGACCCGTACTCAGATTAATAAACGCTACGGACTAAGTAAATTTTAAGTGCATCTCACTAACTCAATCCTCTTGTGTATAGTCATACACTGAGTTATGTGATTACATAAACGAGGTACTTAGAGTTTTCTGTAATGTATTAATATTGGCAATAAATGTGAATAAATAAGATGAAATAAATTATGTCATTTATTTAAACAAAACAATTACAAATTGTCTTTCGGGCATAAAACCTAACACTAAGGTGTGTGTATGATGTTGGGCATCGGACCTTACTCAAAAGCAAACGTAAAAAGTAATGCTCGCCTTCAGTCGGTTGAACTATCATTACCTTACCAACTGAGTTTCCCCTTGCCCGTAGTTTCCAAATTTTTTTATCTTGTAACCAGACAAAGTGATCTGGGAATTCTGAGTAAGTACACATTTTTTACTTTGCATTAGAATCTGTTTGGTTCATTTTGAAAAATTCAGTCAACATGGTTTTTTTATTCATAGGATTCTAAAGAACATTTCAAAGAAGTTGCTTACGCTTAAAGGTTACTGGCTGGTAATTTTCTAGATGCAAATGCATCTGTATGACTGGAGGCTTCATTTCAGTAAGCGAAAATCTAAAAATGCTCCATAAAGATTCAGGCGTTGAGATCCATCGCCCACTTCTATATTGCTCTATCTCATTCACCGCGTTGTTGTTATCTAAACCTACCTCAGATTGGTTCTTATGCAACAAGCTGAATAAAATACGATCACTTCCCTTGCAAATGTACTTGTAAATGTACTTCACAGCTTTTATAGTCGAACAAACCTCAACATTCATGTGACAATCAAATTTTGCTAGAAGGTAAGGGTTGTATGGTACAACCCAACGATTGTCCAACCAAACATTTCGTACCTTTACTCTTGTATTGTTATTTCGCGTACGATAGTTTGGGTAGGCGTCATTTGTCACATTTGTTTTGGCGTAGAAAGTTTTAGGATAGAAGTTTTTGCAAGTTCCGTTTTTTTTTTCATACACACATTAGTAGGATTTTTTTCACCACAAGGGTCATGTAACATGTGCTTTAGAACCAGCCTATACAAATGAGGATGAGTAACCTTATTAGGTATCTCAGCACAAACAAATCTATCAAATTCTTCAGGGCGGTACACTTTGCATTGTGGTTTAAGTATCAACAGGAAATGTGCATGGGGCAGACCTCTCTTTTGAAACTCAATGACATATGTGTACGCTACAACCGAGGCAAATATATTTTGTTTGAACAATTCATTTTTGAGCTCCTCTAATTTAGCCCTAAAAACCCTACAAACAAGATCAGGCCTATCTTGAGACTGCTCACCATGTTTTAAATGTTCCTTTATCTCTGGCCAATTAGAGTTGCATGTCATTGTCAAAAAAAGGTATCAAATACATAGCATCTAAGTACTTTTTCCTCATGTGCCTAGGACCACCTATGAACGTAGCAGGCAAGACAACACGTTGACCTATCTGGCCACAAACTTTTTCACCCGTTTCCAAAGCATCAGCAACTCCTTGTAAAAATTCATGCCTAAGGTTTTTTATGACGGTCAAATTATACCCGTAAAAGTCATCAACGTTGACCTTAAATCGAGATTAATAATATATATTTCATATTAAATCACTTGTTTATATTTATTATTTAATGTTATGTGATTTATATTATGTAAATTGGTATTTAGCCGTTTTCATTATTAAACGCCGATTTATTGTGCGATAAATGTTTATTTTGTAGATCACAACAAATCGGGAGGATAAATGTCATTCAATCAAAAGATCTCAAGATAATAAGGAAGAAAATCGGAGCATTAATCAAGAGATAAATTAGAGAAATCGAGATCAACATGCAAGCGTGGAGTGGGGAACAAGATAGACGAAGAAAACGTGTTAAATATGCCAAGTTTAGGTTCGGTCGACCGAGAGCTGATGCTTGATCGACCGAGTGTCACCTCTCGGTTGACCGAGCCTCGGTTTGGGTCGGTTTTCGGCTTTAATCGTGTTTATCTTCTAGAATCACCCTAAGTCGGCAAAAACTCCTATATAAGCGACTTTCGAGAAATTGTAATTCATATTCATATTCATTCAATAATACCATACAATTCTATTTTGATATTTTGATACAATGTAGCATAATTAGATTGAAGGTTTCAAACAATTTAAGGGTTGCAATATGTAAGCCTTTATTTTCTGCTTTTTTCTTTCAAGTAATTAATCCCTCCCAATTATGCTTTATCGTTTGAGTTAGTTAATTCATAGCTAGATGATGTAGATCTAGGCTATGACGTCGTGGATGTGGCGAAGCCTTGTCTATGAGGATCCCATAACCTACGCCATATGTTTAGTTTCTATTCATGAATCTACTTGATTTAATTAATGCGTATCTATGTTAGTTTATATGAATACTTTACGAATTCTTGCTTTTACTCATTGCTCGTATGATGAAACGCCGAGAAATATATATTCGGGGATTGAATCTGGGATGAAATCGTTCGGGTGACCGAATGGAATCATTCGGTCGATCGAGTGTCTATGCTTTCGGTCGACCGAGCCTCCCGCTTTATCCGTTAAATAGCCACGTCTTTATGGTTAGGTTAACTTAATAGAATTTATTATCTCAAAGAGGTATGGATATGGCTACGTTACTCGCTTAGTTTAATTAAAACGTGTAAGAAGGAAATACCAATATAAAACTCTTAGGTAGGCTTATGAATTGATCTTCGGACGCTCAAATGTTATCTAGGTAGGTTTATATTCGGGAATTGCATGCACCGCTTATACGTCGTCGTAGATTAGCATGAGACTATAACTTGGTAATTGCTAGTTGGACGAGAGCTTGAGTAATCGTTTAGGAAGTACGCTAACCATAGGAATGTTGCCTGGACGAGGTGTACGGTTAATATCGGCATCCTTAGAGTAAGTAGCGTGTGAGTTATATGAGATGGAGGCACTAAAAGCGAAGTCACGTAACAATATCACGGTGATCTAGCGACCTAACGGGTGCTAAGTCAAGTTTAAGGGATGACTCCGTAGCCAATCTAAGATAGATACAAACGGATTGACAGCTTAATAAGTTCGGCTTTATTATATAAATTATCTAGGTCCAAACGATAAAGACTATAATTGGGGAGGTTAATTACGTTGTGTCGAGTCGTGTCTTTACCTTTCTTGTCTTATGTTGGTCGTGAACCGCCTCTATGTCCTTGACATGTTTAATTAATTGTTTGTATATAAGATGATCCACAATTGGTTCCTGTGGGATCGACCTTGATTCACTATGGCTATATACTACGATGGGCTAGTCCTCTTGCTAGTATTGGTTTATGGTGGTCAAGTATTTTATAACCCGATTGACCACGTCATCAAGTTTTTGGCGCCGTTGCCGGGAACCAACGGTCAATTTTATATATAAATAATTTTCTTATTCATGTCAAGTTTTACTGCTTTTGAGAGTCTGCTTTTACGTTTTGAGTCCTCTGGTTTATGCTCTTCATCTCGAAAATTCCAAATTAAAAAAAAAAAAATAAATAAATAAATAAATAAAAAAAAAAAAAAAAACATTTATTCGGTCGACCGAGAGACCTCATTCGGTCGACCGAGCACTTATAATATTTTTGTTTTGTTCTCGTTTCGCTTACACGGTTTCGATTTGTGTTTTTCGAAGTCGGAATTTCGCGTCTGCATTTATCCTCAGATGTTTAATCCGTGAGTCCGATAGCGACATGGGAAACCATGTTAAAAATCGATCTACGGTCTGTTTGTTTTGTTTTTCTTCCGCTTGCGAAAACCAGGAAGCAATAATCCAAGTCAATAATTTTTGGCGGGCGAGAAAAATAACCCAAAGAAACATGTGGAGCTACGAATCTAAGATGGGAAAAGCGATGGAAGCAATACCTTTAAAGCACAAAAAGATGGCTCCGAAAAATTTTTAAAGGCTTAAATTCTTCGTGGTACAATGTTGAAGGCAAGGTACTACCTTTTTTTGCTTATGTTTTACTACCTTTTGGTTTTTTGAGCATAAGTTAGCCTATACATGAATCTTAGTAAGAATCTTAGCCCGGAGTTGGTTTGTAAGAATAATTCTATTAGTGTTGAAGGTTTTGCCCCATATCCTGCCTCATCTAGAGGTGTAGGAAACATGTAGTAGTTGAAGGAAGCAAAGAATAAAGAGTTCCTCGTAGTTCATTAAAATCTCTTTGTCCTATGCATGAGATTGCTTCTACCGGCCAGGAGCAACAAATTGTGTAGTTTAAGCATTCAAAATCTAAAGTAGACGTTGAGTTTATGGTGATGGCTTCTCGGTGAACCCACCTTAAATGACACGAGATTACGCTTTGGGTGACAATTTAGAAATCGGAGACTCTTAGTACATTGGTTCGAAATGGTCTAACCATGGTCAAGCGAGTTCAACCGAAGCTTCGGCTCAATCAACTCCCTCCACGTGTGATGTACGTTACAATAGCTCAACAAGACTTAGCATAGCCGATAAGCCTTCGGGCTAAACGGGGCTTAATCTTGACGGATTGGCCTGAACTGTCACATATGTTCCAACGAATAAGACAGCGTAGGCTTGCCTACATAACCGACCTTATTCGGAGTACTTTGATTCATTGTTTCTTATTGTCAAGGCCAAAACCGTAATTAGTAACCGTAATTCACTAATTCCTAAACGAGAGCCGAGGTAAGAGCTTTATATAAATGGTATGGATAAATGTCGTTTCCTAGGTCTCACAACCAAGGGAAGGGTATAAATCCGCAAAAGAAACAAGGCCACCTCTTATAGTGCTCAGAGGGGTCAATATCTCGCGATCCAAGAATGATAACTGACAAGGATAACCTTTGGAAAGTCGAGCTGAGGACTTTAAACTCAGAACTACTTCTTTAAAACCCTTAGGATTTCTTTTTAGGATTTTAGGTTTTGTTTTCTTTGAGTCAAATAAGAGTAACGTGACATATGTTGAGGTTTTTTATTTTGCCGTGTTCCGATGGCCATTGGGCTAAGGATGTGCAAAACTTTTTTACTCAATATAGGCCACGTGAAATAGAGTTCCTAGGAGAGTCAAGATATTGCTAAAGAAAAGGAAATTTAGCAATCCACCTTAAGATGGAAGCATTAAGAGAGCTTGAGAATTATTGAAAATGTAACAGAGAATGATTGGTGCAAACAAGAACAATTTTGGTCAACTTCCAAAACCTTTTAGAATGGTGATCCAAGTGAAAATACAAAGTAGTGTGCAATACATTCTGCAACTACCCTTATCCTTTCATTTATACCTTTTCACACTTCAACCTTTTCGATCCTCTCACCAATCTGCCCCAATAGTTCACATTTCTAACCATTCTTTCATTGCCTCTCTTTCTTTCCATCCGTTTCACTCTCCCACCCAATCTCGATGCCTTAACCCACCCATAAACACAATTTCTTACCCACCCTTTATCTTTTCTTCCCATCCTTATGTGTATCTTTTTCTAAACCCATTATACTCTCAACCTCCATTTTGTTTACAAAATACCTTTGTGTTGCGGAATTTGAAATATTGCTAAGCTTTAATGATTATCTTTTATCATTTTGATTTTCATGATCCTAGTTGGGGTAAGTGTAGCTCTGCCCCTAGCTAGATTTTAAAGGTTTTTGGTTCAATCAAAGTACAACTTATCTTTCTACCGGAAGTTTTAAATTTCACACTTTTCCGACTATTCCGGCATCTCTAGATGATAAGTTTTGTTCTACATTATCACACCGATCCGACCTTGTTGATGACGGTTATGACTTTTACGTGATACATTGGGTTATTAGTAATTTCGAGGAGTAGTTACATCTCCCTAAGTTGTTGATATCCAATGCAAGCGAGAAGTTTCTACGCTAAGTATTTGATTTTATCTTTAGCCAATAGGTCGCATTCAATCTGTTATACCTTACCAAGTTTCTCTTTTCCTGGATTGAATACCTTTTCGATAAAGTCACCTCGTGTTTTCCCACTTGGGGTAATGCTTTTGATCTTTGTCTTCCACCACCCGGTTTTAAGAATATTTAGGCGGTGGAGGTTGTGAATAAAGCCCACCATCTTTAGTTGCTTGTTTATTTTTCTTTCTATTTAGTATTTTTCTTTTGGTTTCCTTGTCATTGGTTGTATAAAATAAAGTGGCTTAAAATGTTTTAAGGTATGTATACCTCATTACTGCCACATTATTTTATAACTTCCAAAGGCATGATATTTTACGGTTTCGTGGAGTTTGTTTGCTTATATACGTGATGTGTCTATCTCTCCACGACGTCTTTGAAATTTACTCCGATGTTCTTCCTTTACTTGAGAGCCGTTTCCAGAGCTAAGTCTTTTCTTAACTTCTCACTTATTTTTGTCATTGAGGACAATGCCACGCTTAAGTGGGGGGTAGGAGACTTAGCCATGTTATGTTATAATTGAAAATTGAATGAAACGGCACATGATTGAAAAAAATTGAATAAATACTATATTATGTATCTCGTACTTTAGAATTGTGAGTTCCTAGCTAAGAATTGATAGGAAAGGAACCAAGTTTCATGAGTACGTGATCATTTTATACTTATGCTAAGTAAATTTAAGGATATTCATGTTTGGTTGTTGCGAGTAGTTATTTATTATTCAATTACTCAAATCAGAATCGAGTATACCGCAAAAAATCATAATAATCAAGAAATTATGTGTACATTGCATAGATGATTGGTTATGTAGACTTAGTGTCGATACTTATTGGTCGATGTATTCTTATCTTCTTGCCAACAAAAGCGGAGTAATAAGCTTGAGACGCACTGTGTTTTAGCAAAATGTTAGACACTTTGGGCTTGTAGTAACATTACCAAAGTAGCCCCGCGCTTGTGGTAATATTCGATGCTATACATGATCTAAGATAGGGGGATACTCTAAAAAGTTTTCTTCCTTGAGATTTATAGTATTTGAAAAATATGAAGATATGAAAAGAATATTCAACTCTTTAAGAGGCTTTGAGTAGTACTCGGTCTCCAAGTCCAAAAACCCTATAGATACGCTCTTGCTTATTGCTCTAGTGCTTCAAAAATTTAAAGGCTTGAGAAGTATGAATGTTGAGGTTGGTAGGTTGAGATTACGAATTCTGCATAAACTCTAATCTTGCTACGAATATATAAAACCTAATGCACATGCACACATCACTTCGATTCATAGTGAGTAGTGAATAATGGATATCTTATAAGCATGACTAGTATGAGTTGACTTGAGTTTCTTGTGTAAGTATGATTTGACCATAGAAAATGTTGTCTTGGGGAATGACTTATTGATGATTTGTTCGGGACGATCAAAGTCTAAGTGGGGGGTAGTTGATGACGGTCAAATTATACCCGTAAAAGTCATCAACGTTGACCTTAAATCGAGATTAATAATATATATTTCATATTAAATCACTTGTTTATATTTATTATTTAATGTTATGTGATTTATATTATGTAAATTGGTATTTAGCCGTTTTCATTATTAAACGCCGATTTATTGTGCGATAAATGTTTATTTTGTAGATCACAACAAATCGGGAGGATAAATGTCATTCAATCAAAAGATCTCAAGATAATAAGGAAGAAAATCGGAGCATTAATCAAGAGATAAATTAGAGAAATCGAGATCAACATGCAAGCGTGGAGTGGGGAACAAGATACACGAAGAAAACGTGTTAAATATGCCAAGTTTAGGTTCGGTCGACCGAGCCTGATGCTTCGGTCGACCGAGTGTCACCTCTCGGTTGACCGAGCCTCGGGTTTGGGTCGGTTTTCGGCTTTAATCGTGTTTATCTTCTAGAATCACCCTAAGTCGGCAAAAACTCCTATATAAGCAGCAGCTTCGAGAAATTGTAATTCATATTCATATTCATTCAATAATACCATACAATTCTATTTTGATATTTTGATACAATGTAGCATAATTAGATTGAAGGTTTCAAAGAATTTAAGGGTTTGCAATATGTAAGCCTTTATTTTCTGCTTTTTCTTTCAAGTAATTAATCCCTCCCAATTATGCTTTATCGTTTGAGTTAGTTAATTCATAGCTAGATGATGTAGATCTAGGCTATGACGTCGTGGATGTGGCGAAGCCTTGTACATGAGGATCCCATAACCTACGTAATATGTTTAGTTTCTATTCATGAATCTACTTGATTTAATTAATGCGTATCTATGTTAGTTTATATGAATACTTTACGAATTCTTGTTTTACTGCTCGTATGATGAAACGCCGAGAAATATATATTCCGGGATTGAATCTGGGGATGAAATCGTTCGGGTGACCGAATGGAATCATTCGATCGATCGAGTGTCTATGCTCGGTCGACCGAGCCTCCTGCTTATCCGTTAAATAGCCACGCCTTTATGGTTAGGTTAACTTAATAAATTTATTATCTCGAGAGGTATGGCTATGGCTACGTTACTCGCTTAGTTTAATTAAAACGTGTAAGAAGGAAATACCAATATAAAACTCTTGGTAGGCTTATGAATTGATCTTCGGACGTTCAAATAAGTTATCTAGGTAGGTTTATATTCGGGAATTGCATGCACCGCTTATACGCACGTCGTAGATTAGCATGAGACTATAACTTGGTAATTGCTAGTTGGACGAGAGCTTGAGTAATCGTTTAGAAGTACGCCAACCATAGGAATGTTGCCTGGACGAGGTGTACGGTTAATATCGGCATCCTGTAGAGTCGTAAGCGTGTGAGTTATATGAGATGGAGGCACTAAAAGCGAAGTCACGTAACAATATCACGGTGATCTAGCGACCTAACGGGTGCTAAGTCAAGTTTAAGGGGATGACTCCGTAGCCAATCTAAGATAGATACAAACGGATTGACAAAGCTTAATAAGTTCGATTTATTATATAAATTATCTAGGTCCAAACGATAAAGACTATAATTGGGGAGGTTAATTACGCTTGTGTCGAGTCGTGTCTTTACCTTTCTTGTCTTATGTTGGTCGTAGACCGCCTCTATGTCCTTGACATGTTTAATTAATTGTTTGTATATAAGATGATCCACAATTGGTTCCCTGTGGGATCGACCTTGATTCACTATGGCTATACTACGATGGGCCTAGTCCTCTTGCTAGTATTGGTTTATGGTGGTCAAGTATTTTATAACCTGATTGACCACGTCATCAGTTTTCTTGCTGGGATTTAAAGTAGTCTAACCTTTGAGTTTCTAGCTTAACGAACATATCCACAGCATATTGTTGGAACAACCGTCCAAAATGCAGCAGGTATGATTGGTCGGAAGGCCTAATCTGGAATCTATAGCAATAATATTCACGTATAGAATTGTTAGGGTTATCTATGATAACATTCATAGCATGTTCTTCATGTTCAAGTAAATCCTAAGCATTGTATGCATTCAAAGGATTCAATGACATATTAGTAATGTCTGATCTAGTTCTCTTTCTAGCATTTTTTTCACACCTTGCTTAAGAATGCCCTGATGCCACCCTAATTGACCGTAAGGAAACAACAATGGATATTGAAGTGGGTCATAACATGCATAGTAATACTGAATGTTGTGAGAATGACCACTGTGGGTGAAGAACTTTATGCTTCTGTGATGATTTTCAGTGCCATCTACCAAAATACCAGCAACTTGATGAACTGAAGGTTTGTTATAAACACTCTGGTCAACACTTGGGGTTACAATACAACAGAATACTATGTTCTTCAAGCCCAGGATCATTTCTTAGGCTTCTAAAGAATTTGGCATAAGGATTTTCCTCAAGCACAAAAAGGATTTTTTGAAGAGACATTTCGTATAACCTTGGACAATTAAGCAGCCTATTTGCAAGCTCATGCTATGTGCCATGGAGATAAAATTGCAGGTTATTAGAAGAAGTTCTTTCACCTACTAAGTCTGGCATGAAGTGGTACACCTGACCTTGGACCCTAAAAGTGTAGATACCTTTATTTCGTCTCGATAAATTCTTATCATATGTTGCACCTAGGGAAGTGAAAGCCAAATGGTTGTTATAAGTCCTAATGCATGATCTAAAAATTTTGGACTCTTCGGTAGAAAAAGTTAACAGCTCAACTAAAACACTCGGTAAGGGAGTATTGACCAAAACTATATCACCACCATTACAACCGCAATTGGGACTTTCATGAACAAACCTAACAGCCCCACATGTAGAACAATTCCCAACAGTAGGTAAAACATCAGGGACAGATGCAATGTTAGTAAGGGGATCATGTACACACTGTTGTCTGGTGAGTTTTTTTGTGGTTTTTTTCTTGTGTTTTCAGGAGAGTGGACAGGCAAAGCATGAGCTGAAGCTGAAGGACTACTTATAGATGTAGCAACTACACCATCTGTTTCAGGAAAGTTAGAAGCAGGTGAAGGTTCAAGCTGCTTAGCTGATTTCCTACTACCCAACCGTGCTTGAACTTTTTTATTGGTACCTGCAACTATAACATTCCTATTCATTTTGGTGACCACATGCTTTGGGCAAAGACTAAACCCAGGATTAGCCCTAACAGGGAACACACTTTTGGTAGGCATACTATGGGATTTTTTTATTTTTTCGCACGCCATTTTTCTATTGATAAACCTCTATATTCTTTACAACTAGCTATTATATCAACCACAGAATCAGCTAACCTAGGTATCAAAGGCTCTATTAATCCATAATCTATTGTCATACTTAAACACCAAGTACTGGTTTTTGTAAAAAAAAATCACAGCAGGTACTATCACTAAACTAAAAAAACAAAAATGAAGCCTAAGGTAGATGGATTATATGGATTGTAATTAGCCCATATGAAGGCTAGGTACTGTCACCAAATCAATCCTTTAAGATATACTATAAATTATAGTGGCTACAGAGGAAAAAAAAGGTAGTGCATATGGGGAAACCAAACAACACACACATGTAAGCCTTAATTTCTGGGTATTCAAAGTGAATAAAGTACATAAATCATACCTGAAACTGATTGATGTTTTGATATGCAGAATCCAAATGAAACAGCTACAAAGCCTGATAAGAAATTCAACACACATGAATGAAATCTTTATGTTCATATCTAAGGACTATCTATTGCATAAGGCAACCTAAGTAAAAATGAAACCTTTATATTCATGTTTAAGAATGCTTATACAGTTATACCTGCGATATAAGTGATGTGTGAATGTAAAATTTCTTTCAGTAAGGTCTAGTATTTAAGGAAGAGAAAACAACATGTGAAGCTAAAGGGTTTAAGTGTTCATACATAGGCTTACTCTATAAGACCTAATTATGAAAGTTAACTATTCATTAAAAAATAATTAAAACTGTACTTCATAGATCGAAGCTTTTCTTGCTAGTATGTGGCATGCATCAGTGAATCCACTCGAATCCATCATCCATCACCACATGCAGTACCAATTCAACAAACACTTGAGAGCACCTCGAAACAAGCAACAATTCGTCCCAATTTTCACCAAAAGCATCCAAAAATTTGGGTTCCATCCACCAAAACCCGAGCATTTCCATCTGCAAAAGCTGAGCTCGGACATTGAAGGGACTTCACCATACGGAGAAGAAGGAAAAAAGGGTATTCAACCCTTGAGAGTCGGGAGAGTTGTTGAAAGGGTATTGCCAGCTAAACCATTCTATCTAATCAAAATTATATTAAAGTATTATACTTTTTATTAGATGCAAAGTAAAATAAAATAAAAAAAAATCATGTTGGGTAAAAATACGGTGCACACGTGTTAGCCTCTCCCTAGATTATCAATGCCAGCTAACCCTTTGTAATAACATTAATTTAAAACTATTATATTTTGTATTAGATTGAAGTATAATAAAAAAAAATCCCGTTTTAGTTTTTAGTTTTTAGTTTTTTTAGTTTTTTTAGTTTTTGGTTTATAGCCCCCGATATCCGGAACCCTCCGGTCCGACTATTTCCGTATCGATTTTAATTCCGTAACTTAAAATAACACATCAATTCTGTTTTCATACGTTTCCAATTATCGATATTAAACGTGTGTTTTTTAAAAATAAATAAATTCATAACACTTATATTTTCCGGCAAGACCTTCCTTTTTTTTTTAAATATTCCAACTTAAAATAGAAGAAACGTTCATACACACGCAATATAAAAGAAAACGATGACAATAAAAAATTATCATTCATTAACTACCATTCATTAACTAAATAAAAAAATGAAAAAGCCCAAAAAAAAAAAAGAAAGGAAAAGCCCCCCAAAAAAAAAAAAAGGTGCCATGTGTCCTCTCCCCCGTCCTCCTCAAACCCCAAAAACTGAACCTACCAATAATAGATATATAATATGATGCCAGATATAGGGAGGGGGGGAAATAAAATAAAAAAAAACCCAAAAAAAAGGAAATCGCCGGAAAAAAAAAGTGCCACGTGTCCTCTCCCCTTCCTCTTATATATATATATATATAGTAAAAATGGTGATTTCAGTGTAACGCACTGAAATCTTTATCTTAGATGTTTACCTTAATGTTAAAAACTATTAAATATAAAATACATTTTAACTAAAATATCACTCACACATTTTAAGACAACACAATATGAATGACGAAATTTAGCGGCATTGATATTATACAACAAATTATGATGTCAATTATTTAACACGACGACAATTAGACAAATGTTTTGATTTACTTATATAGATGACTTGATACAAAAAAACAAAAGTTCCAAACTATATTTAACACTCATCAATAAAATACATTTACCATGGTATCGATGAAATTTGGTCTTTATTCACACTAAAACATTAATATTTTATTACTCCATCCATTCTTATTTATATGTCGCAGATTGCCAAAATCATTTTTTTAATATGTCGTAGAAGCTATTTCTAATACATATTTTAATACTATTTCCGCTTTTAAATATTACTTTTCAATTTCGTAGGCTCATTGAATCAATTAATTTTTCATATTCAATACACCGCTACACTTTTCAAGATTTTTTTTGAACTTTATATGGAAAGTCAACACAATAAATCATTTTTTTAATCTATGTATTTTTCTCAAACTCGAGCAGAATAGAAAATAGTGTGTGTGAATATGCTATAGCCCAGTAGATGTGCAATCATATTAGAAAATGATTATGTGACATCATACAATCTGACACACATAATATAGTAAATAGTATTTAAGTATAAAATACATTTCAACTAAAATATCACTCTAAATATTTTAAGTATAACACAATATAAATGACGAAATTTAGTCCGAGGGAAAAAAATTTGAAAAAAAAAATTAAAATCCGATGAACAGTAAAATGGTCGGGGGAGGGGGGGGGGGAAGTATATTAAAACGAGGGGGAAAAAAAAAAGGGACCAATCTTTGTGTGACACTTGTCACACAAAGACAACTTTTTCCTTCTTATTAGTATAGGAAGATATATATATCCAAAATCTTTATTTTTAGAGATAAAGAGCCAAAAGTCCTTTTTTTGGCATAAAATGAATAAATAGGACACACATATTTTTTTAGTTGCAAAAAGGACAAATAATTTCAGACGGACAAAATTACCCCTTTATGAGACGCGCGTAACTTCAGTGGTATTGTTTGCATATATATTTACTGTAGCTGTTTATATATATATATATATTTTTTTTTCAAACACTCGTAACTTTTGATTTACTAACTCCGATTATCGAAATTTTTCCACCAAAATTCATGTTTTTTTTTTCTTCAATTTGAGCCCAAATACGATACCCTTCCGACGTATATTTTGAAAGACGAAAAAATATTTGTATTAACCGGAGCGTTTTTTCTTATAAACGACCGTAACTTTTGATCTGGAACACCGATCATCAAAATTGTTTCACCAAAGTTCATATTTTTTTTAATCTTCATTTTGAGACCGCGTTTGATACCTTTTCGACGTAGTATTTGAAAGCCGAATTTAATCGCAGCATTTACACTAACACGATGTCGATATGATATGATGTCGATGAGTATCGATGTCATCAGATGCTCGATGTCGATGTCGATTATCATTTAAGGCTTAATTCAAGTGACTACTTCAAGGCACACACATCTGGCTCATACAAGGCTCGTTTAAGGCTTAATTCAAGTGACACAATATCATATAAGGCTCATATAAGGCAAAAAAAAATCTTCAACAAAATGCTTCTTGCATATTTTCCTCATATTTGTAGAGAAGTAAAGCTCCAATCTTTGCATATCTCTCTTAAATTATCAACAATAATTGACAGAAATTAAGGCCCAAATAAACATCAAAAATGGCAAACCATAATGGAAGAAAGAACAGTCCAAAAAACAGCAACAATGGCATAAGAATAAAGCTCAAATATTTACATATTCCACTCAAATTAACACCAACAACAACAGAATTCAACATAAAAAATAGCTGAAAAGTAATACCCCAAACTTTGTACATTTCCCCCCCTCAAATCAGCACCCATAATAGCATAAAACAGCAAAAACGACAGAAACGAAAGCCCCAAAAAAGAAATGGAACAAAATATGCAGCTAGTACAATAAGGAGACTACTTCAAGGCAGGTAATCAGTATCATTTAAGGCTTAATTCAAGTGACTACTTCAAGACACACATATCTGGCTCATATAAGGCAAATTATTGATACGATCATCGATATCATATCATATCGACATCGATCTCATATCGATCATCGATCGTCGATCGATCATCGATCATCGATCATCGATCATCGAAAAATAAGCTAAACAGTTTCCATGTAATGTAAACTAGTCAAGTATGCAGATGTGCAGTAATATGAGAAGTTGAGGCCTCTTTTTCTTAAATGTCGGTGTTATGAGATCACGTTCCATGTCAAAAGGAACGGGATCAAGGTGCACAACTCTTATGAACTCAAAACCTTTTAACTGTCAAAGGATATGACCATAATTTAGATCAAGTAATACTTCCTGATCATATATGTATTATCCATAAAGCAACCACAAAGCAATTATACATATCAAACACATGGTATGATGGAATTCAAGCACGGACAAAATTAGAGGAAAACCTTCTTTTGTTTTCCAATTTTACCGAGTTCTCTAGTATGTATTCCTTCACTTTGGGATTCGCATGAGAGAGAGTTAAAGTCTCCGATTCGTCATTTTCTTGACCCACTTCTCTCCACTTGCTTGCTTGTTCAAGTTGACAACAAAGAACAAGAAAAGACTCAAAGTTGTTCCCATAAATCCATGTCTGAAATAGAAATGAAAATAGAGCATATTCTTTTGAACCATATATGTACATAAATCCATCCATGTCAGCTACTCATATTGTAACATTGCATTCTGTTCAACATTTTCTTCCATCTGCAGCTTTAATGCTTCAGTGACTTGCATTCCCCTATGAATGCATAAAATGTAAATGTGAACTATTTTAAACTCACAGTCATTGTTAAGTCTCTCCTAGTTGCATCTTGGTTACGTGTCACCTCTTTGATTTTCTTTTGTCTTCTTTCATATTCCATCAGAATATTCTGATTGAGGAAGAGAATGGAATTGGCTTGAGAAGTAACATCACTTATGGCGACTTCAAGCTCCTCAATGGTAGTAGGCAACTCACGGAATGCTTGTTCCGTTACGAGTCGATTTTCACCGCTTTGTATCACATGTTTGGGATACTTAGACACCTCCAAAAATTATGACATTCAACGGATATGATACTTAGAGTGTCTAGTATATACAACTAAAAGAAACTAATCGATCGATGGTATTGTATGTTTCATTTGGCTCATAAAATGGCTCATCATTATATTATTTCAAGCCCATTTTCAGCCTTAATGCAAACTCGATTTAGGCTCATCATTCACCTCAATAGCACCTCCAAAGATTCATTCAAATACACTAGAAAACAACCTTAAAGCTATTCCAAAACAACCCAGATTTTCTGTTCAAAATAGACATGAAAGTGCAACTCAAATCACCAAGGTTAACATTCAATTTCAATCCGAATTAACTCATCATCCAGCCCAAGAACCAGCCATAGTTTCTCCTTGATTTGATGCTCTAAGCCCTTCTTATTTTCTGTTCAAAAAACATTCAAGAATAGCATCTTGAAACTCATTCATTTACAGATGTGTTTAATCTTAACAAACACCCATGAACACAACTGTAAATACTTTGGATCAAAATAACCCACCTTATTGCAGCTTTATTTATATCCGCCGTCTACGATCAATCAAGCAATTAAGAGGAAAAAAACAGAGTTCAGTGACAAAAATATATATGAGTCTTGAGTGGCGAGATAGTAAATCATAACAAAACGTAAGTGATCGGAAATTAAACGAGATAGAACGCCGGCGGCGGCCATGGGAATCAGAGAAAGAAGAAGAAGCTGCTCAACAAAAGCAATGCCGTTTGCCGCCATGTCCGCGGTGGAGTGCTCTTTCTTCTCTTGTTCTCCTTCCTCTATGCTTCATCTTCTACAGGAAAATTCATTCATTAATTAGCACAGAGCTCAATTAAGGAATGTGTTATTGCAAGCGAGAAGCAAATAACTTGGATTTGGGAAATAAGGGAAATGTTACGGCAAAAGAACTTAAGGGCATTTCAGTCCAATGAAATAATTTTTGTCCTTATTGCAACTTTTATTTTGAGTGTGGATTAAAACTTAATAACAGCCTGTAAAGTGGACTATAACCTAATTTTTCCTTATTTTTATACTATCTACCTCGCATAACTTTTTCTTTTTCATTTTGATTAAAAAAAGTTATTAATATTTTGTATTTTAAGTATTAATAAACATTTATACGCTATCACACGACAAATGTTTCTTATGAAATATAATATGAAGATACAACATTAAGTGTTGGGATATAGGTATGTTGAAGTGTTTAAGATGTTAGTAATTAATTATCTATTAGAATCAGAAAAAATAAGAAGCTCAGACTTTTAACCCTTCTTGTTGGATTGAAGGTTGGGCGGAGACTGTAGACAGAGACCTCTCTGTTCAGATCCAACCCGGCAAATAAAATAAACAAACACTACCCATACCATATTGAAAGAAAATGGCCGAGCCAACCCGAAAAAGCGCCCACATGGCCTCCTCTCCTCCTTATAGCTAAAGAAACAACATTCATTAACTAAAAATACGTAGACGAAAAAGGATAATAAATCTATAGCATAATTTGTTAAAACCATTGAGAATATATGACCAATAAAAAACGGAGAAAAGACTCCATACACACGCAATATAAAAGAAAACGATGACAAAAAAAATTATCATTCATTAACTACCATTCATTAACTAAATAAAAAAATGAAAAAGCCAAAAAAAAAAAAAAAAAAAAAGAAAAGACCCCACCACCCCCCACCCCCCCCCCTAAAAAAAGGGGTGCCACGTGTCCTCTCCCCTGTCCTCCTCAAACCCCAAAAACTGAACCTACCAAAAATAGATATATAATATGATGCTTGATATAGGAAAGAGAGGAAATATTAAAAAAAAACCCAAAAAAAAGGAAATCGCCGGGAAAAAAAAAGTGTCACGTGTCCTCTCCCCTTGACTTATATATATATATACTAGTAAAAATGGTACTTTCCAGTGTAACGCACTGAGTGAGTCACTTATCTTAGATGTTTACCTTAATGTTAAAAACTATTAAATATAAAATACATTTTAACTAAAATATCACTCCACATTTTTTAAGACAACACAATGATATGAATGACGAAATTTAGCCGGCGTTGATATTATACAACAAATTATGATGTCGATTATTTAACACGATTTACAATTAGACAAATGTTTTGATTTACTTATATAGGACACTACGATCTGATAAAAAAACAAAAGTTCCAAACTATATTTAACACTCATCAATAAAATACATTTACCACAGTATCGGTAAAATTTGGTCTTTATTCACACTAAAACATTAATATTTTATTACTCCATCCATTCTTATTTATATGTCGTAGATTGCCAAAATCATTTTTTTAATATGTCGTATGCTTACATTTCTAATACATATTTTAATCTATTTCCGCTTTAAATATTACTTTTCAATTTCAGTAGCTCATTGAATCAATTAATTTTTCATATTCAATACACCGCTTCACTTTTCAAGATTTTTTGAACTTTATATGGAAAGTCAACACAATAAATCATTTTTTTAATCTATGTATTTTTCTCAAACTCTGACGAGAATAGAAAATAGTGTGTGTGAATATGCTATAATAATTGAGTAGATGTGCAATCATATTAGAAAATGATTATGTGACATCATACTGATCAATGACACATAATATAGTAAATAGTATTTAAGTATAAAATACATTTCAACTAAAATATCACTCTAAATATTTTAAGTATAACACAATATAAATGATGAAAATTTAGTCAGAAGAAAAAAATTTGAAAAATTAAAATCAGATGAAACATTAAAATGGTGGGGAAGTATATTAAAACGTGGGGAAAAAAAAAAAAAAGGGACCAATCTTTGTGTGACACTTGTCACACAAAGACAACTTTTTCCTTCTTATTAGTATAGGAAGATATATATATCCAAAATCTTTATTTTCATACCATCTCCGTCGCATAACTTATTCTTTTTCATTCTGATTAAAAAAAAGTTATTAATATTTTGTATTTTAGTATTAATAAACATTTATACGCTATCACACGACAAATGTTTCTTATGAAATATAATATGAGGATACAACATTAAATGTTGGGATATAGGTATGTTGAAGTGTTTAAGATGTTAGTAATTAATTATCAACCTCCCCATCTACTTAAGTTTTTGCGAGGGATGGTAATTCAACAAGGTATTTGGAAAAAATACATATAATGTATTGGTTTTCTAAATGAATATTTTGTGAGAAACATTTTATGGGACGCAGGTAGTATTCATTAGTTTTTTTTTTTTTTTCTTGCGCTCTTGATCCGTAACCCATTGATCCGACTAATTGAAATCGGCGGATCGTCTTGTAGTAGTATGAATCTTACTCAGGGGTGAGCTCTTTTAACATAATCGAACCCCAGTATAATCATGGCGTTTTTCAAGTTATTTACTGGCGAGTCAATTTCTTGGTTATAGTATTCATTAGTTTCATTTTAACTTGTTTTCTCGTAATTTTTCGTCCGAGACGTTGTAGGTAATTTTGACCTTATCAAGTTTACAAGCTACTTGACGTTGTAGGGTGATCTTTCCATTGGATTTTAGCAAGGGTTTGCTACACAAATCGAGAGTATATCAGATCTGAAAACTATAGACGCGTCCCGTATTTTTATCCATCAGATTTAGCGGGGATGAGGGTGAATTTGGCATATACTTACCAAATAGAAAGATGTTATTCAGGTAAATGATTGATATTGTTTTACCATGTGTCTCTTTTTTTGTTTTAAATAGCAAAATTTTACTATTCGTTTTGCATTTTACACTCCTTGCGGCTTTCCTTTGCAGATTGCCTATTCAGCTGCACTTTACAAGTTTACTCATTGCTTCCCCTACCTACAGTGGTAGTTTTCTGGTATGTCATTACTGCTTCTTCTTTTATACTCCTTTTATTTATACTGCATCTTGTTGTTAGACGAGTTAAATGTTTTCGATTCCATGTTCTTCTAGCTTGCACAGTGCTGTTTGATTTGAATGATATATGTACGTGTGGGTTTTCCTTACAACAAATGTTGTAGTATTGTGAGGTGCTATTGTATTGTGTGTTGTTTTTATTCCATTTCTTCTATGATATATTTTTAATTGCAGTATTTTGTGATCAAATATCGCATTTAATTAAAGGGGGAATGAGGGAGAAGGACAGAAATATTTCATCAATTGAGTAGAAGGACAGTCTTTTGAAACTTTTTTGATAAAGGACATAACTATTTATTCATTGTCGAAATTCACTTGTGTTCAAATTCATTGCTTAAATTCATTGCCAAAATTCACTCATCCGAATTCACTAATTTTCAAAATTAGTTGTCGAAATTCACTAATTTTAAGGATTCACCATCAAAATTCATTTGTCAAAATTCAACGATTTCGGATTCACCGGGAGATTCACCGATTTTCTGATTCATTGTTTGTCATTCTCATTATAAAATTATGCAGTGTCCTTCTCCCTATAAAAATATGTAAATGTCTCTGCATTCTTAAAATTATTTCAGATTGTGTCCTTATCCCTAATTTTCCATTAATTAAATGCAGGGTCGTCTATGTTACTTGTACTCCCTCCGTTTTTTTAACTGTCATATTTGATGTCATTTTTTTAGATGAATCTGGTCATTTTTTAGCTTAAGATTAGTCATTTTTTGGGATGAAACCTGTCTCCACATGTGACAGATAAAAGAAAACGGAGGGAGTATTGTTTTACTGATTAATGTTCATGTTGTGTGTGATAGGGTTGATTGAAAGTTTCTTGTCCGTTTTTCACATAAGTTTGGCCTTCTCTTGATATGCATCTTTGTGATGATGTTGAACTGTTAAATTGTTCTTTTACAGAACACTTATATGTTTATTGTTTAGGCATAGGTATTAGCTTATTTTTGCTGTGAAGAAAAAGGATGGGAACAAGAAAACACATTATTTTCAACTGCTTTATTATACTCCCAATAGATTTGTTTTGCAGAACTTTTTAGCCTACAATCGGGGCGAATGCGAGCAACTGCAACAGTATTCACGAGACCAAATCTTGATAGGACTATATAGATATATTGTGTACAGAAGAACATCCAATGCGTCAGCTTCATGTAAATCTCGGTATCTCTATTTTTTTTTTTTTTGGGTTTTGCGAGTAATTTTGAAATGCAGAACACTGAATCGTTTGATTTCATATTCAGGTTTGCCAAGCACTCAACTTGCTAGCAGTGTATTTACACTTGGAACAACAGCTGTTCTTCTATTTTATACTCTGATGATTGTTGCACCCAAAGCTGAAGTTGTGAGCTTTCTATTAGAGTAAATACAAATCATTGTAATTATAGCATATCAATCTTTGTAATTATAGCTTGTGATTGTATTCCTTATATACATTAGGTAGGCTCGACTCGATTCGTTGTACTGTATCTATATATACTGTAACACTCAATTGTGAATAGATAACTCATTATTTCCACAACTCTGTTATGGTATCAGAGCCCTAATTTTTTTTTTCTCCTGCATTGCTTCTCTCCCATCGGCGCCCCTCTCTTCCATTGCCGCCACCTCCTTCCTCTTCGTAGCTCCTCTCCTCCATCGTCGTAGGTTCCTTCTCCTCTCATGGCTGACTTCACTCCCGTCGCTTTTAATTCTGCTACTCAAACCCCGATCAAGCTTGATCCCACCAACTACAGTATATGGCAATTTCAAATTGAATCCCTTCTTGTCGGTTATGGTTTATTTGGTTATGTCGACGGCACCGTCGCTGCTCCGCCAAAAATGGTACCCGGTACAGGTACTGCCACTAAGCCCAATCCGGATTATGCTAATTGGAAGCGTCAAGACAGTCTAATTTTACATATGCTCATTGCTTCTTGCACACCACAAGTCGTGGTCTTCCTGCGTGGTGCCAGCAACGCGTGTGCAGCCTGGGAAATTCTCAAAAATACGTATGCTAAAGCTTCTCGTGGTCGCATCAAACAGGTAAGGCAATCTCTCAAATCCATTAAAAAGGGTACCCAAACGATTTCAGAGTACATGTATGCTATCAAGCACAAGGCTGATGAACTGGCTCTCTTAGATAAACCTCTGCATAATGATGAATTGATTGAATTAATCCTTGATAACATTGGAGATGAATATAAGGATATTGCTAGAGCGGTTGAAGCCCGGGAAACCTCCATCTCGTTTGAGGAATTACACGAAAAATTGCTTAATTTTACAGTCTCCTCAACCTCGCCTGCACAGCTCACGCCGTTCAGCCCCATTGCTGCTCATGCTGCCGCCGCTTCTCAGTCCAACTGGAGTGGCCCTTCTCCCTCCAGCCGCCTCTTCTATCAACAACTACAACAACAAAGAAATTTCGTCCTAACGCCCACAGACGCAGCCTCGCCGCTTACACCAACTCCGCCACAACAAAGAATAAATTACCCTCCTATCGGCCGCCTACCATAATCCCAACAGCAATAAGCGGCCACCTCGTCCTTATGGAGGTAAATGTCAGTACTGTCAGGTTCATGGTCATTCTGCTAAGTTTTGTCCTACACTGCAGGCACTGTTGCAAAGGGTTCCTCAAAATAGTCGTAATCTTCCCCAGTACCGACCCCAGGCTAATCTGGCTACTCCCACTGATTCGCACCCCACTGATTCGGCCCCCAGCTCCAGTCCTTGGCTTCTTGACAGCGGTGCTACTCACCACATCACCAATGACTTGCAAAATCTCTCCCTGCATACGCCATATTTGGGTACCGACGATGTTATGGTTGGTGATGGCAATGGTCTAAACATTACTCATACTGGTTCCACCTCTATTCCTTTATCTTTTTCCAAGTCCTTTAATTTACGTGATGTGCTATGTGTTCCTCATATGTCTCGTAATTTGCTCTCAATTTCTCAATTATGTCAATCCCATAATTTATCCATTGAATTCTTACCCCATGAATTTCTTGTGAAGGATATCCAGACGAAGACCATTCTCCTCCGTGGTCCAGTTAAGGATGGTCTCTATGAGTGGCCCTCCCAACCTATTCTTGCGTTTGCTTCCAATAAAGCCAACACTTCCGTCTGGCACCATCTGTTTGGAAAAGAAATGGTCAATATAATCTGTTACTGTTTGTACTTTAAAAAAAAAAATTGACCGCGATTTTCTCCCATTTTTTTCACAACGCTGTGCGCGATCTTAAGGTCATAAATCACTATCGGGTTCACCTTCCCAATTAGGGTTTAGTTTAATCATCAAAAACACCTAAAACGCGAAAATTTGGCGTGAGAAAATGGCCTAAAAAGATTGTTTAGGCCAATTTTCTTAAAAAAAAAAAAATAAATAAATGAATTTCTTTTAGTCAACAAGACTAAATAAGCCGGCGCCCCTTTTTATGCACCCCTGAAGAAAATGATACGCAACAGTAATTTTCTAAAACCTTTACCTTCCCTTTTTGTGAAGGAAAAGAAAAAAGAGGAAAATCATAAGAAAAGACGGTGGTAGTAATCTTTCTTTGTCATCGCATAATGGAAACTGGTTCTTGTTCAATTTTGCACACAACCCACTTGAATTACAATGCCAACTGCAAGATTGATACCATTCAATTATGTCATACCACTTTCCCAAACCGTCGAACTTCACTTTCATCATTTGGGTCCTTGAACAAGAGTTTTACCTGCAAAAAATTGCAGTTCAATTCGTTCAAGGCTTTCTGCACACCGTCCATTAGAGCTGAAAACAGCCCGTCTCAGCAACTTGCAGTTCTTCTTGAAGTTGAAGGGTGACATTTCTAACAAAATGGCTGTCTTTTGGTTCATTTCTCATTTTCATTAATTGTTTGATAATTTTTCTTTATGCTGGTGTTTCTGTTTATTTGTCGGTATCGTCTTTTGCTTTCCCTTTTTCCATCTGCGGCAGCTCTGCTGTTGCATTTCTTGTGAAAATTAGGGTGATTTATACTTAATTTCATATCTGTATTTTCTGCTACTTGGCCAGATTAATTGTTTTCTTTTATGTTGTACTTACTTGTTTTCTTTTATGCTGTATTTTTCTCTTCTGCATTTTCATTTGTTACTTACTGTGTTTGTTCAACTGCAAAATAACATGGAGAGATAGTTTGAGACGTCTTATTTTAGTATTCCACATTATAGCATCTCTTCCCCCAAATTGTTGTACTCTACATACTTTTTTAGTTCATCATTTGCTTTCAATAATCACTTATATCCAAATATCTAACCTTTTTGATGCAGGGTTATAATGGATGTGTACCGGCTATGCAATCGTGAAGCATTTAATATAGGTTTGAATAATCTCTTAAGTTTATATCAGCTGGTGGATTTTCGCTTTTTTGTTGTTGATGTTTGTAGTTTTGTTTGTGACTGAACTAATGCATTGTTATTCTTAGCATTCCGTAAACTTGGATTGGACTGTGCTAATTGGACGGAACCAATTTATTCGGACCTTTTGAGGTATGAGATAGATCGGTTTTGATCTACGGTTAAGTGTTAAGATATATGCGACTCGTACTTTCTTTTGTGGTTGTTGAGTTTGAGCTCATTACCCTTAATCATCACAATATTTAGCAACAATTCACTTGAATTAACAATATTGGATTTAAATCCACTGCGTATTGAAAAGAGGAATAGTGATCTAAAACTGATAATGTTCTTTTAGCTAGCCGCTTCTTCCTTTGCTGGTGTTCATTAGTTAATGACTGGTTGACTGGATAAAGACGAAGAATGGAAAGTGTTAAAATATGTATATTTATCGTTCCCATAAGAAAGAGTGTTATAATATGTATATTACCCACCTCTCAATAGCTTAAGCTTTTTCTGAGAGATTGTATTTCAACAGAACATTTTTTGAACCAGAAAAATAGTTAGTTAGAAGGTACTAGATATGCCCCTAAGTGATATGATTACGCCCTCTAATCATAAATAAGCGTGAATCGTATTTGTGTTTTCGACCCTGTTTCTCTGATTTTATCAAGATGGTTTTGAAAGCTGGTCTAGTTTTGCTAATTGAACATGTCTGGTGAATTTTTGTCCATATTATCATATGCTTCCAGCGCAATTTGTGGTTTTGCCTGATAATAATATGGGCCAATCCAATCCACATTTTAGTATTATTCTCGGGGTCCTGGAGTGTAAAGTTTCCTTTTTAAGCATCTTCTTAAAATTTTCACCACAAAGTGTTCTTCATCAGTTTGACGTAGTGTTCTCGAGTTCATTGTTAGCATTGAGACGTAATTTTAATCAGTCCATCTTTACTGGAATGTAGTGGGAGTTTTTGATTTGTACTGTTGTATTTTCGTAGGCTGTTACTGTTGTATGACTTGTAATGATTGTATACATCAATGAGTTTGCCTCTGATATAATATATAAGGGACGGTTCTCATGATTACGTCCTTTTGTTTTACTATCAGGAGAAGTGCTGGTGATGAGGAAAAAATGTTGGGGATCTATTTTAACAGGGTGAGCTTCTAATATTTTAAACAATGGACCAAAGTATGAGTCAACATATACAGCTAAAAAGTTCTATACCGCGCTCTTTATATCAATTAATCGATCTTTAATCTGCTAATTGCTTATTCAGATTGGCTGGCCCACTTCTGTTCCGACGAACGAGAATAAAGCATTCATAAAAAACGTTCTTCGTGAGAAGGTACCACCGAGGAATGTTCTAACAATGTCATCATATATCTACAAACCATGGGATTATAGAATGAAAATGCTAAATGATTAATAGGTCATTTGCAGAAAAACGCGGTGGAAGATCTTGTCATGTCCAAACCGTTGCCATTAAGACCTGGTGTGGAAGAGTGAGTCACTTACTGGCTGATTATCTATTTTCATAGATTTTAAAAGGCATTGCGAGTTATTAATTTCTTCTTTTTAGCTTCCAGATACGAGATAAGATGTGTGGTTTACTTATTTGTCTGTACTACGTAATTATTCATCGTTACCTTCAGGGCCGTCCCTGTGTTTTTATAGGCCCTGAGCTAAATAATGAAAACAAGGCCTTTCGAAAGAAACGGACGGTTTTTAAAGGATGTATCACATATTTAGACTAATAAACTTATTGGACCAAAAGAAAAACCGGGCCCCTAAATTTTGATCATTTATCTAGGGCCCTAAGCCGTGTTTTGTGTATGTAGGTTCATTGATGAAGCTTATGAAGAAGGGGTACCTACAATCATATTGACATCCTACTCTAAGTTTGGAGAAAAAGCTGCAAGGTTTGGGGTTAAAATCCGATTTCTGAAGCCAGCACAGTAATTTGAAAAATTACAAGAGGAATGAATAGCATAAAACCTTTTTTTTTTTCTTAAATGTTGAAATAATCACAAGGAATTTCAGGTAATCTTGTGTTTTCAGGTCTATCATTCAAAAGCTTGGGAACGAAAGAACACCGAAGGTAACAGTGATTGGAGACAAAGAAGTGAAAGATAGTTTTTATTGGCAACTCGTGTCTGGAAAAGGCGTGTCGTCTAGTCTTGACGAGCAGTTAGCTAAGGAAGTGACAAAAGCCGGTAAAATCATCTAGTCTTTCTGACACCTGGTACTTTTTGTTAAGTCTTTGTGCTCGTTTTCTAGGGAAGTTGACTCTGTATCAAAGAATTAACACTTGCTCCAATGGTGCTACGACATGTTTCCCACCTTAAAGGAGAGAGAATGTGTGTAGGTTTCAAAAGATTGGGACACATGCCGTGATGTGATTGAAGCAAGTGATAACGACTCCTTAGGATTTCCCGGTTTTGTGAAGTAATCCGTGTTTAATGACAGCAACGGCTGAGAAACGGAGGATTGCGGAAGAGGTTGCTACTATACTCAAGTTGAGCATTGACATGGACACTACATCAAGTGAAAGGTTTGCTGATTTCATTAACAACGTCCTCATAAAAAACTTATAGGTTTGCAAAAATCATATTTGGAATGGTTTACTGTAATAATTTATTTTCCCTTTTTCTTATGTAGCCTTGAATATGCCGTGGCTACACTACGGGCAGGGGCAGAAAACGCAGGTGTACCTCTATACAGTTGCGTACTTGTTGCAGGAAGCCTATCCGGAGTCACTGCTGCTGAACGAATAGGCATGCCATGCATTGTTCTTCGTAGTAGGTATATAAATATCCCGTTATTTTGTGATTTTCTTTCCATAAATAAACACACAGATCTTAGGTTTTGACATTCAGAGTGCCTTTATCACGCGCCTGATTTTTTTTTTTTTTTTTGGATGCTAAATAAAAAAAGCTCAACGGCTCGAGGAGAGTTTCCATCGGCTAAGGCGGTTATGGATGGGTTTGGCGGGGCGGATCTTACAGTAACCAAACTCATTAAGATGAGGAAGAGTTCTTGAATGAAGTCTGCCAAAAAAAAAAAAAACAGCCGGAGAAGAAGAAGAGACAGCATATATATATATATATAGCTACAGCACGCCCGTATAGAAGATACAATTGGCACCAAGAAAGTGGGAAAAAGAAGATTATGAACAAAGCAATTAAACACAAAGCAAATTTTTAGGAGGCAATAAAAACAAACAGCAAGAAATCTGAGGAATTTGAATTAGTTCCACACCAGATGCATGTAGAAAAAGACTAGACTACCCTTTTCCTTTTGAGATAAAGGATGGTGAAAACATTAATAGAGATCATAAGGAGGAGACCAATGAAAGAAGCAAGCATGGCCCCACGTCCATGGTTGCAATATGTGTTGAATTTGTCACATATTTTGTTCCATCTTGTATACTTATTCCCATCTTGAGCCAGCTGTCCCATGAATACTGCTGCACTGAGCCCTCCAGATATAAGTGCCACATTTATCTAATTCATCCAAAAATCAAAGCCATGAATTTGTAAATTATATAATGTTGTTCCAAACACTTTTAGAAATACATACACAAATGTAGTATATATATATATATATATACCATGTCAAGAATCGGTATGAGGAGCAGACGAAGTCCCTTGAAATCAAAGTTGTAAGCAGCTAACATTAGCAAGTTATGTAGACTTGCCATTCCGTTTGCCACAACAAAGAACCTGATCCAACACAAATAATAAACGTACTCGTCATGAAAACCCGATCGAGCTTAAATTTACTGTCTCACTTATGTATATACACTTACACAAAAGCTGGGGTGTGCTGAAATCTTGCAGTGATAGTAGCTTTAATGGGAGTGTTTCCAATGGTGGCAACTGCAAAGGTTTTCGTCTGCTTGTTTAACGCCATCGCCAGTGTTGCTGCAGCTGTTGCACTAAAAGCTAACAGCCTTAATAATGGGATCACCCAATTTTTACACGGTTTCGTGTTTGTTCCACCTCCGGGCTCGTGAACGCCGGACTCGGGGTTTCCGGCAACTTCTTTTTCAGCTGCCATGATTAAGTAAGTAATGCAGGAATTAATGATGATTTGAATGATGATTTAGATGTGTATTTAAAGTGGAAGTAGTCATAAAGATTGGTGAAATGATATTGCCTTTTTGGTTTGGTGGATTTTGTTCAGCTAATCAAGTAATATTGTAGCAAATTATATTGTTTGTTTGGAAAATTTGAAAACAAAACAACAAGTAAAGTATGGCACACGTTTGATGAAGATATTGATATTGGTTGACCCCAAACCAAACCAACCAAAAGCTCTCCATTGTCTCTTCTTTACTGTCTCGTCTCTAGAGTTTCGTGAATGATGTAAATCAAGAATTATGTCTTAGTGATTCAGTTTGTAAATATTATATATACATCTTTTATTGCTAAAAGAAATTGACCATTCATGAAATCGAACTCATACGCCCCATATCAAAGGCTGTTTTTTTTTTTTTTTTACAATATTGATCTTGGTGATATATAGGTGGGGTGCTGGGAAAGTGTATAAACAATAACCCTTCATTACATTAGTAGGATTAAGTAACTCAAAAATAATACAACTCTAATGACATGAGCAACTTGTGACTAGTTTGAGATAAACTCGAATCGAAATTCGACTTAATTCATCTTATATCCAGCTTGAACTCAAACTCGATGTTACTTGAATATCAAACAAGCAATCCAATACTCGACTTGACTATTCGCGGGCAAAACTCACACACACACACACACACACACACACACACACACACACACACATATATATATATATATATATATATATATATCATTATCATTAATAATAATAATGATAATAATAATATAATAACTATAATAATAATAATAATAATAATAATTATTATTATTATTATTATTATTATATTAAAAAAAAATGTGTTTCATAAAAGTGTTTCCCTCTCGAGTTTCCCCTCAAAAGTGTTTCCCCCTCGAGTTTCCCTAAAAAGAGTTTCTCCATAAATAATTTATTTCGGTGAACATAATATTAATTAAGTAATTTAAAGGATATATATAAATTTGTAATGCCATTAATTATCAAACAACCTAAAAGTATAAAAATAAAAAATAAAAAAAAAAATACTAGAAAACACGTTAAGGGTCTGAATCCATATTCATTTTTTTTTTTAAAGTTCCATCATTATCCGATATAGTGTTCACAGTTTTTACGCATCAATATTTTATCTTAATTAAATATAATTTCATCTATAAAGTAGTTTATATAGACAAAAATAAAAATATTACATTACAACCAACAAAATAATAATAATAAAAATTATACATACCGCCAACAAAATAATAATAAATATGTAATATTAAATATAAAATAATAATTAAATAGCTTATATAGTTTATGAATCAAGATTTAATAAATATAAGGGAATGATATGTAATAAACTTTTGCATAAAATATAAAATAATTATTTATTTAAATTATTCGCCGAATATCGAAATTCACTAATTTTAAAATATAGTTTATCGAAATTCACCGATTTGGGATTCACAAAATTCATTTTTAGGATCATATAAAATTATAATTACATCTCCCTTATAAAAAATATGTAGTTGTCATGTTCTTAATAATATTCCAATCCCTATATAATTACATATAAAATAATTTATATAGACAAAAATAGAAATATTACATTACACCCAACAAAATAATAATAAAATATTATACATACAGCCAACAATATAATAATAAAATACGCTTTCTCAAAAAAAAAAACTATATTTACAGTAAATTGATTTTATGAGGTGTTTCCTCATATGAAATTTTAGTTTAATTAATTTAGTTGATCATCTATGCAATTTTGTTTTCATACATTCAATACAACTACTTTTGGAGATGCCGGCGATTCTCTTGACATATATTCATAACATAGTACTTCTGCATAAATAATTGCAAAGTACAAAAGCACATTTGCATGAACAAGCATTGCAAACATCTATAAGGCACTTGAAATTGCATACATGATGGACCTGAACGGAAAACTTCATTCTCAAAATCAAACACGCAATTGCTATGTCATACTTTTATCCCTATAACTATTATTTTAATCCATAAAACAATAATGACGTGGAAGGACTTAAGCTCATTGATTGATTCTTGATATTGTCATACTCTTCCTTAGATATCTGAATTAACTCGAGGTAATGTTCGTCTGAAAGAATGCTTGAGCATGACATGCTTCGCATGTAGGCTTACCAAGCATTAGCCGAAATTATGCATCGTATGGTTCGTTCGGTTGCAATGGGAGCATATTTGACCGCCTCCCATGCAGCCACCACCACGGTTGCTTCTCCCCCTTGCCACCACGAGAAGCTCTACCACTTCTGTTGCCCCTGCTATTTGAAGGCACAAACATAGCTTCTTCTTTTTTCACCTCTTTCATCCATTAACATCATATCATATTGTAGAACGTGACTCTCTATAGCCTAAAGAATACCTCAGGGGTGTAAGCAACTTGGTGCCCCCAGCAATTGATCCCAAACCGGATTGTATTCAAGTTCCAATACAACCAAGAACCAAAAGACATTCATATCATTCCGTTGTTTTCCAATGACTGCCACGTCAACTGACAATGGCATGTATATATTTCTCTCCTCCTAAATATTATTTGCGTGGTAGAATTTATTTACTAAACACGCACTTTGTTCCATAGTAAAATATTCGTTTGCATACATCATATACTATGGTTAAATTTTTAGAAGATGTTTTAGCCTTACCCACATATGGTTTACCGTTTACAAATACAGTAAAGTGGTGCTTATGTTGATTTCAATGATGTTTAGCATCAATGGCATTGTCATTGCATCACCCTACTTTCATAGTGATGATCGAGGATCATACTAACATTTGGTATTAGAGCCATATCATGCCCCCGTTAAATCTCCATGGCTGAAAGTACACATTTGAAGGCAATGGATGAGTTATGGAAGGACCAAAAATGGTTATAAAAAGATGTTCATGTTTGCATGAAGGAGGTGCACGGCTGTAATGTGAAAATTGATGCGGTTCATGCCAAAATGGACTTGTTCCGGTCATCTATGACTGTGAAATAAGCTGCCATGCAAGCTTAGAAGGATCCCCTGACGTCTATGTTACAAGCGTGGATGAAGAAGATTGATAGTGTGGGCGAGACATTTTCACAAGCACCTTCGTCGTCATCTCATTAAACTGGAACTCACCATCAATTCATGACGGCTTGCTACCTACGCCACATATGTATGAAGCTAACTTCAAATTATATATAAATGAGAATTTTGAGGCGGGAGTTAAGGTTCCTTTGGTCGATTCCCCCTGTTTGATGTAGAATAACCTAAGGAATGGAAACAACATAGTGAAAGATACTTCCAGATTCATGATGTTTCGGATGATCAGAGATTCGGCTAAATAGAAACACATATTGAAGGACAAGCAGATGTGTGGTTTGGAAATCCGAGAATGAGTTTTCCGGTATGAATTGGGCATTACTGAGAGAAGAAGTTATGACACGATTTGGGGTAAGTCTTTATAAATTGCAGTAGATGAATTCCATCTACTGAGACAAAAGACCACGGTAGAGGAATATTTATCGCAGTTTGAAGCATATCGAAGCTTGGTGCACTTACAAAATCATATGTCGACGGAGACATACTTCATCAAATGAATTATCAGATGCCTTAAGCTGAAAATTAAGTCTACGGTGAGATAGATGATGCATGAGGACATGTATAATCCAATTAATGCTGCCATATGCCAAGAATCTATTATAATGGCATTGAATGACATGCATGTGAAAAAGAATTACTCTAACCCTAGCCAGTCTAGGTTCTCTCCATTCACCACTGAAGTGACTTTTAAAATACCCCACCTTGCGAATAAACCAATGATACATAAGACAATTATTCATAAGGAGGTATGAGAAAAGAGAGCCAAGGGGTTATGTTTTAAATGTGATGAAAAATACACCCCCGGCCATGTGTGCGAGCAGAAACACATACACTTTCTGCTCAGGGGATGACGGATTTTGAGGAGAGATCGCAGTGGATAAAGAGGATGTGGTACGGGATTCTATACCATATGAGACTACTTAGTTATCCATGTACACCTTATATGGACAGGTCACATGTAACTCTATTAAGACTACATGCCTATTGAAGAAAAAAAGCAATTACCACCCTTATAGAAAGTGGTGGATCTCACACTTTCATAGACCAGGAAGCTGTCAATGAGGTGCAATGTGTGACATAATCAACTCACCCTATGTTAATCACAATAGTAGATGGAAACAAAAAGATGAGCGAATTTAAGTGTCCTGGCTTGCCATGGATCATGCAAGGGGTTAAGTTCTAACAAGTTGTGAGATTGATCAAGTTGAGAGGTTATGACATGATATTAGGGGTGGATTAGATGAAAAGGTACATTCCCATGGTTTTTTATGTCAACAAATAGCTTGTTTTCACTAACGAGGTAGAACAAATTAAGCTAAGAAGTTACACAGAAGAAACTCAGCTAAGATGACCAGCTGCAAGATCATTACTAAGATCTGATACATGAACAAGCTCTGAATCCTATGCCTATTGAAGAAGAGTATCATGAGGTGTTTGCGAATTCCCAAGGATTTTCACCAATGAGGGGCTATGAGCATCCCATCACTTAGAAAGAATTTGTTGAACCTGTGAAACTAAAACCTTGTAGATATGCTCACTATCAGAATTATGAAATAGAGTAGTTGGTAGATCAAATGCTACAATTGGGATTATACAACACAATAATTGTCCTATTTCATCACATTTTCTCCTTTTGAAATAGAAAGATGAAACCTAGAGATTTTGTGAGGATTACAGATGTTGAGTTACTTGACTGTCAAGGATGGCTACAATATTCCCCTAATTGATGAATTATTGGATGAGTTAGAGAGTGCTATGGTATTTTTTAAAGTACATCGAATTATTTGTATTTCCCTTTTTTTAACTTGAGGTCTGGATTCCATTTGATTTTGATGAATGAAGATGATGTCCAGAAGACCGCCTTCGTAACTCATTATGGCCAATTTGAATTCAAAATTATGCCAGTTGGGAACACAAATGCCCCGACCACATTCTAGAGAAGTATGAATGAGACGTTGAGACCCTACTTGAGGAAGTTTGTGTTGATATTTTTTTGGTGACATCCTAATGTTCAGCCCTGACATGGCTTTCCACACACATCTTAAAATGGTTCTAGATGTTTTGAAGAAGAAACCAATATTATGCTAAATTGCCCAAACGCTCTTTTGGACAAACCAATGTGGTATACATAGGCCATGTCATACAAGAAGATTAAATGAATGCCGACCCAAGTAAGATTCAAGCTATGTCAAATTGGCCTTAAACCTATAATGTGGTTGAATCGAGAGGACTTTTGGGCTTAACATGTATATACAGGAGATTTGCGCTCCAATATGGGATTATTGCTAAACCCTTGATTTTTTTAAACTCAACAATGCTCATGTGACGCAAATAATCGTTCTATGTCTTTATGATTATTAAATTTGACTGACAGTAAGTATTTGACAAAGAGTATTTGCAGTTGTAATACAATGCTTGTATAAAAATATACGTAATTAAAAACATTACACAATTTTTCGGACACATTATTTTTTGAAGATGTTTTTTAGGTTAAAAGGAACTTAGAGAGAATCTACATATATACAAGATACGTGAGACAAATCTACATTTGATCCCAATAAAATACATGATTTGTAATTATAAAAATAACTAATTAGGATTTTTTAAGGGAGCTTATCATATTTAAAAGAATGAAATGTAAATGACAAGTTTGATTCAATGCATATGAGTAATAGAAATAAAATAATTCTACCATTCATAAAGTCACTGTATAATAATTATCATTATTGAACATATATTTATTTTATTAATTAAGTGCATAATCGACAATATATATAGATGAACAAGTGCAAAGCACGTGCATTTTGCTAGTATATATAAAAACATATATGCCACAAACCACAATGTTGTTGACAAAGTTCATACATAGTTATTGAAACATTCTAAAGAAGAAATTTTGGTTATGAATATGACAAGTACTGAAACTAGAACAAAGAAATTAAGCGTCGCGCATTTTCGAGTTTACACACACATATTATGTAAAGATTTTGTACAAAAGCAGTAGCAGCTATACTTCTCATCAAAACTCAGGGCACATTAGAGATTCATCAAACCAAAGATGATCTTGATCATATCCGTCTTAGTGATGCCATCCTTCTCTCGAGATCATCCACATCTTCATCCTTCACAGACCTGTTTTCATTTCAGAAACCACATCTAATATTATAGCATCGATATCAGCAATGCACAACTATGGCCCACATTCACAATGTGTCGAGAGTTAACATCAGCAATGCACGACTATGACCCCCACGTGCACGTGGGTCATAGTCGTGAGGCATCTTCTATTCTTCTTAACATTACATTAGCCCCATAGTAGACAAAAATGAAGTTTTCTCCAATCTAAAAACGTTTGCTTTTAGTTCCCTTGTAACTTAATGATTCAATCCAAATTGAGACAGGATCTTCTTCTTCGGAATAGGGCCATTTGGTCAAAATTTGGTCTTCCTTGTTTATATATACCCCTTCTTTTTCTCGTTTCTTGTAAACAAATAAATTCATGCTAGTACAAGAAACTTTACAGAGTTATATGGTTTTAAAGACTCGAAGCTTTGGTAGAACAGGAAAAACTGTCGTCTTGTGAAGACCATGAATCAAAGGAGTCGAAACAACTTTTATAGAAATACAAGACCGCGTGCAATATAGGTCTAATGGGGTGAAATATATATATAACTAACTCAGAAAGCATAAGATTTGTGTTCAACTAGTGTTCACAAAATGTACCTTGGCGCAGCATTATTTTCAACTTTCTTGGATGCAATGCGCCCTTTAGGAGCAGAAGATAACTGCAAGAAATCACAGACCACAATCAGTAACAGCTTATATACGGCTTATTATGAAAAAGGGGATAGATATATGTCAGCATCTTTTTCCCACAAAATAAACAAAAGAGAAACTAACCTGAGAAGCAATGTCAACTCCGATTTCATCAAGCACCTATTATATAAGGAAACCAAAAGCACAAGCGATTTAGCCTATTGTATTCATTTTACATGATAAAATAGGAAAATTAAACAGACATAAACAACTATAACCTGGTTGGTAAGCTCTTCTGTCTCTTCTTCTGCCTCATCCTTGTCCAGGGTTTCATCAATAGATTCAGACATCATCTCGATCTACATAAAACAAGAAACGCAGAATTATTAACAGATAAAAACAATACTAAAAGGAAAATCAAGTCAAAGGTGTAATAATGGAAAAATATATTAATGGCTAATGGTGTGAGAACGCTTACAGTCATGTCCATCTGTGCTGACTCCTTCTGAAATTCTTTAATTACTTTTATTTGTTTTGCAGGTGCCATTTGCTGGAAAAAGTAAAAGAGGAGAAGAAAGAATTAGTAACAGAAGTTTCAGAACATATGTTTCAGACAGAGCGACGGATAATTCATAGTCAAACTCGTCTATGACAAGAGTACCTTGTTCATAGCTGTCATTGCTTTTGTTGCACCTTTCATGCCGGTTGACATTGAAGTACTAGCATATAAGGCCTGAAACAAACAGTAGAACATAAACTCAGATGATGCACACTGTTTCCTATAGAAATGAATTTTCGTTTTATCGTTGGAAGTACGGGACCTGTGTATGAGTGGCGACACCTCTTATCTGTGCACGGCTACCTTGCAATTTTACTATTTGCTGCTTCAAACGAACAAGTTGACGAGCTAAGATTCTGGTGGCAGCCTGGTTTGAATGATCACCAATGAATAGGTCAAAAAAAGCCTAATCAGTACCCATGTAAAATGATGTTGAACAGTACATCTAATTTGTTAAATTGTGCAACATGGCATTATCAATTTATTGCCTTGGCCTTGTATAATAGCAAGGAAAAGAAAATAACGAGATTCTACTACACCCTTCCCACAAATATAAATATATTTCAGGACAAATATTCAATGAGAAAAGAAAACACTATGAATTGTAAACTAAATAAATATAGCTTGCCTCGTTTCCAGTTTTTGCTGTTTTCTTTATCTCTGCAACCAACTTCTTCTCCTGAATATCGCAAACATCAAAAGACAACATCGTCAAGATGATACAGATGTTAGAACAAAGGAGCAACAACATAGCTTATGTAAAGCTATCATGTACAAACAGCACACTAACAAGCTTTGGATTGATGCTAAGGTCTTTTTTTGCCCCATAACCATAAATGGAAGTGGAAAAAAAATTATTTTAATTTTCCCTTACATAAATTCATAACCTTTTCTCTCTCATGGAATTACATGAAATGACACCCTCATTAGTGCAGAATAATAGATATATATATATATATAAAGCATATTTCACAGTTGAGTAAAAAAAAAACCTCCCTTATATTAAATAAAATAGAACCATAACTAAATAGGACCACAGCATCAATTCAAAGCTAACTAATGCATTTTGATACATTCATGATTTGAAATACCTCCATCTGCAGAGAGGCGATCTCCCGTTCAATACCTGAAAATAACACACAAAGTATAAAAGAAAGAAGTTCCTTAGCCATTCTCATTTACCAAAGCATTGTGATCTGCAGAAACACCCTATGTGTAGCTTCAGGCATCTACAATCTCACGTGCATCATACAAGCAAAACAAACTGGTCTGCCAAAATCATGTCACCTCTCATTTCCAAAATTATCAACATCACTATCAATAAACTTAAGCTTTTTGCCATGAAAAAAGTTTGACAGATGTTTCGCCATGATAAAATTTCTTATAGGTAGGCTGACTGAAACATCTACTAAATTGGGTTTTCTGTAAAAATTCCACGCCCATTTTTCAAGCAAAGATGTTAAAGAATATCCGATATTGAGACGGTAGGGTGAAGGAGGAGGAAGAGAGACAGAGGGGCAGAGAGAGCAGCTGCCAGGCTTGTAGAAAAGGGAAACACCAAAGCTGTAATTAAAAAAATGGCCTCGACTACCCTAATGGTGGTTCAAAGTAAAGCAGTCAAGACCAATTGAACCATTTTCCTGACAAGATGATACCTTTAAGTTTAACCACCTATTAGTAAGCAACTCAGTGTTCAAAAAAATTCAATAAACCTTTTTCATGCTTTAGATAAGCTAGAAACTAAAGGTTAAAAAAAAAAAAAAAATCCACATCATGATTGATACCAATAGATAGACACCAGATTTTCAATGCTTTGTGATTCCATGAGTAGAAAATTTAGCAAAAGGAGACCTACTTTACACTGAATCATGGAATTTCACCCACATAAAAAAATTCACAATTTTTGAAATTTACTCATTAAATGCTACTCTACTCCTTCCAAAACCCCCTTCAAAAAGCATCACACTAACTTGAACATGGAAAACAACCACACGATTACTCATTTGCCTCCCCGCACCGCAAGACCACAATTTAATGTTAAAAATCAAGGAAAAGCACATTAATTAAAAAATCAAATAATGTGGACGCCAAAATCACCTCTTGTGGCAACAGACATCTCCCTTTTACTGGATCGCAGTGCATCTGCAACACCAATAACAAAATTTAACAGAGCGAACAACAACAACAACAAAAAAAAAAAAAAAAAAAAAAGACAATAAAAATTCTGGAATCAAATAAGCTTAAAGGCCGGGAAAAAAAAAGTCACCTTTAGGAGAAGTTTCCTTCTTGAAGATGCTCTTCAATGACTTAATTGCACTCGACATTGCCGGAGCGATAAACCCTGAGAATTAAGGGTTCGGCTCCGATAGAGGGCTAAAATGTAGATGGAAAGCTTTATAAATTTTCTTTTACTTTTTGTAAGTAATAAATGTCGATGACTTACCTTAAAAGAAACAATGTTGCTGATTTAACGGAAGGAGTGAACTCTGGTAGAGTGGGATAGAGTGAAACCGGCAAGAACAGAGTAGTGTGTGAGTGTTGATTGGAGGAGGAGAGTGCAAAAGCAAAACTTTCCAAATTAGCACAACAGCTAGGTTTTTTCCTACACTATTATTACTATTATTAAACGGCTATGGCTGACCTTGTCAACAAAGTAGCCGTTGCAATTGTCCACTACCCTTTTTTTTTTTTTGTTTTCTTAGACAGAAAGAACTCATTGCGCTTTTAATATGAAAAACATAAATCATTTTTTATTTTTTGAAAATGAAAATATAAATCATTAAGAGTTTGTTTATTTTGTTTTTATTTTATATTCAAAAAAGTTCAGGTTAAATTGTTTGGAATGCATCGAGTATAATATTGATTAAGATGAGTGTTGTTTATTACGAGCAGAAAAATAAGAGGGATTGTGAAAATTAGTTTATATATATCTGCATGTATTTCACGAACATTTCATGTATTGATTTCATTTGTTTCTAGAAATTCATGTTTTTTTTTCAGTTTATCAAATAAACAGTCTGTATAGTTCCAAACCCAAAATTTTCAGGCCGAATAATTCGCTATTTTATCAAAAATTTGATTCTCCTAAGTCGATAATATCAAATTATGAGGGTTGAGTTTCAATTTTTTCAAACACATACAAGTTTAGAAGATGGGAAGATGAGAAGTCTAAAGTAAAGTAAAAAAATGTCTCTCTTGTTTTTTAAATATCACAATGAAAGAGGTTCTAATTCTATTACGGACAGAGATGAGAATTCAATCTTTAATTTAATATATCAAAAAGTGCAATGACGTTTTTCATTAGGTTAGATCTAATCCCTATTGGCATTAGATGTTATCGTAATTTCTAATAATTCTACCATTTTTGATTGCCAAGACAAATAGTTTTTCAATTCTTCAACTCAAGAAATATGTAACCAACGGACTGAACAAACGATTACTGAATTTTACCAAGATACAAACATGGAGGAAGCTAAATGATCAACCATAAATACGTAGCACAAAACAAACTGCACACTATTGTACAAAAGATTTTATATGGAAATATATATATTTCCTATAAAAAAAAGAGAGAGAAAAGGGAATAATGTATCCAAATGGAAATATACAGCCAGTTCCCGCACTTGAGTTGAATCTTCATTGTCATTATGTTAGCTGCCGGTTTTTATGGGGCAAACAAATGAAGACACACGCGCACGCGCACACACACCCCACCCCCAAGCCCTAAACAGAAGAAATTACAAGGGAAAAGAAATGCTGAAAATTCCCTTTTGCAGACGGTCTATTACTTTAATGTCGTAAAAAAATCAAATCAGTGGTGGCTGAAAACTTTCCTGTATCTTCGAAATTGTTAAGCATGTAACACACGGAAAAAGTTGTGATCAAACAGACCTGCACAAGAAAAGCAGAAAAATTAGCAGTGGCAAAATACACGTGTGTGTGTGTGTGTGTACACACAAATTCCACTGCATCGATTGATTAAAAAAAGTAAGTACTTTACCTCAACTGGAGAAGCATAAATTCCACTGTCTCAAAATTGACCACATAAGAGAGAGCTGATTGTACACCATCCAAAATATGAATGCTCTACTTTACAAGAAAATAATCTATGGATCAACTTCTGCCTCACCAAATCTTTGCACCAGAAATTCATCAAGTTGGCCCCAATTAGGCCTATCGGATTTACTCATATCCCCGGAAGGCAATGATCTGATGCACCCAAGAATATGTTGGACATCACGATGAAGCCTGTAAAAGAAAATACGCAGGTGAACGTATGTGTGTTAGAGACTATCATCGACAGTGCCTCTCAGAAAATATGATTAATCAAAACAAGAAACTAGAAATAAACTTGATAATGACGACATAGAAGTTAGCTAGAGTGTACCTGGTTTTAGCTTCTGGAGTATTAATATCCGCTATGGAAAATGCTTCTGAAATTTGCGTGTGGAAAATTACGACGACTTGCCTGCACATTAGCAAATACCGCAACAAGAATTTGAAGTCTTACTCTCGAAATCGCAAAAGCAAAAGGTAAATGTGCACAATTTTCCTCAAACAAAAATCTGGAGAAAAGGTATGACAAAAGCATGAGCAGCATATTTAATACCTGAAGATAGCTTGAACTTCAAATTCATGTAGAGTGCGGGATAAGACGCGTTGCAGGAACCCAACTTCCTACACAAAAACATGAACCAAAAAAATTAAATCAAATCAAGAAAGAAAGAAAAAAATAGAAAGAAAAAAAATGCATCTTCATGGGTTTTCAGAGCATCAAGGAAACACAAGAACTACCCTGATATAAGTGCCTAGACAAATGGTTAAAACTACCCAACCTCCCCCTCTCTACCCTGATATTTTTCCACCCAGAGGTAAATTTCTTGTCATTGCTCGTCACCTGACTTCTACTTGGCAGGATTAAGCATCCAACTGAGAGCACACCAACCCAGAAAAAACACAAAACTCAACGCTAAAAAGGGACACTTACCTTAGTGAGAGAACGGGCAAACTGACTTGGTTGAGTATCAGCATCTTCAGGTTTATTCCAACTCTCAATAATTTGAGGCAATCCACGAAGATGAATTTGCAATCGTTCCTTCATTATCTGAACCAGCTTTGAGTGTATCTCGTCATGGTGAATCTTGTAATCCTAAAACAAAGGGGCCAAAGATGTCAAACTGTCATCTATCATGTTTAAAAGTATTTAGACAACTAAAAGACTTTTGTCCAAGTAAAGCAATTCCAAGTTAAACTTCCATAGATTGATGCAGTGCCGAAGATAAAAATATTCGATGATTATTCGTCACTTCCTACGCAAAGTAGACAACATTTAATGGACAAAAATTATCTAAGCAAGAACTTCTGCCATTCTTGATACTATGCCATGGACTCAACCGACATTTTAGGCTATAGGCCTATAGGGTCGAGTATTGCATAATGAAACCTTCAGATTAAAGCAACCAAACAAACAGAAATACAAGTTGGACCTAAGGAAATATGCCGGGGACGGATTTTCTACCATACATCTAATTTATGAACTCCACGTAACATAAGCTACAAAAAGGGAATCACTAACGCATAACGGAAATTTGGAACACCCCCTAATCCACTCAACGTAGATCCATATATCAAATGTGCCACGATGCCAAACCCAGAACCCCAATGCACAAGGAAATAAACAAAGAGAGAGAAAGGAAAAAGCCCAGAACAGGTCGAGAGTTTTATTTCTTTCAAAAAAACACGAAAAGGGTAGGAATGGATCTAAGCCGATCTTTTCACGAATTCCAAATAATTGAAACCACCACTATAGGGTTACACGATAAGTTGCAGCAAAGGCATGACAGTTGGGATGGTTTAATAACAAGGAAAACTTTGCTTAGAATTACAACTTCCATCAGATCAACAAACATCAATCAAGGATTAGTAAATTGTCATTACAAGAAAAATAAAATATGCACGACAAAGAAATTAGAAATGTTGGCTTTCCAGCAGAACTTCACACAATACATACAGATATTTTTATATAAAAAAGAGTTGACAAACGGGACCTCTTCCAATAAAATGATAACACAAAAGCAAAATTTACGGTAACATTACTATTTTAAAGTACAAAAAGAAGGATTGAGGACCTCTGGATTTACATGAGCAACTGGATCTTTTCCAATTAGATCAATACTAAACTACAAAACGAAAAGCATGCGGTCTGTCACTTACATGTGCAACTCGGTCAATCTCTGACCACAGCAGTGCCTTGCGAGTCTCTGGTACTTTCAAGAACAAAATCCTCCTGATTTCTAAAATTGACATTATGTCAGGCATAAAAGGATGTTTGCTAAAAGCAAAGCTCGCATTAACAACTAGAAACAAAAAGATCATGATCAAACAAGTGTTCCATCTATGACAATAAGTTCATTGAAAAAAATTATCTGCCGTTGTCACAATTCGGAATCAAGGTCAGTCTTTTAAAACTTTATAAGTCAGGTAAAAATGTTTCTACAGACATTAATATTTCTTAACACATAATAAGGAATTATATGAACTTCTATACATTGGACAAAGAGTATTTACGAAACATAAAGATTTCAAAATTACAAAAATCCTCAATCATTCAGTCTTGCATCATTGCCCCTTTTTCATACACTTGTGGTGAACCAGAAACAATTAAACCATTAGGATATAAAGATTTCAAAAAGAAAACAAAATAAAAATACAAAACAAATATGCAGCAGGTATATCATTAAGGGTGGGTGGAAGCTGGTTTTAAAGAGCAGAAACCCAACTCTTAGCCAAATCTGAGCCTCCTACTTCTCTTCCACAGTTCATCACCCTCCGCTGTCTCTGCCACCTCCACCACTGAGGCGAGGTCTCTGGACACTGGAGCTATTAAGAGCCCCTTCCAGTTCAATATCCCCTACCCCTACACTGGCCCAGTAACCTCTCTCAGGCTGGTCCTCAACTCATGTGCTAAATTTCGTCAGCCCTCAGTCTTTACCTTTCAGTTTGGCATTTCCCCCACCAGCTGAAACTATCCTTTCCTGCTTATCGATCTTCCTCCATTTTCTCCTTCTAGCAAAGTTGACTATAACTTGAGAAACCTCCCATAAAGATATAGGACTATGGGAGGCCCGTCTTGGGCTCAGATGCTTAGTCAGGACAAGCCTTTAGTCGGAACGTCACAGCACAAACATGTTTCCCTAGTGGGAAAGAGGAAATTCTGGTGGTGAAGATGGATAGGAAGATGACGAAATTACATGATAGCCTTATTGACCGCTACTCGTGCATAATCTGGCTTACCCATGGGTTATGAGAAAACAAAATAGGGAAATCTAGGGATGATAAATATCTGTGCACCAACTTGAGGGGGATTATTGATAAGAACCACTTAGTGTCTTCATTTGTTAAGTCTTTGATAGTGATAAGGAATCAATAAAATAGGAACCAAATCAATTCTACCCGATTTAGATGATTTGGTATTGATTCTCCGGAGCTGATTTCCAGAGAATAGAAAATAAATTACAGGATCTTCACAGATCCTTTTTCTCTTGTATAGAAGGGGCTTACAAGATGTACTAAAAAACTATGGAAATAATGGTTCCTTTCTGCTTAAGCTTCTTCTGGACAAGCCTTGGTGCATTGAAAGAAAGTTACAAACTGGATAAATTGCCTGTGTAGGCTGTTGGGGTTCGGGAAGTTATAAGTCTATTTACTCACTAATGACAATGTTTTTACCATATAAAAAATGAAACGTGAGTAGTTGTAAATTGTAATGAAATGTGAAAGTGTTAGGGGCATGAAAATGATGCATTCTTTTTCCTCCTCTTATAGACCCACAATACAGTCAACTATTCACTATCTTGAGTTATAAATTCATATGTATTTTATCAAAGTTAAATAGGTTTATTTGAAGGCAATTAGGTCAAGGACATTATTCAACAAAAGAGAACACTCGCACTGCTTTTGAAGTATTAGATTTTGTGTTCCTTCTGGCATACAGGTTGAAATTAAATATCCGATTCCATTTACCATTAAAATAACATAACCTTTTTTTTTTGTTGCAAATATCCAGAATTAAAAGAAATGAATTCATTTTCAAATTCTCATTTAGCGATTAAAAAACATCCATATATAACAATTAGAGGCTTAAGCGGACAGGGAGGTGCATCATTTAAAGATTTGAAATTCAAGAAAATGCATTTGCCAAATTGGGAAAAACAATTTACCAGCTATTTAACAGACATCACTTACCAGGTATAATAGCATAAGTCAAACTAATGACCTGACTTGACAGAGCCAAATGCTTAGACGTAATAGATTTCAGCCCAGACACCTGAAAGTAAATTCAGTTTAAATGAATTGCTGCCACTTAAAAACTATTCAAACAACAGCCAGAGGTAAAACATATACTGCTACCTCTAACAAAATGGAGAAAGAACAAAAAAATTACAGCTGACAGAAGAATGATAACAATCTTAAAAAACATGAAGCTAACAGATTCAATTTTATAAATACAGGAAAGAACATTAATGGGAAAAAATTAATGGCCATCCAGCTATAGCAACACCATGGATGCAATAGTGGATCACAGATAACCCGACAATACGCCCAATCAGAAGCAAAATATTCAAGTAGCATTCGTCATTTCACAAAATAAGATTCATCATCAACGAAGTTAGGTCCTTACAAGAACCCCAATATAAAGCTACTAAAGACTTCAACCCCTAAACGAAACCAAGCTGAGAGTAAGAATGGACATCACTGTATGAAACAAGCTGGTCAAAAAGGTAGCGTAATTGTTTTCAACTCACTCCCAAAACACCTCCCCCCAACTCTCTCCCAACCCTCTTCTTCTCCCTCTTCATCTCCTTCCATTATCCTACATCAACTCACTCTGCTATCAACTAACCCACTTGCTCTTTTTCAATGCCAAATGTTTCTCTGCTCATTTTCTCTCTCTCAAGGAAAAGCATTATGTAAATGTCTCAAATGGATATATCTCAGTGGAAGAATTTCAAGAAGGCTTTTTTGCATGTTGGTGCCCCTGGGCCCTCCTATCTAGTGCTCATCAGGGTCAACCTGAGTGCCTTCATTACAGAACTGATCGGCAGTATTATAAAGGGAAACAAATCCACTTGGAAATCGCAAGTTGCTGAGAAATAGGGTTGGATCATGCTGTTCAAACCCTTCAGTTTGTTCTCATGAAGACAGAGTAACCCATCGGCTGCTTTTGCTGTATAAGAGCCTGTTTCACAACTAGAACCGTGACACTTCTGGTCACATGTGCCCGCTTATAATGCTACGGCAAGACTCCTAAAAAGTTATTCTAAAGAGATTAACTGAACTTTCTAACTTTCCTAGATTTGTTGGGCTCAAGTAACCACCATGCCTCATTCCAATGACAATTCATTGCTTTGCACATGCACCTCAATAAGAACACGGCACCTCAATAAGAACTAAGCATCAAATAACTCTGACCCCTCCTATTTTTGCAGGTTTCATTTTCCGTGTCTTGAAAATCTCAAAAACAGTAGTTTTCAGAAAGAGGAAAAAAAAACCCCTCCAATATCCAGGATACACCACTGCACTTGACAAATCTGAAAGAGCAGCATATTCCATTCCTCCAACAATTTTTAACCCAATCAAACTCTCATTTGGTTTTCTATGACTCGTAATCTGTAAATCAATATTCAGAAATCTCCTTCCCAATTAACATTCTTTCCTGAGAATGGAAAAAGGCCTTACGGAAAATCTAGGTTATACTACAAACAAATTCAGGGATTCAACAGATAGCAAAATAGCTTATTGAACAAGGAAACAATCATAAACGATTATATCTACAATCTATAACTATTGTTGATGAGGTCTTCTCCATATCCATAACGAAGGATGTATGCGAATCTTCATTAGACATTTTATTTTACTCAAATGAAAAGCTCATGTATAATTCACACACGCTAGTCCCCAGTGGGACTCAAACCCAGGACCTCTTGGTCCTGGGCCTCAGCTTTGACCGCTAGGCCAAGCTTCGTTGGCTTCATTAGACATTTAATGGTATAAATTGCACTTCTCCTTGACGACTTAAGCTTTCAGGTGAGATGGAAATTTGTCATTGGATCAAACCTCATTGTTTCTCTACCAAAATAAAATATAAACCGTGCTTCAACAAAACTATTTACTACTGCTGCTGCTACAGTTCTGTTACATGTCTACTCTTGCCCACGTCTTAGCTTGCCCATGTGTTGAAGAGCTCATATGTAAGTACGCATGTTAGATATACAAAATTATAAATAACTTTTCTCCGTATAAGAGATTAAGCCTTTAGGTCAGATGGTAATTTATCATGGTATTGGATTAGAGTACGAGGCCACGGGATCAATCTTAATGCCCCATTATGTTAAGACAGTTAGAGAAAAAGAAAAATATTACTACTGCAGCTACTCTACTACAGAAAAAACTAAAATCTATTGTGGCTGTTTCACTTCTGAATAACTTTTCTTCAGGGTCATTTTCAGGTGGTAAACGAAATCAACAACTATAAACAAATACCTGCATAGCTCCAGCACCGAGAACAAGCTGAGCAGTTCTAGTATTGAAGAACTTTAAGATTTCAACTACACGTTGAACAATTTCTGGAGACAGTGCAGGCAGACTGTTATTCATATCTGTATATTCTGACAGCATCTTCACCAAAATCAAGCCACTGCAATGCAACAAAGACTTGTTATGTTAGTCTAAAAGTGAAGCAACCCTAATATTAATATGACAGACATCATGTAATATGAAAACAGCTCTATAAAGGCTGGTATAGTTCAGAAGTGCCCTCCTTAATTATGAGTATTTCTCAATATCTATTAGTAAGAATGTTTTTATTGTGTTGCCTACATAGATACACCCAAAGCAAAGAAATTCCTTTAAATCAGTGTTCATTCACAGAGAAGGGCAAAACTCCAGATGAAGACTAAATGGGTCAGAAACAGATTTAGACAGAATCTTCAAAACTCTCAAAGCTTGAGGGTTTTTGAGAGAGAGCACATGCACGGCCAATTCAGACATTAGCTTGAGTTACAACCTCAATTGAAAGTTCTTTGGAGCAGAGTAGTACCGGCTCTTTTAGCATCTTTTTATCATAGTGAATGGATATGGTCCTCCAAGGCTCCAACATCAGAGGTAGTAATACTTTGGATACATCTTCCTAACCGGGGTAAAAACGACCCAGAGAAGACATAAAAGATGCAGCAGATAGTAGAAACCTAGAAGAAACTCTACAAACTTGGCAGGAACTTGCAAAGAAATACTGGAAGTACTTCAAAGTGAAACATTAGAAAGAAAACTATGATTACTGACCAGTTTACCATGTGATATCCTAAGCCTTTGAAGAAAAGCGTTCTGCAAGAAGATTTCCCACGTTGCTTCGCGTTGGTATCATTACTCATAGCCACTGAAATTTCATCACCGTCAGCATGAGTACTATCCGCTGACACGCTTAAGCGTGACGAGTTGACATGACCGTTAGCATCCCCACTCATAACGACAGAACCACTATCGTCAACATGTTTCTCCTCATTGGATAACCTATTCTCCGTTACAGTTAAACCATCCTTACCTAAATCTCCTGCTGTCTTACTACTGGGCAACTCATTTTCAGTGTCAGGAACCAAAGATTCTGAACTAGATAGAGAAGCGACAATAGACTGATACTCATCAGGTACATCTATTTCAGTCCAGTTTTCCTGGTCAAGCAGAGCCCTCATCTTAGCCATCTGCAGTAGTTAACAACTATGAGTTGATGCACCAAAATTAGAAATAAGGAAATGCTATATTAAAGCAAATAAAAATGCTAACTCGAGATTCATGCTGGGCGATAAGAAAATCTTTCGCCTGCGATTCTATTGTGGCACGAGTGATGTAACCTGATCTTCCACTGATCTGTTCATAATTGGAAACAAGAACTAGTGAAAAACATGATAGCACGGGAAAAGTTCTGTGAACAGGGTAATCATATACAGGAAGAGGCAGACACCTTCACAGTTGCGTTTATGAACTCGTTTGTAACATTGTATACACACAAGAATTCCTGTAACCTCAATTTCACATTAATCTGACTGCGGACACCGAGGAGCTTTGCCCATCTCTGATGAGCAGCAGTACAAGCTGCAAACACTGCTTCTGTATTCTCCCTTAGAACATCGGTTCTGCAAAATACCCCACATTCACCAAGGGGGACCAAAAATTAATAACATAACAGAAAAAAAAATAAATGCTTTCTTCACCATTTCCAATCGCATAAAACAACCACCACCACCACAAAACTAACTTGGAAAATACAACAAAAAAAAAAAATGTAATGTACATGAAAATGTCAACTAATCAATATCCCAATTATTTTTTTATCTCACTGATCCTACTTCCTAGCATGTCTGCACAACTATCTTAGCAGTCTCAGCTGAGCCACGTCATATTCTCTTCATGTATACAACATCATGCCCTATACTGGGGCCTGTACAGTATCAAAGTGTCTTTGCGGCCATTCATATAACCACCAGTAAAAAAGTAAAATATTCACGAGTCCTGGTTTAACAGCACACATAGACAGTTGGTCTAATCGCCAAAGTGGGGTCTACCATGACGAAATGTCTTGACATGGCTACTTACTAGAGCATCAACTGATCACTGCCGATTGTCTGCTTTGGGCCACCCCTAACCCTACCGACTGGAAAATATAGAGTAGTGCAGATGATGTTGTGCACTTTCCTGCTTCAACCATCTTACATGAATCTTGTGCAACATGTTCAGATAATCCTCCAACCTTTTGCAATATTGATCTAAGTTACTCAACTCTGGCTTAAAGAACAATATATTTTTATGGGGGTAAAAACCGACATACAGACGTCGCCTCTTCAAAATAAACTATTTTTTAAGGGAAAAAAAAGAATCATAATAGCTAAACAAGTTTCTGTTACTCATTCAAATTCCATTACCTTACAACTTATCACTATGATGATAATGCTAATGATACTAGCTCATATTTCTCGTACGAACAGCAAACAATTCAGCATCCGTGCTAATATGAAAAGGCACAAGCTAAAAAATGCAGGTCTTCATACATTTAAGTTATTGCATTCTAGAATAATCAAAAGAAGCTTCAGAAGAAAATTTTAGCATAACATTTACCAACATTCAGGATTTTATTTACTGTATATTGTATATTGTTTTCTGAATACGTGTACAGTTTGATTGTTTTTTGGGCCACAGGGGGGTTGCAAGTAAATGAGATAGGAAATGAACCTGAAATTTCCAGATGAATCAGATGACCCCACAGCATCATTCTCTCTTGCATTAAACTGGGATGAGTACGTATACAGAGAACTGACATGACCATCAGTCTCTGGAGCAGTTTCTGCAGCTGCCGCACCAACTGCAATTGCAGCTGCAACTGAATTGGCTGCATAGTGACCATCAAGATTGGACATGATCCAATCAATTGTCTTTTTTACTTCTGAAGCTCGAACCAGGTGCGCCTGCATTCACTAAAAGAACGAATCAATTTACCATTAGATTTGCGAACAAATAATGCACAAAGAATAAATTTTGCATTCAAATGTCTCTATGCATTTACGCACTTTAGATGAATAAAGCTGCAATAAACATAGATTTGAAACACTCAGACACAAACAACAATACAGACAACAGAGAATAAAAATTTGTCAAGGATATTCAAGGGGAAAATTGAAAAAATGGCTGGGAGAAAAATGGAAATTCTCATCACAAGGGAGGGGTGAAGAGCGAAGAAAAGAAAGAGGAAATAAACAGAAAGCCAAGAAGATGCCACAGAAAACCTTGACTTAGACGAATCAGTTAAAGGGATTTCTCATTTCTGTGTGACTTACAATTTTTTTAATATACAGGTATTGATTAATTCATAGATCAAACAAATGCAATTGCATTGCCAATTGCACTATCATTTATGCAAGAATGAAACTAACAATTAAGATTATTGGAAAAGCAGCAAAAGGAAAGGAAATCATTTACTTGTCCTCATTGGAAGTATGTGACAAGTAGTGGTGATAATGGTAATCGGTTAACTCTTTTACAGTGGGGGGCGGGGTGGAGTGATTCGCATATGAAATCTTTATATACCTATTGCTACGGCGTAAAAATGAAAAGAATGATGTAAAAATTAATAAATAAAAATAAATGTAAAACTGCAGTAATACAACAGGAGAAAAAGTGGAACGTGAATGACACAACAGTACGAGTAGGGATTATGCCTCCAACAAACAGTAGCATACTAGCAAATCATAAAATAATGTTTTATTTGGATAGAAAACTTTCTCCAGAAACTCTGCAGCTACGGTTACTAATCTGATGCAAGGAAGGATTTAACTGACAATTTCCCCACTGGAGTTCTAAAAGCAACCATCGTTTTAAAAGAGAATAAAAAGAAAAATGTAAACAGCAGCAAGCTTTAATCCGGGGTATCAACAATAGAAGCATCAATCACAAAGGAAAGAACACCATTCTAAAAGCATGAAGAAATGATCAGTCAAGCATTACCCGTACTATGATGAAAACACCGCCCAAAAGTTGAAGAAAGCTTTCAGGTGACATACTTCTCAATTTACTTAATAAAGACGAGCCTCCTGCAAAACATGAGAACCCAACGTCTGAAAACACGGTACATGGTTTTCTCTTTCCCCCAAAAGCATTAACTTCAACAAAAAAAAAAAAATCAATAGAATGCTCCACAACGAATTCTTCAGGAACAACAAGATCAAATACGTCCTACATGCTGCATAGTTCATTCAAACTATAACTGCAGCTTCCGTAATTGAATTGTAAGATAAAAAATGAACACAGGAAGCTAGGCATTGAAATACTGCACCGTCTGTATCAATGTGTCTTTCTCTTAGAACAAAATCCGAAGATTGGGCAACAAGAACTGGAAGTAACTCAGAAACTGCTTTTTTCGTGGCTGTTTTTACATTAGCTTTGATTGTTTCGCTGTATATTCTCAATACTGCAGGTAGTTTTGCCTGAAAATAGTAGTAAATAAGTTGCGTAAGCAAATAACCAACAAAAACAGAAGGCAAACTGCTGAAACCAGAGAAATTTTTTGAAAAGGACACAGTATTGCACATTCCTAGTCAGGATTAGAGAAGTTCAGTAATTGCAAGACCACAGTACACCTAGCATAATTTTGAGCCACTGCCCATGTAGGAAAAAATTTCCATCTCCCCTGCCATTGTAAGAGAGAGAGAGAGTGGGAGAGTTTGACGTGCACAAATAAAATATCATTGCCTATACAATCTACCAAATTGCTCCGCATCAAGGAGCTCCAGAATTGTCTTTCTTCATATGCAGATAAAAAAATCCTATGGGAGTCGCAGCTAGTCTTAAAGCTATTTTTCAGTTTATGTTAAGCAATTAAGTAAAATTCAGTACTTCTACCATAACCACAATCACTTTTCTGTTGCGCAGACAACCATTAAAAGATTTATGTCCTCAAACCATAGACTTCTGTCTCTCAAACAACCCTTACCAAGAATGAGTGTTATGAGAATTCCTGTGCTTGAACCATCACACGAAATTCTTCCAAATTCTCAATTTTGGAGAGACACTTAAACATTGTAAAGAAATAAATGTAGAAATTACACTTCTCTTTAATAGCTTAAGCTTTTAGATGAGTTGGTAATTTATCAAGGTATCAGAGCATGAGATCCTACCATTGTTGGCATGTCAACTCTGCTGCAACAACATAAAAAAATAAAAATAAAAAATACTATTGCTGAGCATGTTAACTCTGTCCAAGTGTTAGCAAACTCACGTGTGAAGGAGCGTGTTAAGATATAAATGTAACTTCTCCTTAATAGCTTAAGCTTTTAGGTGAGCAGGTAATTTATCAAAAACTACAGCATGTTGTGTCAAGTAACATATCAAATAGGAGACTAGCAAGATTCGCCCCAAGTAGGAAGATGTATGATGCGTATTTAACAACTTTACCAAGGTAAGCTTGGGAGATGAAAAACAATCAGCATGTAGTGAGTCAAGGTGTGATATTGCATGAAGCAACATGAAGTTTATACATAGGTGTATAACACTGCCCGTTCTTACGAAAAACTGGGAGAAATTCAATTTCTTACGGTTTCTCTTTATCCCCACATCCAGTCACAAACCATAAGAGAGAGATGTCTAACTCTAGCCTCTCTTTTCTCAAGGTCAAATAAATGTAATCATGTAGAACATGATTTCAATTGTTAGAACATAATAGCAAACAGCTGTAAAATGTAAATTCACACCCTAAATTCCCTTTTATTTCATTAGATAATCAGTCAAACTATATTAACAATGGAAATGGCAAGTAGCATGGAAATACCCACCGTTCTAAGCAATCCAATGACAATAGGCAGAAGCCGGTCACGGAGGTTAGAGGTTTGTTCTTCGTTCCATTCAACCTGCAATATGCCAATGTCAGTCTCAGCCTATTATGCTCATGAATGCCACTCAATAAAAGAAGTTGTACTTGTGGCAAGCACTAATAATATTAGCTAAGGAGACTCTTAGGGTCTGTTTGGACATGAATTTTTCAACTAAAAACAAATCCGGGGAATAAAATATAATAAAATAAAGTGAAATAATGATTAGAAAGTTGAGATTTTTTTTTTAAATTTGTGTAGATGAAGAAATGATTGGTGAGAGAAATTGTAAGATATGATTGGAATGAACAAATAATGAATTAAAAAAGTAGTGGAGCGAATAGAGTGGTGGTTCGGTTTAAACAAAACCATGTCCAAACATATCCTAAATGAGGCATACAACACATATACTTAACAGACGGATAAAGATGCATCCAACACCAAGCCTGAACATGAAAATTTTCTGATAGAAAATAAAGAGAAGTGACAACAGGTAGGAATTCTTTCAGTTTTTGTCCTACGGTAACTTCCTCACTGGTATGGGCACCTAAATCTTTTAATATTTTTCCTCCTACAACTTAAGCAGCCATCATGTCTTTAAGAATCCATAATCAGGAGTGGTAACGGATCATTCAAGTTTTTCATCTTCAAAAACAGAAGCAGCTTAATGAATATTATATGCATACCATAGCTAATACAACAGAACAAGCTCACCTGGTCCTCTAATCCATTTATGGGGGTCGTAGCCACTTCTTGCAATCTCGATACCATAGCTGCAAGCTTGTTACCAGCATCATGTATGGAAACACGCAAAAATTCTGCTGAAAGAATGCTACAAGAATGAATGTGATGTGATAAGTCAGAACACTAAGGTACCAAGTTCAACTTATCAATCAATAAAAAAGAAATATTATTTAACAATCCACTGGTGCACAAAAAATACCACACAGATAGACAAGGAACAAGAAATAGACGAGTTAGTCAAACTGCCTTCCTCAATCAAACTGTACTGCAATTTCTAGCTTTGACCTCAGACTGATACATGTTTTATTCAACACAGTGACTAACTAATCTTTCGATTCAACCGCAAACAATCTGACCAACTTAAACCAGCTATATGCAGCTTCAATTATAATCCAGGAACATTTGAGTGATTTAACAGAGGGAAAAGACGTGCGCAAAAATAATAATAAAAAATGAGCTGTTTAACCCAATGAAAACAACAGAAACCCTAAGACAAACAATTTTATATTGATAGGAGGGGACCTCATAGGCAGTCATTCTATAATAGGCAGAAATGCAAATTGAATTTTAGTTGGCCTGAATGCATTCTTTCCTTGCTACGGGTCAGCAATCCATTGAAGCATATAAATTTATAGCGTATGTAGAGCAATTTCAGCAAAAAGAATTTCAATGTAATTGGCTGTACAGTAACATTCACACGTTACAGGTGGTTTATTGATTTTGGAATAAAGTTCTAAACCTACAAGTTGGTGCAAAAGAAAGGTCTTGGGTGGCTTTTGTAATGTGCTTAGTGGGCACTGATTGTATAGAGCGTTTCAAGGCAAAGTAAAAACAGCTGCACAAAAGCTGTTGAGACCGTCGTGCTGAGCAACTAGGGAGCTTTGACATGAGATATGCCACCTCTTTTGTTCGCCTTACCATCCTTTCCACTACATTCCTCCTTTTGCAAGTTCTAATGATTTTCTGCCACTCTCCTACAGGGTAACAGCATTGTGAACAAGATAACCAGCTATGACTCACAGTCTAGTATAAAAAGATCCTTCATCCCCCATTCCTAAGGAAAGCTACAAACTCTCTAATAGCAGATAGAAAACAGTTACTTGTCAAAAGACGGACAAAGGCAGGGTAAGTTACGGTTGGTAACTTAGCACAACAATTTTCCACTAGTCAAAAGATGGATTAGGGTCATACAAAGAGCACAACACGAATTGACCTGCATGTACGTGCATTCCATTAATAATTTCACAATATACATGCAACACTGCCTAAACTTTTATTTGATGATAACTGACTTCACCTTACAGTAAAAACTTTAACAAGACACTAAATTAATAACAAATTAGATTACCTATTAATGGAGTCTATAGAACTTGCTATGTGATTCCTCATGAGACGAAAGCAGTGCATACCAACAAGATCATCCCCATCCTGGCAGACAAAAAAAATCCCATCAAATCAACAACACAAAGATCATACTTATCAAGTCCCATAAATTTCCTTAATAACTGAGAATTCCAGAAAGTTAGCACCAAGCAAGAGAACATCACCAGAATGCATTCCCTGCAAAAAAATAAAATTCTCTTCCTTTTTGTTCCTCTTCCCAGAATAGATAGTACCTTGGAAAAGATTGGAATATAACCGAGACACGAAAGTGAGAGAAAGCCTAAACCTGTCAAGCTAACTTTGATTTTGATCTGTTAGCCGGATTTCGTCTTCCATCTATTATACTCATGATTCCTTTCTGCCCTTTCCCCCCCATTTCATAGTGAAAAGTGTGGAGAAAGAAATGTGAATTCCACAATTGAAATGAAAGAGGAGAACAGAATAGGTTGAATGAAATGGAAATAACAGTTCCAACAACAATTCGATATGGAAAAACAGTTTGCTACATTGGATGATGAAGGTAAAAGGGTCCTAACAGGGGATCAAAGTGGTATGAATGTAAACTAAAAAGTTCACACGGAAGACGAGCAACAATCCTCATGCTCTTCAAGTTCCTATATTCATCTGGCCTTTTATCATCCTCTGCAGGCATATGCCTCCGAGTCACCCAAGGATGATATGAAATAACTACGTATACAACAAAATGAAATGAGACTAAACAGAAGTGAGTGATTGGCTGATTGCAGTGTAGCTTTAGAGAACGTCAAGTGTCAATGTCAACAACCCCCAAAGATGTTCACAGAGGGAGACATGAATCGAAGCATGGGCCAAAAAACTTTGCAATAATTACCAAGACTTCCCCCTAAGGTTTTCAACTTCTTAGTGACACCCTCTCAAGTTCGAAAATTTACAGGAACCTTCCCAGAGGTTTCACTATGGCTCCACAAGCCTCCCCTAAGGTTTAGGTAATATTTCATACTCTTTGCTTAAGTGTCTGTATTGCTTAGTCCATTCCAAAAGTCAGCTATCAGGGAAGTTCTCTATAAATATCTAAATTATTTGTTTAATTTCATCAATCCAACCAAACAACCCCCTCCCCAGAAAGCATAACGTAAAAAAAAATAAACAGGTTACCAAAGTGAAGGCATTCTACTATTCAAAAAAAAAAATGCAGCTTACAAAAATAAGTAGTAACCGCGACCTAGAAAAGAACAATTATTTTCATGAATTGAATTGAAGTGCAAGTTCTAACTTAAAAATACCGAGCACAAAAACAGAAATGATATATTGAATTAAGGAGGCAATGTGTGGATGAATAAGAAAAACAGAAGGGGCCAATTGCCCAGCAGCATGATGAGTCCTATTAACAAAAACATGAAGCTAAAAAGAGAGACAAAGCATGATGCAGGAGGACAAGTTCAAATATAGCATCAAATAGTGATTGTTCATAATGAATGCAGTTTTCCTTTATGAATTCCTGATTTAGTTAACTTTTGTTAATTATGTCCAATCACTCAAGGCACTAATCCTCCTACGTCAAAGCAGTAGCCAACCACGGAATGAATCAAAAGAAAAGCGTTGAATCTAAGTGGAAAAAAAACGAAAAGTAAAAAAAAAATGGGAGGGGACTGAAAAAGGACAGCGAAATAAAACAGTAAGCTTTGACGGAGGAGCCAAACAGAAGCAATAGAAATGTGAAAGATACACAATAATTGAACATACTTTAGCAGATGGAGAATGAAGAAAGACTTGCAAATGAAAACATACCAATAAATGCTGCAAATCGAAAGTAACATCTAGAGCACCAGCACAATCAGCAGATGCAATAAGCTGCATAAACAAAAGGATGTTTCATTATCTTACAAAGTGTGCAAAACTATACTTTGAAAATAGGAAAGTAGGTTCTGAACTTTAGAGCAACACCGTCCATAGAGCAACTAAAGAAAAACAAAAAATGCTTGATTCGCTGCAGAAATACTTCATTCACGTTTAGTAGGTAGTCCCTCGACTGTCTTTAATAAAAATTAAAAATTAATTTAAAAACTAAATTATTCCAAGCAGTCTACATTATAGCTATAGCAGGGAGATGTACTTGGTCCACTTTCTCTCTTATTGGAATACCATCCCCCAACACATCTCTCCCACCCTCTGTCAAGCAGTCTAGCCAAGTTCATTCTCTAAAAAAAGCTTCACTAAGAATCTGATGGCGCTTTCTCTTTCTCCTGTTTGTTTGTTTTAGTCTTTGCAAACAACCCTTGTTCCCAAACTATCTTTTTCTTTCCTTCAAAGTTACCAAAGCACCAGGCGAGAAGCCATCGCCTAGCGCCTGGCCATACCAAGCAATAACAACACGAACAAAATCTGCTACAACATATCCACCCTTAATACTAAACTTGCTCCTCTCCATTCATAACACAAAATGATTAACATTTATCATTTATATTCTGCATTAACATTTGGATGTGCCTATGTAAATAAGATTGCCATCTAGATATGCCTTGACATGTTAGATCCATGATTAAGATTTCTCATACTGTTAGACATTGATTCCACTTGTTATGGCATGACAGGACAATGGCTATCTTCCCTCAGCTTCGTCTCTGCTTTTAAGGGATGAAATGCAAGGCCTACAAACATCTAGCCATTGCCAGGTTAGGCCAAGGTGCCAAGCCACCAGTTCTCACCTAGGCATCACCTTTGACAACTATACTATCCCTACCTTACTGTTTCCCCCCAAAAAACAAGAGAGAGACCTCTCAGGCTCTCAGCAGCTTAGCTGCTGCAACCTTTCATAATTTCATTGCTGGTAGCCAGGAATCGTGTCAGGAGAAGACTGTAGACTAAACGGCTTCTAGCAACACTCAAAAGGCACGTGCAAAACTGACGCAGTGAATATGGGAACTACCATGTTCATTGAGAAACTTATCAAAGCTCTTGACATAGCAAGACTTCTACATTTTCGAAATGGAATTCTAGCCTTTCAGAAAAGAAAATTTGGGGGTGGGGAGAAGGTAATCATAAGCAAAATAAGAAACAGGAGAGAAAGGTGGATCGTTAGAGAAATGCCCAGATAACTCTTCAAAAGATACCATCCAACCTGCCACCTCGTCTCAGTCCTCCCTTCTTTTTTCCCCCTTTGCATGTGTGTGTCATGGGAGTAGGAGGAGAAGGAGAAGGTTGCTGCACGTGTACGCATCTTGCAATTAGAAGACATGTAATTATCAAGTAAACAAGGGAGGGGGGGCCTTTCCTGAATGGTAACAAAAAAGATAGGGAAATAAGAAAAAAGTATGGGAAAGAAGTGTAAGAGAAACTAGTTGGTGACGGTAGTAGGATAAAATGGAAAGAAATGATCCAATGCATACTTCCTAAAATGAAGGCTCTAGATCTCTAACTCAACATTACTTCTAAAGTGAACTATACACATTTTTTTGGTGTTGATCACTGAATGTAGCTTGAGCAATCCTCACAGCACAAGCAAGTCAAACATAACTCAACACTACTTCTAAAGTGAACTATACACATGATTTGGGCGTTGATCACTGAATGTAGCTTGAGCAATCCTCGTAGCACAAACCAGTCAAATATGAAAATGAAACTATAATTCTCAATGAGCTCCTAACAGCCAAGGAAGCCCTATCCTTCATCACATTGAAGGCTCCAAACGTCCATCTAAGCATGCAAGCAGTCACTCTCCAACCATGCTAGCCCTGTGATTCCCCTTCACCTGTCTCTTCTCTTCCGGAATGAATCTTTGCAGTTTGCACGTTAAAAACTCCTCCCAACATGATCTCTTACTTCTACTGGCTATGGAATGTCTTATTTTAAAAAGAAAATATAATAATTTAAGACATGCGTTAGTTGGTCGACAAAAGAATAAAATCATTTAAAGGGACGCCAGAGCTAAAACAACTACAGAATCTATCCTGCATAAAAGCTCATTAAAATATAGTTCGACAACATTCTCACCAATTTCAGAGTTGAGAGTGCTTGATTGACATACTGTATGAGCTTCAATTTATTCCTCAAAGCAAACAATGTACCCCTCTTGCCATTCAGCTCCTGAACACGCCTAGCAGATCCAACTAAATCCAAGTCTAGAATTCTTATAGTCTCTTTTAGTTCCCGTATTCTACCACATCCTTCAACAATCTTCTTGTTTAAGTCCTCCAACTGCCCTTGCGCCTCATAAAAAGAGCTCGACCGCAGTGAAATCTCTTTCACTAAATGCAGCTCAACAGTATCCAGATACTGAGAAAGCTTCTCTTGAAGCATCAAATTCTCAGTAGCTGACCTGAAAGGGCACGCAGCCTCAAATGTCGCCCCCTCTTCTAGCTCAAAATCTTCCTTAAAGTACAAAGCCGGCACTTCTCTCAAACAAGCCACCAATGCCTCCCCCTGACCAGCGAACTCACTGTTCTGACCTTCAAGCGACTCGTGCTGCTGAATGTCATGGAACCGCGAGTAGTGCTCGGAGATAGATGCCAAGTAACGCGCGAAATCAGCACGGGTCACATCGGTTGTCGGCTTTGCAGTGGATACAGACGGCAAAGGCGCGAATTCAGGTACCGGAAGTGATGTCGTTGAGGTCCACCATGAGTCCGATTTGCCGGAGTGAGGATTGTTGAGAATTGAGGCGAGACTTTGGCTGCTGGAATCGGAAAATGATGTGGACGACAACGAAGATGGATGCTTCTGGACTTTGGCCGTCGGACTCCGGTGGATTTCAGACCTTCCAGAAGTCGGAGAATCCATGATCCGGCGATAAATGAAGAAATTCAACAGGAAGCAAACAGAGGATCAAAATTTAGGCATAGCAGAAATTAGATCGGAAAAAATGCGATCTCTCTGGGAATTGGAACATGTCAGCAGATCTGAGGAGAACGAAGGATGCTGATATATTTCTTGGTTGAAAATTCAGATATATTATTATTATAAGTTTGACTTGTTTAATACTTACACAATACATACTACTATTAACTATTAACATCAATTAAGTAGAAGTGTTGTTTTCCTCAACAACAAAAAAAAAAAAAAAAAAATTTTTCTCAATCAATCATAAAAAATAAAAGGACAGGAGTGTAGCTTTATCGACATATTATCATCTTTCATATTTATTTAGCTTTATCGACATACTATAAGGCTAAGACCGTATGTTTATGATATTAAGTCATAAATATTGTATTAATTTGTATTTATAAATTATTGAATTACAATGAGATTGATTGGTGGATATATGGCACGTTCATTAATCAATGTGTGATGTTATATGTAAATGTGTGTTGTTATAGTGATGTATAATATTGTGATCATATAAAAAAAAATAGTCTCAATTGGATTTGTTTAGAGATAATTATTAGTGATACATGGGTTTTGAAAAACTATATCATTTGTTTTGAAAAAAACTTATATCAAGTAATCGATCAAAATACATCCTTATCAGCCTATTTACCTTTTCAAATGTCTTCTGTGAAAGGTTTCACATTGTTGAATAATGTCTTTTTCGAAAGGTTTCAGATAATTGAAGTAAGAACACCTCCAATAGAAATGAGGAAAATGTTTGTAAATTATTTTTTATCGTTGCATTGTGATGAGTACCAAAGTTGGAATATGAAAAATGTTTGTATTTATGAACCTATATTCACTGAGCAATGTGTTCTAACATTGTAACCAAATGACTCATGAATATGACCCGATGAATCTCGAAATAAACCTCTTATATGCAAGGCAGTGTGTTTAATATAATGGCATGTTTGTTTTGTGTGAATGAAATTAAATGAAATTGGATTTCATTATATTCTTATGTTTGGATATGAATATAAAGTATTGGAATGTAATTAATTTTATATAATATGGTGAAAATGATCCATATTCATACCTTAAAAAAATAGAGGTAATAAAATGAAAATCAACAAAACACGTGAATGATTGGGTAAGAGTGATATGGGGTTGGGTGGGTGGTGGTGTGAAACGGGGTTGGGTGAGTGAAGTAGGATGAGTATGGTGGGTTGTGTGATAATGTGGGTTGTGGGGTAGGGTTCCGTATCATAAAGCATGTGATAATGTGGGTTCTGGGGTAGGGTGAGGTAGGTGGGTTTGGTGGTAAGGCAGGGTGAGTGGTGAGGTAGGGTTACGTATATCATATGACATATGCGGTAAGGTAAGACATGTGGCATTAGGTGAGCGAGTAAAATGTGGTCGGGTATGGTAAGTTGGGTTAGGTAAATTGTAGGGTGTCGTGGGTGGTGAGAAATGAGAAGGTAGGGTAAGTCAATACACATGATAATTTTATATATTGATCCATATTGACCGTATTGAACTATAATATGTAACATTCTGGTAATTATAAAATATAACAAATTTTCCATCCGTGTCATTAAATTCTGGACGAGGGTGGGTGTGGTAGAAATGGGTTGGGTATGTGAGTCAACTAGATAAGATCGATGAGGTTAGGGCATGGTATAAGATGGGTGAAGAGGTAATGTGAGTGATAGAGTGGTATTAAGTAATGGCGGTGATTAGTATGGTTGTGGTAAAAGGTCGGGTAGTGTGACGTAGGATGTGATGGTGGGTGTGATGAAAATATGTAATCGGACAGAAAGGTGATGAATGATGGTAAGGGTAAGGTATGTGTGGTATGTGTGAGGTGGGTAGAGTAGGGTTGAATATGGTTGAGTATACAGGGTAAGGTAAGGTATGGTGGTATGGTTGGGTGTAGGATGTGTGTGGTTAGGTGTGGGTAGGGTTGGGTAGTTGAAAGGTGAGGCAAGTTGAGATGGTGAGATAAAGTAAGGTGGGTATGGTGTGTGAAAATGTTGTAGAGTACGGCGAGGTGATGAGTAAGATGGGTGGTAAGTAGGAAATGGTGCGGTAGGGTCGGGGTAAGAAAGGTTGGGTGGGGTAATGCGTGGTGAGACATAGTAGGCATGGATAAGGTGAGTGGGGTAGGGTAGGGTGAAGATATGATAGGTTGGCGGATGATAAGGTAGTGTGAGATGAGTGGTGGAGTTAGGTAAGGCGGTGGTGGGGTAAATATATTTAATAAAATGCCCTAGGGTTATCGGATCAAGGTTAATAAATTGACATTCGACTTGCACAAAGTTTAATGTTGAATTCAAATTCAATTTTTAAAGCATGAATGTTATTTTTGTGTCCCTAAAAGTAGATATTTTGTTTTCGTATTTTACTGTCAATGACGACGTTTGAGTGATCAAATATCAACAATATCCCCTCTACCAAGAGGTGTAGGGATTAAGTTTCACCGGAGACAAGTGTTTGATAACTTTTTTTCATCAAAACGAAATTATCTTATTTCAAAGATTTCGGTTAGATTCGAACTCGTAATCTATTAGTTACGAAAACTCAGCTTAACATTGAAATTAAAAAGACTTTAAAGATACCACATCAAATTTATTTAAAGACCACAGTAAAATTTAAAAATATACATAAGCTATAGTGCCTTTAAATACAATGGTATTGTGTTGGTGTTAAAAGGATACCTTGAAATAAACTTGTGTGTTTATAAATGTCTTTTGGTATGTACATAAAACGATTAATTAATCATTTAAAATAAATAATAACGGGTAATAATATGAATCGCCCCGCCTCAGTGAGATGAATCTCGCCACCCCAATGATATAACCTTCAGTTTCCTCTTATCCGGTATATTTCATTCCGTCCGGTCGAACAATCCAACGTTTTCGAGAGAGAAAAATGAGAGAAATCCTTCACATTCAAGGAGGTCAATGCGGCAACCAGATCGGTGCCAAATTCTGGGAAGTTATCTGTGATGAGCATGGAATTGATCAGACTGGTAGGTACAGCGGCGACTCCGATCTTCAATTGGAGCGGATTAATGTCTACTACAACGAAGCCAGCGGTGGACGTTTTGTTCCTCGTGCGGTTCTTATGGACCTTGAACCTGGTACCATGGATTCCATTCGGTCTGGACCGTTTGGACAGATCTTTCGCCCTGATAACTTCGTTTTTGGTCAGTCAGGTGCTGGAAACAATTGGGCGAAAGGACATTATACGGAGGGAGCTGAGTTGATTGATTCTGTTCTTGATGTTGTGAGGAAGGAGGCTGAGAATTGCGACTGTTTGCAAGGTATATATCTATAATTCTTATGGTTTCTGCTCGTTGCTTATTCATTTGATTCCTTTCACGAAAATGAAAGGATACATCATAAACCGGTAGTTTCATGTTTTAGTAGTGGCTTTTTCTCCTTGTTTCCTTTTTCGTTTTCTGCATTCAACGCTAAGATCTTGATTCTACGTAGGTGCTTTTGTCAAATTCTGACCTTCTTCTGATTGTGTCTTTGATGCATTGTTGGTGTAGAAGGATTTTTTTACTTGTTCGAGAGTCTTCTAATGATGTTAAAATGCATGTTATATGATGAAGACTAGATGCTTGAATCGTTACATGCTTTTGGAAATTGGTTTTTTGAATTTTCCGGCATCTCAACATTTTTTATCTTGTGAAACCGGAGTGTTCAAATGTGCTTGGTTGAAATTTTGCTTCATTATTTGCTGGGAAAGCTGTGAAATGGATAACCAACCTTCCATTCTATCTGAATGTGAAAATGATGTCCTTTCAATTCAATATTCGCTGCTTGCGTTTTCATTGTATATTTCTATCCTGAATTCCCCAACTGGAAGGGAAATGGGGTGAAAGAAGTTCAATATGGGGTTCTCTTCATGAAGCTTAGAGTAGATTGATTATTCATGAGAACTTAGTTGTTTTTTGTGTTACCTGCTGAAATTGTCCTTGTCGGCAGGATTTCAAGTGTGTCACTCACTTGGTGGAGGCACCGGATCTGGAATGGGGACGCTTCTGATTTCAAAGATCCGGGAGGAGTATCCAGATCGTATGATGTTGACATTTTCCGTCTTCCCTTCTCCGAAAGTATCAGACACTGTGGTGGAGCCATACAATGCTACTCTCTCTGTTCACCAGCTAGTTGAGAATGCAGATGAATGCATGGTTTTGGATAATGAAGCTTTGTATGACATTTGCTTCCGCACTCTGAAGCTTTCAACTCCTACATGTAAGTTGTCTCTTAGTCTGTTAGGCATGTAATTCTGGTGCTTTTGTCATCTGTCTATTCCTGATGACTGCAAACTTTTGCTCGATTTCTCACTAATTTTTTTAATTGTTCTAGTATGGAGGTGGTTGTTGGTGCCTTACAGTATGTTATGCACGCTCTTTGCTGTGTGTGAACTGTTGAATTATTCGGTTAATAGGCCTGTCCATTCTTCTCAAAAGTTCTTGAATGCATTATCATTGCAAACTATTACTGTGAATCATGTCAAAATGTGTCTTTTCCAACTTTGTTCTGAATCTGATTTGCAAAACACTACTCTTATGGAATAGAGTACTTAATACTTGTTGGACATTTCTGTAGTACAATTATTCATTCATCACTGTTCATTTTGCTGTATTTCAGTTGGCGACCTCAACCACTTGATTTCTGCTACCATGAGTGGTGTAACTTGCTGTCTTCGATTCCCTGGACAGCTAAACTCTGACCTCCGCAAACTAGCTGTTAATCTCATCCCTTTCCCGCGGCTCCACTTCTTCATGGTGGGCTTTGCGCCTCTAACCTCCAGAGGATCCCAGCAATACCGTGCCCTCACCGTCCCAGAACTGACACAACAGATGTGGGATGCAAAGAACATGATGTGTGCTGCAGACCCACGCCATGGACGCTACTTGACTGCCTCAGCTATGTTCCGTGGCAAGATGAGTACCAAAGAGGTTGATGAACAGATGATGAATGTCCAGAACAAGAATTCGTCCTACTTTGTTGAATGGATACCGAACAACGTCAAGTCAAGCGTGTGCGACATTCCACCAACCGGTTTGAAAATGGCATCCACTTTCATAGGCAATTCAACTTCTATCCAGGAGATGTTCAGGCGGGTGAGTGAGCAATTCACGGCAATGTTTAGGCGCAAGGCTTTCTTGCATTGGTACACCGGTGAAGGAATGGACGAAATGGAGTTCACCGAGGCAGAGAGTAACATGAACGATCTGGTGGCTGAATACCAGCAGTACCAAGACGCTAGTGCTGATGATGAAGAGTACGAAGAGGAAGAGGAAGAAGAAGAAGCAGAAGCTTAAATCATCTCATAATAGCTGCCTGCATCAGGTTTTCTTTAAACATTATTGTTTGTATTGGAAATGTTAATCAGATGGGGATAGTCATACAGTTTGTGTGGTGTATTTGGTATGTGAATTTTTGTTTATCTCTATAATTGTGATTTGTTTGGTTACTGTTTTGAATCAATGTAAGATACCGGCTACAAAGTTGTTTTTATTTAAGGGGTGAAATAGGTTTATTATATTAATCCATCGAAACACAATTATAAAGTCTGGAAATAATGCATGTAACAAGTATTATTATTAGTAATAATAGAGTAGAGTAGGAGAGATATTTATTTAAGTAAGATTCAAAGCCAACAGAAAAGAACAGCTAGCTTTTCTGTAGTAGCATTGACGTTGAGTTGAGATCCAATCTAATGTTTTCTTGTTTTTAGAGAGAGACATTGCACATGCTAGACACTGGCCCAGATGTTTTTAGTTGCTAAGGTTGTCAAACGAATAGCCCCCATTGTTAATAGTTAATACGATAGATTACACATTGATAAGTGAAAACAACAAACGACATCGATTCCGTAAACATTTAAAAAAGATGAGGGCAATAAAGAACTAACTAATTAGCATTGAATAATTAAACAAAGCTATACATGATGAAATACATTATCAACATATACATCAAAGTCTCATCTTAAATTAAAAACCTAATTTTTAACTTAATACATTACATTACATTACACCAATCCAGTAACTAACAGTTCCATATTGCATATGAAATACAAAGCTTAAAATGAAGAGCAAAAGATCCAGCCTCAAAAAACAGCCTGCACCATTTTTACAGCATAACAAAAAGATCAGGTTTTTAAACAACAAAACCAAAACCAAAACCAATATTAAAAAAAAAAAAAAAAAAAAAAAAACATAATATATATTCATGTATATATACACATCTCTCTCTCTATACATGTGTGTGAGAATGTCTTATTTACTATGGTTTCTAGTTATCTTAATCTTGTATATACTATAACATAGATTCTGATGCAGTTGACTATATGTAAAGATTCTGTAAAATAGGGGAAAATGGTGTTTGAGACCGTAAAATAAAGAGAATCTGTTAAGAGACACTAATACGAGTGCTCTAAAAGCACTTGCAGTAGAAACTGTAAGATAAGATATATTTGTAAAATAGAGATCCGAATCATTCAGATCCATTAAAAAACATATGCAACCGAATCTCTATTCATATATGTAAAATAAAAATATCTAAATTTAGCACTACATCTACGGCACAAATACAGATCATGCGATTCATGACGTTCGAAAGCTGAAATTTATGAGGTATCTTCATTTATGTTCAAAGAGAAAAGGACATAAGCAATGAAGAAGGCATTAAAAGGAATGCAGCAATCCTACAAATATATAAATGACATGATTAATTCTAAATACATTTAAAAAAAAAAGAAAATGCATACCGTGATTGCGAAGAATTTGTGAAGGTAGTGCTGGCAGGGACATTTCTGTCAAATGAAAAAAATGGATGCATCAGAACTACTGTAAATAAACCATGGCTTCCACTTTTCATTTTATTTAGAGAATTGAGAACTTATAACTAAAAAAACTGTCTGTTTCCCAGATGGATTACCGGGAGCACAAAGAGATAAGGAGGTCAGAGAAGACGAAGAAGGCCAAGGAGCAATGATGTTATCACTCAGATCACAAGTAAAACTGTATCCGCTTGAGTTATCGTATATTATATCAGCTGGCAAACTTCGCAGCAAACACCCTGCTAATATGTAGAAAAAAAAAAAGGCTTTTAGTCCCTAGTAATTATCGACACAAAAAAAGCAATCCCTTCAATTTTCTTCACCTAGTTCCAATCGTTTTGTGTAATAAACAGATTAAGTGGTATACAAAAGATATAATTACCTTGCTGTCCATACGCTGTTCCAGGCAAGAAGCACATCAACACAATGAGGACAGAAAATCCCAGGTCAGATTAGAATTCAGCATATAGTCACGATTTTAAACACGTGTATAAAAGGAAAATCACCTTGGAGACTGAAATCCTTTAGGTCAACATCACAAAGCTCGAAAACGTTAGTCATGACTCCTGCCTTTTGTAGCATGGCTCCAAACACCGTGGAACAGATTATTGCTTGCCGGTTTGTGATTAGCATTTGCCTCTGAATTCCCGCGATATAAGTACTTAATGAGCTACAACATGAAGGACTCGGAGCAGCCACGTTTTGGCAGGCTTCAATTACCTCTGAAGGTTGCTTAAAGTTCAAAGGGCAAACTGCAAAACCACACAATAACCAATTAAAAAAGTTGAGTTGATTCTATGATTTAAATCGACTTTCAAAAAGCCGGTTGTTTACAGTGTGGTGCCACGTAAAACGTGTTACATTTTAAGCTGACAAAAAGTAACATTCGTTAAGCATCTCCCTCCCGTTTCTGCTCACAACAACCACCTTGGCCTAATTATTTGTCTGTCAGCTATATGTGTAAGCAAGAAATAGTAGAGTTGGAAAGTATACCTTTATTGACTTTGCATGAAGATAACATCCGAAACGCAGTATTAGCATCATCAAAAGAGAGCTTCCTTGAAATCCAGGAATATACGACACCCCTACAATCGTTAACAATGTCGGTACTAGATTTAGCTCCAGCTATATCCTTGTTACTGCTCATTAATGATTGAAGCCCTGAAAGCTGCACTGCAGCCTCCATAATTGCAGGCTGACAAATTGGTCTGCAACATTCTTTAAGGTGATCGATTGAGCTGCAGGCCTCTAATAGTTTGCTCGTGTTAATTGTTCTCTCGAAAGTGATTGTATCCTTCACCGGACAAGAGCCACCAGTGAGATTAGATGGCTTCGCGGAGCAAATAGTAGGTATCGAGTTATTTGCACCTCTACTCTCTAATATACTAATGACATCTTGAAAACAGTTTTCGGCATCATCATCTTCAAATACTAACTTATTGGAATTCGTACTGTAAGCTCCTTGTAATATATGGAGTAAGCTACCGAATTGAGGACAGCAGATGACGTTTGCAACTACTCCAGCTAAAAGAACTGAACAATCGTATGCAGTTTTGTCGCTGATACTTGAAATAGAAGAGAAGATCACAGGACACTTTCCGGTCAAAACCGGATCATACGTTTTTGGAAAGGAAGGGTACATTGGAGGCATTGATTCCCCAGGAATAGGATAATGTGGAATAACAGCTGGTGAGATCTCTATGGGCTCAAATAGTCCCATACTTGGTGGGCTAGCCAATTCGGATTTGGTAGAAATATGCCGAGACTCAAGACGAGCATGCAGAGCCTCTGCATCCTGTAAGCTAGACAACCAAAAGGCAAGTAGTAGAAACTGATGGCACAAAAAACCTGCAATGACACAAAGCAGTCGAGTTTAAGAATTCCTACCTAAGTTTTCGGTTCACTAGTAGTTTGAAACAACTGATGTAAAACAGCAAACACAGAAAAGCGATAACAGGTAGTTTATTACTTGGCCGTTAAGTTACAAGCTATGTGGCACGGACAACTCAATGCAACTTGCAGTAAAATATCAATTGAATAAATAATGGCAGAGCATCCTTTTTTAATCCAGGTTCTCAAAACGGAAAAAGAACATAACTTTCAGACATCAAGAAAACTCGACATTTGTTGCAATCATATGCAGTCGGGAATACAAGTCATTTTTCGTCGGGTAATCTCATTTGAGTGCAAAAGGATATTGTGGAATAACAACTCGGAGATATCTATAGGTACAAATAATCCATTACTCGTGGGTTAGCCAATTCAGATTTGGAAGAAATATGCCTAGACTCCGGACGAACATGCAGAGCCTCTGCACACTGAAAATTAAACAACCAAAAGGCAAGTAGTCGAAACTGATGGCACAAAAAACCCTTTAGATGCGTAAGCCTGTAAAAACGTTCCCTGGTGTAAGTTTATCATGATATGGAACCTAAGGTTAATCCTCCTAATGTCCTTGCACTTGTCAAAACATCTTTATACATACCTTCACTAGCTTCTATGTACGCTATTAGACCTTTCCTTTGAACCTAGAAATGCTTTCTTTAGAAACTTTTATCATATAACACATGTCGTGATACAGGCCTGGCTTCTACAGCGGTCATTAAGGAGGTGTATGACTTCTTTTCTGCGCATTCTAACCTCAGACCATATCAAATGAGGGAATAATTTCTCTCTTTAGTCTTCTCCCAGAACCTCCTTCATAAAATCCACAGAATAGCTTCTTAGTTATCCTCCTAAAACGCTTTTTCTTTGTCCCCTAAACATTATTTTTTTCCATTTGCTCTTATACAATACATATATGTAGATCATAACCATATGATAGCTTCTTTCCCTAGACAATTCCAAATGACCGCTTATCTTTCCCTTTTAACTTAGTTGATGCATCTTCTACGTTTAAAGTCTGAATTGTTTGATAACGACTTACCAAACGATCTTTCACTTTGATAAAAAGCATAAACCTTTTATTGCGCATCATTTTCACTGATAACAGAGCTAAGTCTCTTATTATTCTACCTGGAGTTCTAGCAGATGCAAATACGTATTCTCCACTTTGTAGTTCAGTAGATAAAAGGAGGCAACAATATGCCGCTCAGCCTAGAAGTCAGAAAAGTTTACAGTCTACGTTGTTTACAAAGTAGGCATTAAAATAACTTCAGAAATGTGAAATTAAACTCAAAATGGTATAATAAGATATCTTCCATCCAATATCTTACCCTTTAGACCTGTAACAGTCATTATACAATCCATTACTCCACTAGCCTTTGTATTACTTAGAGACACACAGGCAAAGCTTGAACGGTTTAACTGATTTTCATGCCGGAGCCTGCAACACATCTATTACGAACATTAATAAAAACCTAAAAACACCATAGATCTAGATAATAAAAGTTCTGTTTAATAGCTCTATAATGTTCATAACCGCAATAGCCAAAAGAGAAAGACAAGCCCCATCTAAAACATAGATGCAACAAATAACACTTACATGTCATTGTCAATATCCTCATTTTTACATTAGAGCTTCCAAATAAATGCCATTCCGCAATACAAGAAATAATGCTTCTCTCCCACTTTCTTGTTCATTTACAAGCTTCCCACTGCATAGAATTCGGACCTGTTACAAAAAAGTTAAGAAAAGGAACAAAGAATATGAAAATACAGAAGGCACACAAGAACTAGAAAACCACCTTTGGATGCATTTCCATTAAATTTAGAAAAGGAAAGTACATGGAGGTATGGACTACATGCGATTCGAAAAAAGATCCAAGACCACCAATATGTATCACTAAAAGTCTCAGTTGGAGCAATGGTGAAACATATTAAGTCCACGAAGAAAACACCATGTATATTATCCCGGCCAACCAAAATCATGTGTTGCATCAACTGATAATTTGTTTGGGATCTGTGACAAGATGTTTTATACGCAGCGCTAACAAATTAAGTCGTTTAGAGAAGGTCAACAAATAATTGTGCTGAAAATTGAGCAACAAATGTTTGCATACACACATGGATACACCTAAAAACACATATACAAGTTGAGGCACACAGTCATCTTGCAGCACACATATGCACAAAATTTACTAAAATAACCATTCAATGAAATGAACTATCAATTTATATCCTGCAATCTTCATCATGAACTTTCAAAATGAATTGCATTTCACGCTTTCAGTTGAACTCGTAAACATGATGAAAAAAGAAAATAAACACCACAAGGATATAGTAGTCCAAGCAAGCATATATGATATATCACACGCTATAATTCACAAGATAAATAAAATCAATACCTAAAAGGTTCCATCTCATGAAAGGACAAAGGAAACTTGACAAAAAGCTAATAGATGTCCAACATGTCTTGCACTCCAAAATCATATGTTTATGCTCAGCCAGCATGAATTCCCTTGGAATTCAAATTTCATTATGACAGCCTAAACACTCTGACCAAAACAAGTACTCCCTCCGTCCCATTTTATTTGTCCATGTTTCCTTTTTGGTTTGTCCCAAAATAAGTGTCCACTTTGTGCATTAATTGCTAAATTTCTTCAAATACCCTTTTCTCTTTACAATATTTACAATAAAAAATGTGTAGCATTAAATGCTCCAACAACAACTTAAAGTCTTAAAGGGCATAAGTGTAAAAATATTAGATCATTTAATATGATTCAAAGCATTAACTACACTTTTCTTAATCTGTGTGAAAAGTCAAACAGGACAAATAAAATGGGACGGAGGGAGTATGATAAGCTCTGTTACTAACCTCAACAGGAATATCTATTGCAATTTAATAAGGTAATTTCATCGGCACCTCCCCACCACGAGAAACACTGCTGATAGACGCACCTTCAAAGAAGCATGAAACACTTTATTTTAACAAACCGCAGCATTACATAGAATAACTTTGACACAGGCCAGGGCCAGGAACTTCGTAAAAGATATTTTTTGACATGTTTCAGCAAAAGGGAAAAAAAAAAAAAGTATTGATTGAAGAACAAAGACATGTTCCATTCAAGGCATACAGAATATTAATCCAAGCGAAATATGAAGATTCTACTAACAATAAAACTTTAGGACGTCTGATAGCTCTAACCCCAAAATGAAGATTCCTTCCAAATATGAAACACATCAACGGTTACATATCAATGTCTCAACAAAATATATGATAGATATAATGATGACAACCACACGAGCATAAAAGGGTGGTTGAGAACCTGCCACACTCACACAGTTCATACCTTTCCAAAGTACACAGTAACCTTATATTACCCAATGCTCACACCTACTGTCTACCACCAAAGCTAAAAAGTCCCAACAGATTGCACCACCCCCCCCAAAAAAAAAAAACCTCAAAAAACAGGTCATGCAAGTAAGGGATCAATAAAGTAACAGAGCATTATATATGACGATAAGGATGGTTTTTTTGTTTTGTTTTTGTTTTTGTTTTTTTTTTGGGGGGCGGGTTAGAATAAGCTACTGGTTGTGTCCTAGGCAAAACTAATGGTTGTGCCCTAAGCAAAACACTGAAGTTTCAGCTTCTAAGCTGGGTGCTATTTCAGGTGTCACTATTTATGCTCATTTTACCACCCATCTATCTTCTAGTAACTTCCTCGCAAACTAGACTAACTTATGCCAGCAAAATAAAAGGAAAAGACAGATATCTTCACTCCTTGGATCAACAAGTAATTATCACTCCCTTCAATAAATTAACAACAGTAAACTAGACCACAGATCCAAAAGCACAAGGCAGCAGGAAAACATGAAGAAACTTTCCTTTAATCTTTCCCTGAAAAACATCCTTTTTTTCCAAGAATCAGAACACAACAATGGGGCTAAATTGGAAAGAAAAAAAGATACTATTTTTAACTGAAATCAAGCAGCAGAGAGCAAAAACAGAAAGAAGATTAAAGAGGGAGAATCATTTGCAGCTTGTTGTTCATAACTTACCTTAAGAAAATTGAGAAATGGAGAAGCTTATTCAGTAGGTGGGGTTTGTGCTTCTTGGTGCTAGCTGTCTGATTTCCAGAACCGGCAGGAGGGTTTGGTTTGGTTGGATAAAAATGTCCTGGAAAGTCTTGAATGATTTTCAGCTTTTTGGTATACACCCATTTTCTTTTCTTTCTCTTTTTTTTTTTTTTTCTTTTTCTTTTCAATTTTTCACTTCTTTTATTTTCATTATTGATGTCTTTTTTATTTATTTAAAACATATTTGTTGGTGGTTTTAGTTTGGCAAAAATTTACAAATTATCCTAGACAAAATCATACATGGTGTGTTAAAATAATAGAATTTACGAGATTTTCGGTGGGTTTTTTTTTTTTTTTTTTTCCCACACAACGAAAGGACTTCTGTGATTAAAAACAAGCAATCAATAAAAAAATTCAAACTGATGACGTAGTGGTACAAACTCTTTATAGTTGGTTAAAAGTTCATAAATATACACAATCATGTTTTGACAAATATTTATTGAATTTAATGATCATTAACCATTACAAAATTTATCAGCTAATTACATATTTCAGAGACTATAAACACACAAAAATTGTCTCCAAATGATTATGATAGACATATGAACATATTGATTACTCAATAGCTCAAAATGATTATAGTGTACATATCACCCTCGTTATAAGATTGATTTAGACATTAAAATGTCGGCCTATTTTATCTGGTTATAAACATTTTGTAAATGAATGTATTATTCTCGAAATCCTTACAAAGTGGGAGTCTAGTATTCACTTTGAGAGAATATTATATTTCGTATTATAGGAAAAAATCGGTGACGTTTGACACTCGAGAAATGACTATGTGATTCAGAAATCTCACCAGACAATACCGTATATAGAAGTCTCATTGATAACTATTGTACTTAAGTATTAACAAGCCCAGATATTACCTATGCATTCAATACACTAAGCCAGTTTCTTAACTCGCGTAAGGTCAATTACATGTCACTGTGTTTTTTATATATAAAAATTAGTTATCTTTACCGTTACTTCTCCAAATAAGTGATAACTATCGAATGGATGGGGATGGGGTGGGGTGGGGGGGGGACTTGAGGCAAAGCTTTGTTTTCTTCCTATAACTAATGTTTGCTAAATACAGACTTGAGGCAAGCTTTGTTTTTTTCCTATAATTAATGTTTTTCAAATCACAATAGAATCCAAAACTCTGACGGATATGTTGGGCTTCTTGTTTTAAAATGTTTGTTTTGGATGACATGTTTTAATGCGATTTCTTTAATCCATATTTTTGTTTTTAGTCCCTTTCAAAGATAATATACCAAACTTTAAAATAAAAAAAATAAAAAAAACGGATTCTATTTCAACCACGAATTTGCTAATGACACTATGATTACTATAAGAAATTTATTCATAAGTGTAGTGTGTTTAGCAATTCTGTGGTGTTAATTGAACTCACATTTTTAAAAAAAGAGTTATAACGGTTGATGTTTTAATTTTACACGTACGTACTCTTGATTGGGGTAAACCTACATCATTATCAAATCATCTTAATTCATTATATATAATGCAAGAATGTGCAAGTAAAAAAAAAAAATAAAAAAATAAAAAAATCATTGGTTAATATGTAAAAAATCCAACCCTATATTTTAAAAATTTTAATCGGTTAATATGTATGAGTTGGTGATCCAAGACGATACATATTAACCTAAAACAACTAAGCAAGTGCAAATTCCCCAAAAGAGAGCGCTCTAGTAGTGCTATTGTTTGCAAACATTTCCCTCATGTGACAAATAAATTATATACAAATAATAATAATTGTCAAATGTATAGAAATGTAGCACTACTTTTTGCAGTAGATAAATGTAATAAAATAAAATAAAATAAAATAAAAACTAATACAAGGCTTCAGCCCCTCAAAACAAATGCTATAAGCACATAAACTTGCACTATTCAGAGTAAAATGTAAACGTGCACACAGCAACAACCAAAACACAAAACAATTACATTGTTATATTACATTCCTTAACAAACAAACACTTTTGTATGCAAAATAATATTAATGAAACCTAAAACGCAACGTGCATGAGTCGATCTCGATCGGACCCACCGCTTTTAATGGATATCGATAGTTGGGGGCTGTTGCTTGAAAAAATTGAAGTGTCTTGTAGGGGCATCATTCAATCCGGTTTCTGTTTCTGATGATATAGCGCAGGTTGCTCTGTCTGATTACCATCTACACTAGTGTTCAGAGCCATTAGCACTGTCTCTTTCTGAACTACGCCGTTTCTTCTTTCCTTCTCCATGTCTAGATCTTCTTGGTGCCTCATCCTCGCTGTCACTTGCTTCATTTCTTAAACCGTTGCCACCGCCATAGTGTTCTTGTTCAGAGGGTTTTGTTCGTTGTAAATCGTCATCAACTGTGTCTTGACCCTTGGCTTGATCTGGATACGAACCGGATCGGTCACTCTTTTCGTTCATTGATACTCTCTGGGTTTTGGACCGGTTAGAGTTTTGTATGGGTTGTTGAGATGATTGAGGGGGAAAGAAAGGAGGCATCCCCACTGGCCTATTGGGTCTGGGCGGTGGTGCTCCCGGGCCAAAACCCATGAAAGGAGGGGCCCTTCCAGGACCCATCATCATCCCATAATTACCACCACCACCACCTTGGAAATTTCCAGGCTGAGGTCGACCATGAAACATCATTCCAGAACCAGGACCTGCAAAATCACCGAAAAATCTAGGGCCATACGGACCAAAAGGAGGCCGGGGAGCCATGCCGGATAGATCTGGCAATGGAAATCCGTCAGGTGTGACTCCACTGAACCCAAATCCATCATTCCCCATCATACCGGGGGGAAAGCCGCGAAATCCAGGAGGAGGCGGCCTGGATCCACGTGCTAAAGGCATTAAAGGCGGCCACATCATTCCTCCTCTGCCTCTTCCTCGGCCTTGGGCTCCAGGTCCGTAACCCGGGCCCACAATCTCATCCTCTTCTTCACTTTCTTCCTCATCCTCCTCTTCTTCTTCTTCTTCATTGTCCTCAAATGGTACGATATCAGGATCCTCAGTTCTATTATCAGTGTTTATCCCCTTTGCCTTTTCCTCTTCTCTCTTAGCTTCAGCAGCAACACAAATTGCCTGGAAGGAAAAAAAAATTTCACTTGCAAATAATTACCATTTCTGCTATTACAAATAATTTCACAGAAATCAATTCAGCTGCACTAATTGGACTTTGATCTCAGTCTGATTATACACTGATGTGCAACGTCGCAAATATCATAAATTCAAGCATTCAACTGCCTAATGTTAAGAAAGATTAATAATAATGACAACAACAACAACATGCAAGAATAAACATAGATCAAAAGAAACAGGCTCAAAACATTGGATTTGTGAAATACCATAAGCTCACTGTCAGGCTCAAGATAAAGCAGGGAGGCTAACTGCTCACCAACAGAGGGCTCTAGCTCCTGGCAATCTCTGCTTATCTGCAGCCACAGGCACAAACTAATGTCATAACCAAAAAAGCAACTGACAGAAACTGATAAACCAAGTAACGAGCATATGAAAAGAACTTAAGTCATACAATTCCCCAATATGTAGTGACAAATGTCGCTTCTGCACTAAGTTCCCGAATAAACGAGATAAAGTTCAGGTCCTCAAAATATCATGGAAGATGTCGCTAATAACTAACTTTCAGTTTGTGATTTCCAAGAAATCCAATGACATTATCTACAAAGAAAGAGTTTTTGAAACTAATCCCTTTTTTTCCCCGATTCTAAAATTCAGCAATTAGGAGAATTCGACAACCAATCATTTTCTTTCTGTCCAAACACAATAACATCACATAAAAGCTTTGGACTTTGATCAACTAGGGTTCATGGTGGTAGAGGATACCTCAATTGGCTTAAATTCCACCTTAACAAGGATTGAGGTACTTCAAGTGGGAAATCAAATAAAACAATAGAGTCAATGAATGCAATTTCAAGAAGTGTAAAGCCAATAATTCCATAGCTTTCACCACTTTGTGATGTTAGCTCTACTGTAATTTTCTTCAAGCTCACATGAATATCAGTGGATAGTTTAGGGGGAAGAGGACGGATTGGACTTCAGTTGTAATGTTCGTGAGGCGTTAAAAGAGCTTGGAACTATAAAATGGTTATCGGGGAACAATCAGATTAAAATAACTTGGAGATATCCCAAAACAACTAATAGGTACTTCGGTCCCACAGCAATTGACAGGTACTTTAGCTTCAAAATGAAAAAAAGGCAACTAGGCAACCTGATCTCAAAACGAGAAATGGCTACTCTCACCCCAGAATAAGAAACTAAGAACTCGTCTCAAACACTCTCCCATCTTGATAAAGAGATAACATGGAACCTCCAAAATCCAATGAAACCACCGAAGAAGTGACGCATGATGAAACAAAAAAAAGAGTTGAAAAATCAATGTGTAGATTTGAGGCTCCATCATCTTAATTACATCCAACTAGATACACAGCAGAAGATACTCGAATCTAAAATAATTAAAAATAGTTCACAGAGGTGACTAGCAGATGCTAGAGGCTGATGATGACACGAGAGGAAGAGTTGACCAATTTATTGGCTTGTAGCAATTCAGCAATAAATATAAAGGACTTTAAAATATGAACCCAACGGAAACAAAGAAAAATTTAAAATTAGAGAGCTCGCCCTGATTAAACCAATGAACCCCAACCTAGACGTAAATTCTTTTCTGAGATAAATAGTGCTTAAGTATCTCAGAGCTCCCATACCATGTTAAAATTACGCATTTAGGGAAACATGAGAAAAACATAGCCTGCACCTTATGTATTCATTTACATAGCATGCTAAGCTCTTGCCTGATAATCAATCCAACCAACCAACCTCTAGATAGGATAAACTAGAATATCATTGAACACTCTATCGTAACAAACTTAATCCCTCGACAATTACCCTATCAGCTAAAATTTAACTTGTTACAGAAACGGGTAATTTAACATGTATATACTTTTACAGTTATCTAACCTTTGATTTAATACATTCCCCTCCTCTCACCTTTTGCATAACATATTCACGCCAAAGCCAAATTTGAAAATCCAATCCGACACTCAACAAAAGACATGGATGTTGATAGCAAACCCATACAAAATAAGATAGCAGAATGACTGAATGAGTGTTGCAATAATACCTTGACTGGCAAGTTCTCATTGAATGGATTCCGTAAATGGCGAGTTTTGTGGAAGGACAATTCACAGAGCTGAAAGGAACACAGCAATTAGATCCATGAAAAATTTACTAAATAACCAACACAGAAGGGGGCCTGAAACCTAAGATATAAAGCATATGTAGGCGAAATAACAATAAAACCTAATTTCAAGTTAGAAAACTTGCGGATAAAATGGTCACAAACACCTCAACGAGTTCACGCGCATGGCATCATAATGACAATAATTCTTTAGGGCTTTAGGCTTAAGAAAATCACAATCATGTCCTTTTTGCAAAGCTGCCATCGCATTTTCCTTTCTGGAAAGGTTTTGCAAGTTAGATGGGCCCGCACTGAGAATGGGTATATTGAACAATTTCATACCAAAAGAAAAATCCTGTGAAAATAGTCACGTATAATGATAGTTTAATTATGCAGACAAAAATCACAAATCATCTTGATCTCGCACTTTTATGTAAACTTTCTTTGGACCAATTTCTGTATACCTATCATTAATGATAGCGGAAACCTAAAACCTTCAGTGCAAAATTACAGAGAAAAACTTATATAAAATTAACAAGAATACACATGGCGTGCTATAATTTCAAATTTTCTTAATCCCTCTACTAGGACAACAATGACCAAATCAAATGTAGATAAAGATATATTTATATTAACTTTGGTGTCACAAAGACAAAATAACAATCTCAAGCTACCTTCAACCATTTGACTGAGAAATTTCGCCCATAATGTCCAGTTCCATGTGCATGCTTCCAATTTCCACCACTAACTGACCCACCAATCCTTGATGTCATTTTGGCACAGCCCTACAAAGCAGGATATAATCATACCATAAGATTTTCTGAAAAGGAATTCCCCCAGGGGAAGGAAGGGGGAAAGACACAAAAGGAATGCATTTCTGTTTGTAGGTATATACATGCATATCACAAAGCCTACATAATAGAAGAACTCGATCATTTCTTTCAAATCTATAATTGCATCCACGTTGTTCCTAAGTATCAAGTTATTCAACGCTTCTTTTTTCCTTTTTTATTTGGGGGGGAGGGGGGGTTAAGCTATGAACTTCAACTTGCCTGAAAATGCCTAGTGCGATTAATGGAGAAGATCAAAATAACATTCTCCACTGAATCAAAAGCTTCATTCAGTTTGGCTTCATTGCTCCGCTGAGTTGCCCATACTCCTTGCTGGACAGACAAATCTAAATTCTCACGGTTGCAACTTTTGACAATAAAATATCTACACAAGAAAGAAAAATATATGAGTGGAAACAGATGTCAATACAAAGAGGGAAGGGAAAGTGGATACAACAAAGTTCAAAATGCTGAAGAAAGGAACATGGCATGTCCCCACGCATAACACAGAGATCAACTTAAAATCAAAAGGCCGGGGAAAAGCAGACACATAGAGAGGATAAAGAAGGGTAAACACGCTCCACTGCGGGATTTCGTAACTATCTTTAACAGACACCATTCTTTGAAAATAGGATACATCAATGACTGCATTTTAATAATAACAGGATCATCTTTCAAATAAAAGATAAATTAATGCATCAGTCATTCTTCCTCCCAATGCTGAGCATAACAATTGGCAAAAGCTCTTCCAACATCACATGTTAACAATTACAAAGCAATCTACTACATAGCCTATCCAACAACAACTGCCCCTCCTATCTTATTCATCTTCAAAACTATTTTGAGGAAGGTTTCCATTTATTCTTGCCTTTCCTGTAGAACCAGCCTGATTTACTGATATCTTCTGATGCCAATGCTGTCCCCAGAAGATCAGCATTAAGGAGACCTCAACACAGGAGGCTATTCAGCCTTCACTTGTACACTCACTCCACCTGCTGCTCATGAGGCAACACCATCTGTTTCTCATGAGGCAAGGCCCCAGCTTCTTTTGCTTCGTATGAAAAGTCTTCAGCACATTCTCAGGCACCTTCAGATTCTTGATGCCTTTTCCTTGTTGTGATGTACTGATGTTAGCAGTTTCCAGTTTAATGGCCAACCAGATTACACATTGTACACACAGGCAGAAACCACTCATACACCACACTTTAGCAACCATCGTCCACAAACTGGATGCTCTAAGCCAAAACTACTCCAGCCAATAACCACCACTCTAACTCTTGCACATACACCACCCTTGACTGTTCAGAAGTCTTCCCACCAGTCAGCATATATAGGAATTCCTATGGTACTACCCAACTGGATAAGGATCACATTAGTGTAATACAGGAAGCATAACCCTGGCAATCCCACCCAAAACAGCACTCTCAACATAATAACAAGCAATATTACTTTTACCATCTCTTCCAAGGGAAATGAAACCTACTTTATCATGTAATGCTCACGCATGAAACTGCCTCACACAACAAAAAGGAATAACTCTCAAGAGCTGCTAATAATAATAACTGGCAACAAAGTTGACTGTATAAACAGCAACAAAACCAGATGACAAGAGTACGTGAATAACCAACAAATCAATTTTCTGGATCAACTACAAAATCCATAAATCACCCAAACCGACTCTCTAGTACAGTGATAAAACTAATCCATGCATTTAGTAGATCTACCAAACTCTTGTCCACCATTATATCACATTATATCCAACCAAAACGAATCAATATCTTTCCCCCATTACAGGCATTCAGATTTTATCAACTCGTCTTGATATAATTATTCATCTTCTTCAAACAAGAAAATATACCCAGAGTTGACTAAAATTTAAGATTTGTCAACCTCTAATCATTGTACATACCTCATCCAATTCAAACCAAATAACTAAGTATTTTCTTCTCTTCCCCATTTTTCACTCCATTGTCAGCTTTAAAGAAGATAATTAACGTATAAAATGAAACATTGGGCTTATAATGTAAGTCCGTGTGATCTTTTTAGGCGAGATCACCAACGTTGATGAAAGTTCCACTGGTTACCTGTTCCTAATATAACAAATATTAAACTAGCCAAAAGGATTCCGAATCTTTAACCTTCCCTAATTCCTTATGATGCATCAGGAACTTCTTACTCCCGATATTCCAACATCGCTTGATTTTACGAGGCAGTGAAACTAAAGACGTGTATACTTCTCTATCATGGTCTCCTAAAATTTTGCTATGGATCCACATTCCATTACAACTAAAGCACAACCTCGGTATTGAAGTTCTATACAGTCCTGCACCAAAAATTCTATCGAATTCTACGTGACAACACCATCAAAAAGAGGAAAAGTTTTAACCACCCACCCAAAAACAAAATGCAAGAAAAAAAAGAGAGGAGGGAATTCCTGGTTTAGCAATATCAACATACCAAAACCTCTTAATATCCAGCCATGTATTCATTGCCATTTTCCTAACAATCTAAAACAGCTAACCATCTCAATCTGTAAGACACCAACAAATTTTATGGCTACTCTTGTTCCTTCCACGACTAATGAATGTTGCACTTGCTCTGCATTTAACCTCCACAACCGTCATTGTTGATCCAGCTCAAAACCTTCCAAATGACTTTCTTGCAATGTTCAACTTTCCTAAAATCCTAGATATTGCACATTCCGCCTCCAACTTAATTGGGTGGATACAAACTTCACCACCAACCAAATGTTATATATCTTACTCTATACTAGAAGGAAAAGAGAGTAAATCATCAGGTCTTGCACATGAGTTTTCTACTAAGAACATCTATGAAGTAAATAATAATAAAACAAGTAAAGTTCAATGCTCTATGGCCAGCCACATTCCTTCAATCTGTCAACAAGGCAACAAACATATGGAAGCACGATGGCATTAAAAACAAGAGCAAAAACAAGTGCCAAAAAGTTGACATCTTCATCATGTTAATTCTGTGATCGTATGACATTAGTGCATCTATACTGTCAAAAAAGGGAAAGGAAAACTAAGTACCAAAGAACCCAATAGAAAAGAGAATCTCAAAAAATATTTTTACTATAAACGCTTTTCTTCCGGTACTGTCACGGTTCCAGAAGCAGCTGAAGGTGCACAGCAATGCCAACTGAAAACTTAGACGATAGAATGCTTGATCTGTTCACAAAATAAAGAAACTCTACCAGCACACTATAACCCGATGAAAAATTATTTTAATTGCAAATAGAAGAAATATGTGAATAAAAAATATATTAATCAAAAGTTAAAGGTAATTATACATGAAATAAGGATAAAAATGTATATAATCAACTGTAAGGCCAATTATTTTGCTACCATGGCTTTAATATATCTTTTACATGTGTAGAAGGAGATACTCTCAGAACAACGTCCAGTAATAAATACAATGACAAAGGAAACCTAACAGATGACCTTATAACTCTGAACACACCTAGATGTTCCCTGAGGCAAGGGAGCTGCAGCTTTACTTGCTTGATTTTGTTTGCCATCGGGAAAGTTTTGTCCTTGAACCTGGTTTGTCTGTTGCTGGTTCGGAATGGTGCCTTGCTGTGATTGGACAATCGGGGAGTCCGCTACAGTACTTTTGGCAATTTGGTTTGTTGTTCCGTTAGGTACCTGAAATTGAGATTTTTCCGGCTGCTGCGCATAACCATTATTTCGATTGTGGAAGAAGCGATTTGTATTTCCGTAGTTAAAGGAATTTAGTTGCTGAATCTTTTGGAGGATTTCTTCAACAGGGGGAGGAGGTCCGGGCAGTTTAGCATGCCTGTACCGGCAATCGGGACCATTCGGACAAAACCCCAACTTGTACCTGCAAGAATTGAAGTAACAATCAAAAGTTAAGCCTTGAGAGTCCCTAACTTCTTCAAACTACTGCCAGGAAACTAGAAAAGTGCTCGTCCCCACTGCCACTAGAGTCAGAAGGAGGGGGAAGAAGCAACAAACCCTTCTGTTCGATCTTGTCAACAAACACAACATTAATCAGAAAACAGCATAAAGATATACTAAAAAATGTGAAGAATTAAAGACACAAATAAAGATAAAAAATTACATTATGCATTAGCACAAGCACTATTTTCAGCAGATAAAAGAAAAACTCAAAACAAGAAAAGGGGGCAAATATGCACATCACCAGAGAACATCAAAGAGCAAGGAAGACCAAAACTTGAGCATAATTCTCATTGTGTTGATTACATGTCCTTTTTAGCAATTGAACCAAATACTTGAGCATAATTCTCATTGTGAGACCGCACATGACCGGCCAGATTGATTACCTCGATCACCCTTGTCCTTTCATCGTCGAGCGGAATTGTTGCCCACCATCCAACTTGTATCATGTTCTTGCTTTTGGACCAACAATTGATCCTAATATTCACCTACTTGGACTCTTTACTTAAAAACACCATCTTCTCATGAGGAGGATCATTTAGCACAGTGGCATAACCAACAATAAATTTCACACCATTTGTAACACATTAGGTTTAAAGTTTCCACCATTTGTAACACAGGTTTGTGAAAACAACCTCTTGTAGGAAGTTAAAAAAAAGGTAAGAGTGTGAATGGTAGGCCTACATGTTCCATGCTTCTCGATTCCCAAATCCCGCTTAGATGGGATGCAGGCACTGGGCTGCCCTAGGTATCCTTTGGGTAGATTTTTCCTACCTCCTGAGTATCATAAAGCCTAACAGGTATATCTACATGTGGTCAAAGACAAAAGTGCCTCTCTTTTCTTAGTCAGAAGTTACTAACACACATTTAAGCTTGATATAACATTACAAAACGACGCAAATACATGTTTCACCTTCAATAATGTTGGGATGCTGCACACAATATGATTTTGCTGATCTCACACAAGTGAATATCAATTAAATCCAGAATGAAGAAGATGGGAGAAACATCTCAATAATTTTCAATATACCAGCTAATTTCGCTGAAAAAGAAACAAGGTAAAGTTTAAAAAACTGAAAATTCAGGTATGAAGAGGATGCTTACATATTACACTCCTTGATATCCTCATTAGTATGCTTGTATACACAATCCTGTTCACGGCATTCTCCATACTGCCGGAAAAAACGGCAAACGGGCATCCGAGCCTTGTCATACTGGTGAAGGAATCCGCAGGCATCGCCTTTCATACAAAGAGACCGAAGCCAGTGGCGGCATACAGTCTGCCTGTAGCTCCGGCGCGAATTCATTCCCGTTCCACCATCTGAAGCTGCAGTAGTGGGGGGAGCAGTCGCAGGATTGCTGATGTTCGTGGAAGGTGGCACGGTGGCGGCAGCAGCAACAGCGGTGGAGGAGTAAGGGGGTTGGGTTACGGGATTGGATGCTGTGGGATGAGTGGGGCCGACATCGAGTCCGCCCTCGAAGTCGAAGCTCAAACCTCCTTCCCCGTCATCCATGTTATTGGTATACGTTCTTAACTAGGTGTGATAGTTGAATTATGAGTTCCGATTGGGGTTATGGCCGGAGTTCCGGTGGTGGCCGGGATGGGAACAGTGGTGACCGGTGGGAAGGGAGAGGGCTGTGGTTGGTTGTGGTCGGCTGTGGCCGGCGTAGGGCCGAGGAGGAAATACTGTGGATTTTCTCGTTGTTGGTTATAGGGCATGAAATTCTAGGTCAGCGACAACTTTGGTCCGTTTATTTCATGAATTTTTTCGTCTTTTTCTTAAAGCCCGGGTATTAGGTACTCACTGGTCCAATTAATTTCGAGTTCGTCCGGATTGTGTCTGTGAAGTCTGACTCTTAGCGTCTTACGTAAAGCCTCTTTCAACATGACGTCTCAGAAAAATCGAACCAGTGACCTCCCTAGGCAATCTCAAATCACTTACCAACTTGAGTCAAGATACTTGGTTTATTTCTATGAGAGAGATTAGAATGATAAAATATTTTTAATATTAGTAATGATACAGGCACAACGATTATAACACAACGATAATATGCAAGTATGAAAAAAAAGTTGCATCCGTCCAATAATATAATTTTTATTTTCTTTTACACGATTTAAGAAAAGTAGTAGGTGAATCATTTTTTAATAGAATTAGACAAATTGTTGCGTTGTTGTTTTAACGTAACGAATAATACTGCATTGTTTAATATAAAAGTAAAATCAAAATATTGCTATTATATTGTTTTGTGATAATGACTAATATTTTGCAATTTGACGCGTCGTGCTAGAGATATGACTAGACAAATGACCCGTGTTGCAACGTGCCATCGTTATAGGTGGTAGCACATGTTGTACCTCGAGTATTTCGTATTGGTTTTGATATATACCAAATAGATAAGAAACATGAATATGCTGACCAGACGATACACATGAATGTGTTAAGTTTAGGTAAAAAAAATTGAATAAGTATGTGCATGACAAGCTAAAGTAGTTAACATGACAAGCTTTTATCAATTGTTATTATTATTATGCTTTTAAAGTAGTTTGTTGGACTTTATTCCTTAATTTGTTTGTAAAACGCGATAGAGTAGATAATTGTCATGACTCTCCTCTTATGACAGATATTAATATCATTTTTTATCTTATGCTTCTTACTAAGCTTAAGTATTATCTCACTCATTCATATTGGTTGATAAGGCTTTGCGGGGTTATAAGGAACAAGTTGACTTCTTTGAAGAGCATGCGTATGATGGATTGAGGCAGTTCCAGTATGGTTCATATAATTGTTAGTTGGTTTCCTTTTTGTGGGTCTGCTTTTGCCACGTTTATGCTCTAGTAGTTATTCCACGTAGATATGATGAATATGAGGATTTTGTAGATATGTTTTTGCTATTTATGATTTAGCTGGTAATGGCTGTGTCTTGTGTCTTTATGTGCCTTTTTGTGCAGACAACCCACGATTACTACTATAATAGTTGTGTCCGTGGAACCATACAAGACCTTGAGCGTGTGTTTCCCGAGTATCAACAATTCATTTTCTTTCGCTTGTTTCCTTTGTTACTCTTTAATGATGACATTCTTATATGAATTTTATGAGAAGTCATGTGTCGAACAAGTTGTTTCGGTTGAGGGCTAAGGAATGAGGCGGTACACGTAAAATCCATTTGCCAGAAAATTCTCCTACTTTGTCACTAATTAAACGCAATGGTTATATCGTGATCGGACCGATCTCGTCAACTTGCGAGTGAATTATGCATCCACTCATTATTACGTTATTCAATTGAGAGAATTGAACAATTTTGTTGCGCACCTTTCATCGTATTTCCTGTGTGAAGTTGTTTATTGCTCTATGAATGTTTCAAATTTAATGTTGTGTGTTTGATGGTGAATTGTAACACCCATAACAGTGATATTTGAGTCATAATAAATTCAATAACCACTTAGGTCTATTGTCCCCTCTTGGCTTAAAATTATTGATTTATAAAGTCCGCCATGCCTAAACATTGAACATTTATATCTTGGTAATATTTATCCTACATTTTCATGTGAAATATTACGTTTCCTCTCTTAAACCTTTGCTTGGATTGAGAAAATGGAGGAAAGGAAAAGAGAGGATTTATAGGGATCAATTTGGAGTGTTTGGTAAGATTTAAGGTGAAGGAAATAAACGGAAGGAAACCATTATATTTTAGTAAAATATACCTTACGGTATCTCCTTTTATTTCCGTAAAGTTCAATCCAAAACACCTAAACATACTTCACATCTCTTATTCTCCTTTCCTTTCTTTTCTATTACTATCCTCTCTTTTCGTTTCTACACGTTTCCTTCAATCCAAATAGAGCCTTAATGAATTGACGTCCCGCTAGGACACTACCTATGACACTACCAGAAGTATCTAAAGGTGGTTGGTGGCCCACATTATTTATGATAGCGTAACTATTAGTTTCATATGATACCCTGTTATGATAGCACGTGTAACACCCGAGAATTATGAACATTTATATATTGGTAATATTTCTCCCACATTTCCAATTGAAAATATTACATTTTCCATCTTTTAAGGAATTGATGTCCCCGCTAGGAAACTACCTTTGACACTACCAGAGGTATCAAGAGGTGGTTGGTGGCCACCATTATATATGATACCGTAACAATTAGTTTCATCTGGTAGTCTACTGTGATACCACATGTAACACGGAAAATTTTACAATACAACCGTTGTAGAAGGTTGTACCAAATAACATATATTACAACCTTTTATTTTACCCTTCACACACGATAAAAGTGTATAATATGAAATAGAGTAAAAGTTAAATGCTCTAATCTATGTCACTTAGCGCCGCCGAGGGTGGTTGCTGTGCTTTCATGCTGTTCAGCCATGGTGGGGAAGAAAATGATAGGTTTTTTTGTTTGTTGTTTTTAATTTTTTTTTTTGTTTGTTTAGAAGAGCAAGGGTCTGTTTTCGGAGAAAGAGAGCAAAGATCGAAGAAGAAGAGCAGGAAAAGATCGGATGTTAAGAGCAGGGGGAAGATCCTATTTTTTTAAGAAGAGATCGCATAATGTGGAGATGAGATCAAAACCAGGCTTTGATACCATGTAGAAAATCTAGATCCAAACCCATATAAGAGGACGAGCCTCATCCCAAAACCTAGTTTGTGAGGTGAAGAAAGTCTATATCTTAATATAGTGGGTAAAACATTAACAAATTCCCAATGTGAGATACTTTAACACTCACAGCTCAAGCCTAACGAGTTGCACCATAAAATCTCTCAATATAACACCTTATAATTCAGGCCTAACGAGGCTACTTCACGAGTCTTAATGAATTCATTAACTATTAATGTACATCATCATCACTTGACAAATAATGATTACCTCAAGTCAAGTTAATTATGTCTAAATCTTATTTATTGGCAATGTTTCACCCGCATTTTCAATGTGGATATTACATGAATAAAATATAGGAAAACAAAGAGAAATAATGAATTTATTTGTGAATTACGTTCGTTACATAAGTTTTTTCGTTTGACGTATGACCAATGGTATTATAATTTTTTGAATTGGTCTTTGGCATACGTTTGAATTCATGCATATGAGTTTTTTTTTCCCATCATTTTGACATTCCGTCCATTTTAATTTTGTGTTATGTTTGGGCTTCAAGTAATGAATATGTTCGTATTCATGAGGCGGTTTCTAGTTCTGAAATGACTATTACTATGGTATGTGGTATTATTGATAAAGTATAATGAATATTGATCATTGTTTTATATGGTTATGGTTTGTTTAAAATAACCACAATCATTCATTCATTGTGTTTAGAACAAAAATAACAATCAAAAATTGATTTAAGTGTTTTAGGTATTCGGGGCATGAATGATAAAATTCCCTACCCAACAGCATCATTTGCTCTAATCAGATACTACATGTATCTCATTGTCTAACAAAACTTAAGAAGAATGAGTTTATTCTTCTAAAAAAAAAAGAAGAATGAGTTTAGGTTTAAAAATGGGGTCTTTATTTATATTTTCATAGTTTTACCGGTATACCAAACTACTTATGCTTAACAATAAAACCGATTTTTTAAAATTCAAATGTACAAACAACACTCGACCTTTTTAATGTCGATCAAGATCCGACCATGCAAGAAGTTGGATGTCGCCCTATCCCTATACAATCGAGTTTCACATGAATAATTGGTCAATAGATGCGAACAATAACCCTTTCAAAAGACAGACACAAATTTCTTAAAAAGAATAAGAAAAAAAAAACCGACACAAATATAAATAACTCATCAATTGGCGGCAAAATCCTCCGGAACTTTAAACCCTAGAATTCCCCTATTCAACGGCCCCCTCTTTCATCGATTGAAGGGTTTGATATATTACACGGTTTGCTTTAGTTTTGCTTCCATCACCAAGAAGGCAAGAAAAGAAATTGTTGTTTGGGGAGGGGGGAAATCCGGAGGAGACAGGAATCAGAAATGGCGGCGCCGGCGTTTCAGAGCACTCAGCCATGGGTGGAAAAATATCGGCCGAAGAAAGTGAAGGACGTAGCGCAGCAGGACGAGGTGGTTCGAGTGCTCACCAACACGCTTGAAACCAGTAGTTGTCCTCATATGCTATTTTATGGCCCTCCTGGAACTGGTAAAACAACCACTGCTCTCGCCATTGCACATCAGCTGTTCGGGCCTGAACTATACAAATCTAGGGTGCTGGAGCTAAATGCTAGTGATGACCGTGGAATTAACGTTGTTCGTACTAAAATTAAGGATTTTGCTGCTGTTGCTGTTGGTACTGGCCGCCACGGTGGTGTTAGTAGTGGTTATCCTTGTCCACCATATAAGATTATCATCCTTGATGAGGCAGATTCTATGACTGAAGATGCTCAGAATGCGTTGAGGCGTACGATGGAGACTTACTCAAAAGTGACGAGATTCTTCTTCATTTGCAATTACATCAGCAGGATCATAGAGCCCCTTGCTTCTCGATGTGCTAAGTTCAGATTCAAGCCACTTACTGATGAAATCATGGGTAATAGGATCTTGCATATCTGCCAAGAGGAAGGGATTAATTTGGTGGATTCTGAAGAGGCACTTTCAACCTTGAGTTCTATTTCTCAAGGTGATCTTCGCAGGGCTATAACTTACCTACAGAGCGCTGCACGCTTATTTGGGTCCTTTATATCATCCACTGACTTAATTACTGTGTCTGGGGTTATCCCTGAGGGAGTTGTTAAGTCACTCTTTGATGCTTGTGCTAGTGGTAATTTTGACCAAGCAGACCAACAAGTCAATAATGTGATTGCTGATGGTTATCCAGTTTCTCAGATGCTTTCTCAGTTGTATGATATGGTGGTTGAATCTAATGACATATCTGATGCACAGAAAGCAAGAATATGTAAGAAATTTGCTGAAGCAGATAAGAACCTTGTAGATGGAGCAGATGAGTATTTGCAGATGTTAGATGTAGCAAGCAACACACAACGAGTGGTTTGTAACATGCCGCAAGAACTTTTCATATGAAAGGTATTTGGTGTGATACATCTGTGGCACTGTAATTTTTTGGCATAAATATATCTATGGCCTTCTGCCCAAAGTTTTGCTGCCTCTATACTTGATCTCTTGATGCTAATACTAGTTTTTGTTTATTCCACTTATGTATTGCTTTGCTAATGCTAAGCTTGGTGGTGAATAAGAGTATTGGAACTTGGAAGCAAAACGAGAAAGAGTTCTTTCGGTTTTATCCATGTTTGATGGATACCGTAGGGTTGCCTTCTCTTGATGCCATACTAGTTTTTGTTTATTCCACCTGTCTATTGTTTTGCTAATACTAGGCTTGGTATTGTTTAAGAGTATTGGAAGCAAAACAATTAAGTGTTCTTTCGGTTTCTCCATGTTTGATCAATATCGTAGGACTAACCAATTTAGGAATATCGCAGAAGGGGATCATAATTGTGTGTTTGAGAGAGACAATGTTAAAGAAAGGATGACGTGACATGCGCCTTGGATTCGGAAAATTGTTGACAATTCACCTGAGAAAGAGATTTGCAGTACTTAAATACCGGATAAATATGGGATTTGATCCTTGTGTTATTCAGAAATTTGTTATATTGTTGTTTACTTTAAAGGGCAATGATAAGTCTACAACATAAGTTTACGTCATGTTCCACAACTATTATTTTATCTGGCCTCCCAACTGATTCCTTTGTGGTTATAATGGACCCAAGTATTCCAGATTGAACTCAAATTGAGGGGTTAGAATCATCCATTACTGTTTTTTTTTCTGTTAACAGGGTTGAAACTCGAGACGTATTGAATGATAATCTAGGCTCCTTAACACAAAACATAATAAGTGTTGGTGTGTGCAGAGTATCCCTGTGAATTGAAATTATATGGTTTTATGACTATAGAAAGAATAACCCTGTCTGAGTTTTATGTAATTATCATTGGGAGTTGAATACCAATAGCCTAAAATTTGTTTTATGACATTTCTGGCAGTGCAATGGAAATTTTGTTTTTCATCGAAATGTTTGTTGGTTTTGTTCTGTGAAAATGGACATGTGTGTATATTCTTGGTTATGAGCTCAACTATACTGTGTTTGGAGTACACATGTCAGGTACATTAAAGACTTTAATATCCATCGTCTACTGCAGATTATAATTTATTTCCTCACACATCAAATCTGTAAGATTCAGATTTTCTTTGATTTATTATATGCATGGAAGAAAAGAGCAGAAATGTATTGACGCAGTAAACTGTTTTCAAATTGGACAGTTTTTTTGTGAATACAAAACCCTTTCCTCACAGAGGATATCGGATGTGTGCTTTCCCTCCTATGTGTAATATTGTTTGGCTATCTAATAATACTTACTTGTTTTTTTGAGGAATGACATGTATAAGGAGCATTCTGTCTGTATATGTGCAGCCATGACTCCAAGTTTGTAAACTTGCATGTAATGAAGATGAAGAAGAAGCAACTTCCTTTTGGATGTGAAGATCTCTAGTATTTTGCTTCAAAGTATGGTGCATATATCGCAACCCTATGGTTGGTGCATGGTAAAAGACATATGGACAATGAGGAAGATGAAGTTGATCTAGGAAACGACTAAGTTTTTTTGTTTTATTAAACGAAACCTTTTGTATTAATTTATAACCGGAAACGACTAAGTTGAAGACAAGGATTTGATTATGATGTAGTATGACTTAATGTGTAGCTGGGAAGTGTTTTGTTTGTTGGTTTAAGTTAAATTGTGAGCACTTTGATTAAGACAAGGAATTTTGATTATTTTCCTGGATGGGACCGAAACCGATAAGACCCGGTTAGATTTTACACATAAAATATGCCTCATTGTAATCATGAATATATTATTGATCATAAATAAAGACATAAAGAAACAAAAAAACAAATTAAAGGCCCCCTCATTTATCTTTTTTTGATGGTTTTACATAGATGCTTCTTCTTCGAGCTCCTTTACTTGAAAACCAAGGAAACAAAAAGCATGCCCCTAGGCCCATACAACCCGGTAAATTTTCATCATTTGTACCGATTCGTTCCTTCTAACACTTAAAAACCCGTAAAAACTTTAATGTAATATATATTTAAAAATACACATAAAACTACTTTTGTGTGTGTGTGTGTGTGTTTTTTTTTTTCTTTTTTTCTTAAAGTTCCCCTAGATCCAAACCCACTTGGTCCGACTAATCCGGGATTTCTAAGACGGTTGTGTCTGCCAGATCATTTCTTTACTTGAGGTAAAGCGCGATCGATAATTTCTTTTCAACGTAAGTGACTTGAAATTGGCTCTCTTCTTGTGTTTTTATATGTCTTTTACATTACATATTTTTCTATTTAGGAGTCGGCTCGATCTGATACCACATATAATGTCTATTGTCATGTTTATTAACCTAAATTATCAAATCTATTACGTCTCAACTTTATATTGATGATATTTCTTTCCATTTTTCCAACCTAGAATATGGAAGGATAAATTCACACGTCAAAAACTTTAATTTTCTTTTGTTTAGATACCACAGAATCACACTTTACCTTTTTTTTTTTTGTCAGACACAAGCCATTGTTAAGCCATGCATGCAACTATTACTATATTCTTTTTCTTACGCCTATAAATAGCTGCCAAGCCAATTCCCCCTTACTTAGCACACAATTAAAACATATATATCAGAAACAATTAAACCCTTAATTAATTCTCTGATTAATAATATCATTGCAAATATGTCTCAAACACCGGTTACTCCCCTTTTCCCTGCAAATTCATCCGTTAGCCGTAAAGACTTTCCGGCCGGTTTCGTTTTTGGCTCTGCTGCTTCTGCTTTTCAGGTATATATAAAAAACATATTAGCAGTATTATAATTGTAATTAATTAATGCTTGTTATTATTATTAATTAGTACAATGTAATTATACTTTTGCATTAATTTGTTGTACAGTACGAAGGGGCAACAGATGAGGATGGAAGAGGTCAAAGCATTTGGGATACTTTCTTGAAACTCAACTATCCTGGTACTGTGTTAATTTCTTTAATTTATTTTATCTTATTATTAAAGGGTACGTGATGCTATATCTAATTTATTATTCATAATGATTGTCAAATTACTGATATTTTCGAGGGATATGCACCGCTAATGGATGTGTAAAAACTTAAAAAGTAAATAAAATGACTATTATCTAGAGACGAATGTAATTTAAAATTCCGGCTTTTACTTCAAAAATTCAAGAATCGCCGATAACAAATAACAAGTTTATGGTTGGAAAAATGGGCAGATATTGTCGCTGAAGGTGGTCTGGATGCCATTCGCCAATATCATAGATACAAGGTATGTGTCTAAGCCATGTCTATAAATTGTGTATATATGTAATGAATTCCATGTCCCGAAGTTTCCGTATTATTTTAAGGGCCGAAATCAATATATACGTCACAAACTACCGGAATATAATAAATTTATTCCCAACGTTTCAATGAAGATATTTGATTCAAACCAAATGTCACCAATACATAATTCAATACAATGATCTTGGATAGTAAATATCAAATTATTGCATAATTTCATATTATAGCTAAAGAATAAAAACACATTTTTTTTTATATATAAAATCGCGAATTCATTTTTGATAAAAAACATATATATGAATTCAAGTATATACATAATTTAATACAATGATTTTTCCACATATATATATGTTTTCAGGAAGATATTCAAGTAATGAAGGAAATGGGGTTTGATTCCTACCGATTCTCAATCTCATGGTCTAGAATTTTGCCATGTAAGAAATGATTCATACAAAATTTTATACATACATACATACATACGTACGTATATTTTTTTCTAACCGAGAATTAATATATTCCAAAAAAATAATTAATATATATTGCATGCAGTTGGAAGAAGATTTAGGATCAAAGGTGGTAACTTAGATGTTACAGGAGTCAACCCTTTGGGCGTCAAATTTTACAACAATCTCATTGACCATCTCCTTGCAAATGGTTATTTCCTGCCAAATTCCCCAAGCATATGTATATATATATATATATATACATACATGCATACACATACCTGATACCTTGCTTGATTCAATATTTGTTTCATGTATAGGTATAGAGCCTATAGTAACTCTCTTCCACTGGGATTGTCCTCAAACCTTGGAGGATGAATATCTAGGATTCTTGGACAAGAAAATTGTGTAAGCAAATTAAACTTCATTTATACTTTTTAAGAAAATATGTGTGTGTGACATGTACGTGTCAATACATGTGTGTGATATATATCTCTTGTACGTATGTACGTGTTAATTAGGGATGACTTTTGTGACTACGCGGATTTGTGCTTCGAGTTATTTGGGGATAGGGTGAAACAATGGACAACGTTTAACGAGCCGTGGAGCTTTGCTATTGGTGGATATGTAATGGGAACTCTTGCTCCGGGTCGAGGTGGTGACAAAGAAATGAGAATCGAAATGAAGGACTTCTTTCCCGGTAACAGAGCTACACCAAAGTTTCCGTTTACTCTACCTCCTACACAAGGAAACCCTAAAACCGAACCATATATTGTTGCTCATAACCAACTTCTTGCCCATTCAGCTGCTGTTAAATTATACCGGAAGTATTACCAGGTTAATTAATTAATATATTTCTAATATATAACAAGCTTCATATATATATACATGTAACATACGAAGACGTTTTAAAATTAATCTTGTGATAATTACTTTTTAATATTTAAATTTGTAGAAAAAACAAAATGGATTAATCGGGATTACTCTTGTAACCAATTGGGAAGTACCATATTCAGACACACTTGACGATCATGGTGCAGCGCAACGAGCTATTGATTTCATGTTTGGATGGTACGTGAGTGCATTCTCAAATCTCAATATTAATTTTCCATGTAGAAAACATTAATATTATCGTATTTACATATATAAATTAACGTGACTTAATTATGAAGTAACATAGGATAATTTGCAGGTTCATGGATCCAATAGCAACGGGTGACTATCCGAAATCCATGAGGGATCTCGTGGGCGATCGCCTTCCAAAGTTTACAACAATTGAATCGAATGACTTGAAAGGTTCATTTGATTATTTAGGATTGAATTACTATACTGCCAATTATGCTCAAAATGCTCCTCACAGCCAAGCAGATTCTAAAGTTAAATGTACCAGTAAGTTCATTTTACACTTATGCATATAATTAATGTGTATTTTGTTCCCTTTTCTTCAACCTACATATACAACACATGCATAATGTAACTAACTGATTATTTATCTTTTCTTTTTCTTTTAGCTGAACGAGATGGTGTACCAATCGGTGAAAAGGTTAACATTCTTGGTGAAATTAAACTTTTTATTACATCGAATTGTCAGATGAATGAGATTTATACGAAAACACAAATCTTATATATATTATGGTTTTATACACAAATCTTATACGAAAGCACTCTGCAGGCCGGTTCTGATTGGCTCTATGTCTATCCACTTGGAATCTTGGAGTTGTTAACTTATATCAAGAATAAGTACAACAATCCTAAAGTTTACATCACTGAGAATGGTATTAATTAATTATCTCTTTTTTTTCAAGTTTTAATTTGTTAATTATTGTTTGATTCATTTGCTTCAAAACAAGTCAAAATCTCAATAGAGTAATGATACATATCGTCACAATCACTTTCATACAACAAATGTTATTAAATGACGTGGCATTGAGACATTTCATAACATGACATCGATTTAAAGAGATTTTAAGATCGATGGTGATCGATATTCATTGTTGTCAAAATGATTCTGACAGTAACTTTATTCTATCTTTTAAATAAAAGGTATATATGTTGATTTAATTTGATATCAACTGCACACACACATATATATATATCATTTTGTTGCAGGGAGGGATGAGCTGAATATAAAAGGACAATCATTTTGGACATCACTTTTTGACTTCAAAAGGATATCTTACCACCATGACCATCTTGCTTATGTTAAGCAAGCAATTGAGTAAGGGATTTTACTTTTAAACCCTTTCAAATAATTATACTCTTTTTTATTTATATATATATAAAAACATCTGTATATGATAATAAGTTATAATCTGTATTTGTATCTGCATACGTTTTAATTTGTATATGAATATAAACATATCTCATGATAGTTCATGGACATTAATATTGTTTTTATGAAGTGAGGGGGCAAATGTGGCAGATACTATATCTGGTCACTGATGGACAATCTTGAATGGAGTTCGGGCTTCAAGACTCGATTCGGTAGCAACTTCATAAACTTCAATCACAATGTGGAAAGATACCCGAAGCTATCTGCTGCATGGTTCAAAATGCTGCTTCAAAAGGAGATCAATGACTTAATTAATTGAACCTTAAAAGCAATTTAAAGACTCTATGTCTACGTACGCCGCGCGTGTTTGAACTTTAACACGCACGTGTCGCATGCCCTTTCAAATAAATGTCATATGTGTGACAAATAATTGCCAATTTTGTGGCATATCTATGTTGTGTGTTTATTGTTTTTGAGTGTGTAATATATATATATATATATATTTTTTTCCCTTTTTCAAAACGAAAGGATAACATAAAAAAAAAAAAAAAAAAAAAAAAGTGTGTAATATATGTTTACTTTGAATTGGACTTTACTGTATATAGTCATGACCTTCAAAGGTCAAATGACACTATGGTGTGATTTAATTATTATATTATAATGAATAAAAGGCTTTGATTGTGGTGATACATATGTTTATCAATATTAACATGTTAATCTATATTTCTTAATCTAAGATGCTTTACATAACAGTCTATTGTTCAAGAACATGCATGCACAATGTGGAAAATAGAACAAGTACATATGATTATAAAGAGCCAGACAATTGGTCAATATTTTTACTCTTGTGTAAGAGTCAGATTTTGTAGGTACGATTAATGACGAATTGCGGAAAAAAAAAAAGATTCAAACAATTTAATATTTGTATTAATCAAAGTATAACTAGTCATAAAAAAACATATTTAATGAAAAGTTTATCAAGGTTTTGTATTTTAAATAAGACTAGAAGACGTAGATATTTACTCCAGTGGACTAACTAAACAACTAAAAGGATCGGCCCATTATATCTGAAAACCCAACCCATATAAAATGCATAACCCAATCGTAGACGTGTTCTATTAATATCATAAAATTATTATGGCATAATTTTTTTGGGAAAATTGTTCAAAAGGACATATATTAGACTTAATTACGTAAATATGATACACTTAAATCTTATTTGGTTATAAGGACACAAAATGAGTACATAGACCAAACTACCCCTGTTTTTTTTCTGGACTTTTTTCTTTTCTTTTCTGGTGACCACCGCGATGCAGTGACACCCCTAATGCAGAGACGGCTCGATGAAGTGACACCGCGATGCATTGACCACCTCAGATCCATTGGCCACCCCTGATGCAGAGACACTGCGATGCATTGACCACCCTCGATCACGAGACACCACCCCGATTATTCACCCGCGATCTGAGGCACCTCGATCGGGAGATACCTCCGATCACGATGGACCATCGCGATGCATTGACCACCGCCATACAATGGTCATCCCAATGAAGAAACACCGCGATGCAGTGATCACCCCCGATGCAGAGACACCGCGATGCATTGACCACCCCTGATGCGTCGCTGTGTATCTTTAGCGTCCAGAAAAAAAAAAAGAAAAAAAAAAAACTTTTTTGCATCCACAAAAAAATTAAAAGTTAAAAATTTACCGTCCAGAAAAAGAAAAAGAAAATAAAAAATATAGGGATAGTTTTGTCTAGTTATTAATTTTATGTCCTTATAACCAAATAAGATTTAAGTATATCCTAAGTGTCTTAATTAAGTACTCAAAGTAACCTTATAAACAAATACTACTTCTTGAGTTTATTTCCTTTCATTTGTGTTCATTATAAGACGAATTATTGTAAAATTTTGTTTTATCACAATGGTTTTATGAAGTTGTTTGTATGTTGTAATCGTACTTGCTTCATGCAATAATATTACTTTTATCCGTAATACCCTGTATTTGTTTTTGTAATGGTAGAATTGTTTCTCGATAAATCAATATTTTCCCAATTATCTTGATTCTAATTTATTTGAATTAGAGAGCACTCTAATTAAATAACCTAGCTGAAGATAAATTCAATAATTATACGATGTAATTTGTTTTTCTTGATTTGATTTGACCACACAATATACAATAATCAGAGGGAAATTATTGTGTGGTGAGGGAATTTGAGGTGAAGTGACGGATGAAACAATCAGAACCATACAGTTTAAATACAGAATGAAAGTGTGTGGTTGTGGTGTCTCCACACGTGTGGAGACACCACACAAGTATCTCCCAATAATCAGATTCTTAAACGACTAGACACTTTAGTTAGAGCACTTGCGTTAGAATCTAAAAGGCAGTAATCTGTATATACACAATTTTCAGGATCCAACTAAATGTCTTTGCAGATCGAATCAGATACATGATCTCTATTCAATGATTCTGGATAAAATTGACATCATACTCTATATCTACTGCAATCGAATTTTTTACAGATTCAAGTTTTTCTATTTTCTAACATTATATATATATATATATATATATATATATATATATATATATATATATATATTTGAGTCACAAAAAATCTTTTCTGAAATATTTCATTAATAAGATCTTCTATATATATTTTGAATATCCATACAAAGTAATATTTATCATTATAATAATAGATAATAAATTATTTATATGTGTATTTGCTTTTGTAAATATATATGTCATAATTATTTTGGTTTACTGATTCTTTATTATTGTAGATTTAGTAGAGATTAGATGCAGTGCGATCGTTTGTGTGTAGAGATTCTGTAAATGATGTTGGAGTCAGAAAGTAGAGAGACTTATTCGTAGACATCACGAAGTCTTTTTATACTGTCGGACACTTGGAACAATACGGTTAATGATAAGATAAACAAGATACGACGCAGTGGTAAATATTTGAATGTGTTTAAATGAGCATCCAAACCTTAAATTGGAGTGTGAAATTTTGAATCTTGTAAATGAAGGACTTTTGGTATAATAACAAACACATAACATTGAGGCATTATAACCTGTTTAATATCTTCACGCATCTCGTGAGACAGAAGGAGTGAAGACCCTCGTAATTAGGGTTTAACCATTTTAACGAGACATCTTAGGTTAATCAAAGTCCAATGTTACCAATTATACTACTTAGGCAGATAGAGTAGTTTAACAAAAAGGAAAGAAAAAACGAAAGATGAATTTAAACTTCATCTCTAATTAATGCAAATAGGTCAACAAGACTTACGTAAACTATAATTTAAAGCCATTACTGTTCTGAGTGCAATATTAAATTTCTCTGAGAAAAGTTTAAAATAAAATGATGATGATTTCTGCAACTAAAATGAATAGTGAAGATATTGCAATTGCGTAAACAGGTGATAAAGAAATACAGTACACAAAACCAGCCTTTACTGCTTTGGAAAAATCCCCTTTTCAAAGATTCTTTTTAGTAAACTTTAATGTGGATTTTTTTGCTTATCCTTTTCCTTAAGGAAAAAATGTTAAACCCGGTCCCAATTCTTCCTGTTTTTGTTGGGATAGTGTATCGTAAAGAGTGATTTACGAATGCGGTCCGTAATTCACGGATGAAATTACGGATAATTAAATGCACAAAATAAAACTCGAAATTAAAATTAGTTTTATAATGTAGATCTAACACATCAAAGCAACTATGGTTTAGATCTAATAAATCAACACAAGTAAATGATAGATCTAATGACGATTAAGATCTAACAGCTTAAACTATCACAATCTGATCCGACTTGATATAAAAGCAATATAAAATGCATAAATAAATGACAAACCAAGCGAGTATGAAAACTCTATCCTAAGCATAATTGCTCCGGTATTTCCAGTCGCAAATCGCCCCAAGATATGACGGACTTTACGCTCCGGATTTAGAGGCACTTCAAAAATCCGAGCTCCGCGAACTTACATAGTGCTCCGACTTCTCTTCGACTCAATATCTAGATCTATACGATTCTTCTTGTGGTGGAAAGACACAAGAGAAAATTCGATGCCTCAACCTTCATCATTGGAGTTCTTTATATAATTGAGAAGAGGAGCCTCTTCTTGAATGTGATTGGCCGCAACATCATCGATCTTTTTCCCCTGGAAAGAGATATAGAGGCCGAAAATAATTAATCAACATTGGCCAACTATTTCCACAATTCGATTGGTGGGATGGCGTATATACGCCTTACTGATTGGATTGGTCCGATGATTCCCTCAAGAAAAGCAATTAGGCAGAAAATAATTAAATTAATTTAATTTGGGGCCGAATTTATTAATTTAATTAATTAATTCCAATCAGAATTCATTTCCACATTATTCTGGAACCTTCCAACCGTCTCACGATTAACTAATTAATTTCTGGTTAATTTCAAAGGAAATTTTGTCCAAAAAATTAATAGCAACACCCGAACCGAACCGAACCAGCCGAGCCGAGCCGGACGGACGGCGGCGGCAGCGGCGCAAGCTGTGTGAAATATCTAAATCCTCCTCTTTGCACAAGAGTGCATTGCCCCTGGGTATAAGAAACACACACTACTTTCTTATATATATGGAGCTCAAGTCTCCCATCTTTCCATGCGGGATATTGGATATTGAGTTGATGTTCCTTCAACTCTTATCTCCAACACATTTTCAACCAACTTTTAGGCATTAATTTCTCATTCACTTCCGAATCGAGTGATTCAAAAGCCCATCATCAACTACTCCGTATGGAGTATTTAATGATATCATTAACTCTCGATGACATACATCGGAGTCTATCCGTAATTCGCGCTAAAGTTGACCGTTCAACCCTTTAAAAGGGCTTTTTCTCCAACAGTTTTACGGGATGAGTAAAGATATTAATCGAAAATTGAGTGGCTCAGAATTATTGGCATGCTATTATATCAAATAATTGAAAGAAGTGGAGTTTGAACCTCCACACCTCAGTTTAAGGTCCAAGTTACCGTAAGTTTCCAAACCCATTTACTATTAAGCTATGTCCTGGGAACCGCTTATCCTTTTCCTTGGACCAAAAGGATTAGGTTGGTGTTGAACTAACATCTCTTCCAAAATCTTTAAACATTTTAATACTTCCTTTTCATACCAGGGTTCGATCCTATGATCTCTGGCTATGATACCATGTTGAAAATCTAGGCCTAAACCCATATAAGAGGAGGAACATCATCCCCACAACCTAGGTTGTAAGGTGAGGGAAATCTATCTCTTAATACTATCAACTCTCCTAAAAACTTAATCTTCAAGTGTGGGTTTATAAAGAGCCCGTGTCACACGACACTCAAGGCACGCATATAAGGAGCGCTCTTATAGCCAACAAAAAGGCCCAACACTTGTACAATAAATGAATAGCTATGATAACATGTTAAACTATCAACTCTCTAAAAAACTTAATCTGATGGGGAGACAAATAATTAGGTTAAAGGTTGTAAAAATGTTTTAATCTAAAATAGGAAAAAACGAAAAAAGATAATAGTGGTGAAAAGAAAAACGCGTGCATTTCTACATTATACGTTCACGCGCTTTACTTTGAGCTCTATATCCATGCGAGCTACTAAACACGATTAAACTAATAAACAATAACAGACGCGTTTTTATTCTTCTTAACCACTATCTTTTTTTCTTATTATTTTATTTTTCTGGCCCGCCACCCGCAAATAATTAACATGTTATACATCCTTTTTTAACAGATGGTTTGCAGCCTTTTCAACACAAATGAATTACTGTATGGATTTTATGATAAAACTACTGTGTAATTGTCACATCAATTGCATGCATCTAATTTAATTAACTTAGTTGATGAAACACAGGCCAGTATCCATAGTGTGTCCAATATGGAGAAGAGAAAAAAAGCAGCAGAAACTAAAAGCCAAAAAGGACTCCACGCCGAACACTTGTTGCTTACTTTTTGTTCTTTATTTTTCTGTCAAAGATAAATGTTTTTAGCTCCTTGTACAGACGTAGTACTACACTAGTAAAAAAAAAAATAGAAAAGTTGTATGCACATTACTCAAATAAACAGATGGCCCCCCTTCTTTTGTAAATTAATTAATTAGGACCTATGGGCAGTGGGGTGGTGGGGGGTATTAAGGGGATTGGGGCTAGGTTGGAGTTGATATGTAGAGGGGTCGAACTGTCGAAAGGAAGTTTCTTGTGTGGTATATCAACATGCATCTAATTGATTGGTAAATAAATCCTGACCATGTGAGTTTGGTCTGCTTTAAAAATAAAAAGTGTACAACTTCTACATGGGTGTCTTCACATGTATATGGTAGGTCTTGACTCAAAAACTTCCCGGGGTAGGAAGGAGCAGGGCCGTCCCCCGTAGGCCAAAAATATTTCAAGCCTTCGACTCTGTGAAAAAATAATATATCAAAACTATTTTTTAGGTATACTATGTTGATGAGCTTTATAAAAAATGTAATGAAATTTGATTAGACCATCTTTCACTGAATCGGCTATAAATTTGGGTCTTACCGATGTTTTAACTTGAATAAAAAATAAAAATTAATCTAAATTACACTTCTATTACATGTAAACGTAAGCCCTAAAATTACAAGTTTCGGTGGGCCTTAGGCCGCGGTCTTGTTGGCCTGCCCCCAAGAACGGCTCTGGGAAGGAGGGAGAGGTTGGGTGATTCTGTTGTGGAGAGGCTCTAATGCGGAGATGTACACGTGGCAACATCTGGACCATACAGTTTCATCCTGTGTGGGGAATTCCCTATTGAATCTGAAACTGTGTGGTCCAGATGCTGCCACGTGTACAACTCTCTATTAGAGCCTCTCCACAACAGAATCACCCGGAGAGGTTTACTTCATATTTCCAGTGGGGTCATTCTATGGTAAGGACTCCCTACGTAGGGAGTTGTCTACATGGCATCATCTAGACCATACAGTGAAACAACTGTATGGTCCAGATGATGTCACATAAACAACTCCCTACGTAGGGAGTCTCTATGTAAGAATTTTACTTTCCAGTGTGTATATTCAAAAGAAGTAATAGAAAAGAAAGGGGATCCCTCATTTAAGGCCAGTACCCCCTATAAAAAGATGCTACTCTGTGAAAATATATATAGCTATGTTAAGGCTATGCTGATTTTGTAGACCAAAGATATTCATTTGATTTGATGTAAAACAAGTCGGTGGCTTTCTCCAGAATAAATGCTACAAATCAAATCAGTGTGCAATTTCATATCGGCACAAACGGTTGTGTCATAACAATAATCTGTATCGTTGGTTATTATTAGTTTAAATTGATCGTGATAACAACTCGTTACCATCAATGATGCAAGTAACTATTATGTCACTCGTTGCGACACAACGTACGCTGCTTATATCTGTATGTACCCTCTCCACCCCAGATTATATGCAAGACCTTTTGTTTTATTGTTTGTCTTATAGTAGGAGACATTTTAAATAGGGGTTATATTGGTACACCTCAATTTATTACTGACACTCTATTACTCTCGGCACCATAAAAAATTACTTTGGCATTCGATGATTTTTTATAAAGAGAACGTCAGTCACACTGGTGTTCCTTGTTGAACACCAACAAGGAACACCAGTGTGACTGACGTTCCCTTTATAAGAAGTGTGAAAACTTAGAAACGTCAGTCCACGACTTTCCACTGGTGTTTCTTGTTGCACACCAACGTCAGTGTCAGTGTTAGTGTTGGTGTTCAACGAACACCAGTGTGACTAACGTTTTTTTTTTCATTCGAAAAAATAATAAAAAAATGGATGTCAATAGTAATTTGAGAATAGAACCCACCTTCAAATATTAATATGATAATTTTTTTAGTACATTTTTACTTGTCTTAGCACTAATTTATTAACTTTTCATTGCCTTATAATTACAACATCAATATAGTCAAATGATATTTTAGATTTTTAAACTGTGTGAATAAACTAAAAGACATTGTATTATCGGACAAATTAAGAGTATGATGTTATTTTTGGCACCGTCATGTTTAGGGGTAATTTGTTATGTGTTGATTTTATTTGTGGAGTCAGTATCATGGTAACATCACATGTAAAGTTTGAGTACGATCTACAATTTGAGATCATCTTTATTAACTTCAGAAACAGAGTAGCTGTTTAAGAATTTCATCATTTCTAGCAATCAGTTTTCAAAATGATAGTGATTTAGGCACAGAAAAAATACATATGAATCATCCACACAACACTTTATAACCATATATTTTAACACTTAAAAGAAAAACAAAATAACAAAAAAATTCTACACCACACAAATGCAAATTCGGGGGATGAGTGGTGCACCAAATCGGTGCCAAAATCATTTTCCTTTTCAAAATCGAGCTCTTTTTTTTTTTGGAATTACTCACTCATTAGCGTGTGTTATATAAAATATTAATACGATGTACTACATGCGATGTAGAACGAATTCTTAATCATGTCCAAATATTTATAAAAGAAATTTAGAAAGAAAAATGTTGAACAGAGGGTGGGACCACTGAAAATAAATAGTGAGAACAGTGCAAGAAAAAGCCTGGGGAAGTTTTAATCACACCAAACAGTAAAACAAAACAGCATATGACTTCACAGCAGTTGGGGGAGTTGTCAGTTTCTGTTCATGGCAACCAAGTGGTCCTTCCTTTGTAGTTATGTTTGTCCGAATTCCAAAAATATAACTTGTACTACCAATTTTAACCCTTTGTTTGAATTTAAGGGATTTCAAAAATACCGCAACGAACGAAACGAATTTACCGTGACACCATACTACATGCTAGGTAGGATCGACTTTACGATGGTCGAAAATAGACATTCAAAACTGTCTGAATGTTGACTTTCAAAAGAGCAAATGTAATTGTAGTGTCCGGAAATAGATCTGATGTGATGTCATTAACAAAGTAAATACTAAATAGACATGGATTCATTCAGACATCAATTTAGATTAGACAAAAGATGATTTTCATAGATAAGCCTCCATCCAAACAAGAACAAAGAGGGGATAATGATAGTTTAGACATATCAAGTCATAGTTAGTTATTACACAAAATAGGGTACCCCATACTTTAAGCTAATGACAGTACTATTGTCTCTACTAGTTGTGTTTTTAGATGAAAGACCAGTTAATGAACATTAAGGCCAAGCAATGGTTGACATCCTCGTCATTAAGAACCTTCCAGGCCACGGCTTGATCGTACGATACATGCCTACCCATGCTCGACTTACATACACCCGCAGGCAGATAAGCAAACCCCTGCCATTTACACCAAAAACAAATGGAATTCCATGTCATGTAAGCTCGTTATCCTTACTTTGGTTTAAGGATCTACAGCAAATTAAGAAACGTATATAGTAAAGGATCCGTGTCCTCCTTTAAAGTAGGAGAGACATTACCTGTTGCATTATCCGAGAGAGTTCTGAAAGAAGCATCTTCTGACCAGCTTCATCAAGAACCTTATCCAGCATTATATCTTGAAGAGCCACAAGGGTCGTTTCAAGCATGTCCAGACCAGCCTGATTTGCAAATCGGAATACAGCAGATGCCTGCACCACCGAGTTAAATTGAGACGTTATTTAGCTCAAATCAAGACCATTAGGGAAGAGATTATTTTGATTAAGGGCATGAAAAGCTTACGTTTTCTTTGACCGAACAACACATTATAGCATCATTATGGCACCAAACCCGCTTCAGAATAGCGTCACTGTCGTATGCGTCAACCTGAAAAAGCTCTCTCCCAGTATGCACTCTGTATATATTAAAAACATATTTAGTCAGATGTATATGCATCTTCAAAAAAAAAAAGGTTGTTTTCTTATGAAATTACCTAAAGCTCCTCCATATCCACCGTGCCAAAGTAACAGCCTCTGGTGAAACAGGTAAAAGTGGTTTGGGGATTAAGTGGGAGCCGAGCCTAGAAGGCGAAATAGCCATTGCAACCCTTTGAACAGATCCAACTATACTCCGAACATATTGGCGAGCCATTACAGCTACATGTTCATGATATTGATTCTCAAAAGGGAACTGGAATGCTATAATCAAAACTGATCTATGATTGTTATTCGATTCACCACCAGTCCCTACTTCTTGTGCAGGCACCAAATCGCGTGTTTTCGTTGCTTCCAGCCCACCCTGCACCATGCACCATGCACCAAAAGTTTAGGGTGTGTTTTTGTTGGAAGGGGGGGGAGGGGGGGGGGGGGGAGGGTAGTAATAGCAGCAGTTTCATAAAGAGTAGGTCACTGAACTGATTTAGGTTCTAATGGTATAACTCGGAAACCGGAAGGCAGAACTGGCGCGTCTTCACCGAAAGATTCATGAATTGGAGCAAAAACAAGCTGAGCACAGGAGCCTGCAGCATTCTCATCAACACCACTGCAATGCTGCCAAAAAAATGGATGAAGAAAAACTAGTTAATTAATATCCAGCCCTAGTCCGTTTTAAAGCTGGTAATAAAGAGTACCCACTGCAAGAGAAAGAAAAAAATTAACAAGAACCTGTAACAAGTACATATCACGCGATAAGGCTATGTCCTCAGGGGAGAATGAGTGACCTTCAAGACGAACAACCTCCAGAAACTAGAAAGAAAAGCAAAATAAAATGCATAAAGCAATTCTTGACAAGACTCGTAAAATTTGATGAAAAGTTAACTTTAACAGGATTTCCAGGACAGGAAATCTTACTTACTTCTTCATTCTCAATGATCTGAGCAAGTGGTAATATGACTTGACTACTGGGAAAGCTGCCAGGTCTAGCAAAAGGATTTGCGTAACTATGACCTTGGAGAGACGCAGCAGCATAAGCATCAACACCGTAATCAGCCCATTCTGAACGGTGTTCCCTCAGAAAACGAATAAGCAAAGCAGGAGATACATCCTACAGAACAAAGATCATATAATACACATCAAGTTACTTATATGTCGAAATGACAAACAAATCGTTGAATAAAAAGATTCGCAGAAATTCACCTGAAGAAGCATAGAGGCTTTTGCACAGATGACTCCCCCAAGGGTTGGTAATAAAGATAGAGCATTGTATTGGGAACCGAAAAGTTTGCTTGGAGATGCATTAACAGCAATTGTCACATCGTCCATGCCGTCACTATTCATAACTGACCAACCATCATCAGCAAATCCATTTACAGCATCATTGAATCCCCTGTACAACGATACCAAAATAAACTCCGATCATCACAAACTTGTTTCTTTAAATCTGCACGTACACGGGCTTAATAGTATATCGAATGATCAGAGGTAAATCAAAACAATATTTGACCCTTCACCTGCAGAGTCTATGACTTAAAGCTCTCAAATCAGAAGGTTGCCGGCCACCGCTGCACTGAGCTTCACCATTAGTTTCCTGTGAAATTTGGCGTATATGTCGCAAGGCCTGCACGGAAAAAAGGATAAATAACAAGAAAAACACATGCAGAAAAAGTTGACACTTGACAGCAGGGAAAGCACATACAGCCATTGTCATCTTCTGCGCAAGGATGTTTGATGATTCATAAAGTGGCCTCAAAACTTCAGGAACACTCCAAGCCTGTGGCATAATATGATTACAGTTCGGAAACCAGAAAGCTACAAATAACTTTGTTGTTCCATAAATACTCACATCCAAGTCCATATGATCAACAATGTGAACAATAGAGCCGCCACCATCACAGGGGCGTATTAGGCATCCACTTGGTAGCATTTCAGCTCTGACAAAGCATGTGGAAGAAGGTCCACTCGGGCCACCGGTAGACAAAGTTAAAGACCTTTCACATACCTACGAGTCAAAAAGAACATATGAATTTTTTGATAGGCCATATGACACCTAAATTAAACAGTGTCTTAAAGAATACTAAGACAAGGGATGGCAGGGCGTATAACATATTACCACAAGACTTCCATCTTCCAAAGTTGTAGTATATCTCAAAGTCCAAAAGTCACGAGCTGATGCTAATGTAGTCGGTGCAAAAGTCTGGATTAAAAAGAAAGCCCCGTTGCCACATCAGCAAAACGTGCCTTAAAAAAGGGATACTCTGAAAGAAGCATTAATAGTTCACTAAGTGATATACCTGCATATATATGAGCTCGATAGTCCCTCCATTTCCAGTAGGAAAAACACTCACTACATCAACACATCGACAGTCGTGAAACCAAGAAGGACGATCTTTGAGGATTTTAGCAACCTAAAGCAAGATTCATGAAATTAATCAACCAAAAAATATGATTGATGGGATCACATAGAAATCATGGAATTACCTTTGCGGGCTCAAGGCTCACGAGGCCGCAGGCTCGTGCTGCAACCCCACTTGAGTTACGGGAGATAGCAACGATGCCAATAGAATCCGGACCAGGCTACAGAAAATAAGTCATCAAATTAAAAAGGTTATTAAGGACGTAATTGGGAGTACATGGGAAAGAAAATTATAAATTGAAGACAAAAGCAGCATAACATACCTTCATCCCAATCATCTGCACCCAATTGACAGCAGTTCCAGTGGCCTTTCCAAGAAACTCTGCCAGGGTCTCCTCAGCTACTGCTAGAAGACTAGATCACAACATAGCAGTATAATTATCTATAGATGCTTTTAAAGAAACAAACAAAAAAAATACACAAATATTTACTTACCCAGCTGGGTTGTTTGCATCTCGATGGGAGTGACGAGTTGGGTTTTGCTGCTTATTTTTACCTGTCACAGCCACAGACTCACAGCTAGTGTCTGTGGCCGCACTCACCTGTTGAAATGAAATAAATGCACGTTACAAAGGCTAAAACAGGCGCACTTGTAGAGAGAATGGAAGACACTCATAGGCTCTGATAAAAACGTAAAGAACAATACATAATCTTAGACAGAAATGAACACTAGAGAGGAGTTTATACTCGGCTATGTTCCAAAGATTGGTTTTTTTTCTAACTTACAGTATGCAAACGCTGACGCATACAGCCGTTCTCATACACAAGATGTGACAAATGCTTTTGCAGGCGATCATTTTCTTCCATAAGCAACTTGTTCATTGCATTCAGCTTTCTATTAACAGTCTGAAGAAGGGATGCTTCCTTCTTTTGCTTTTCACGGCATCTAAAGGAGAAATAGAAACACATTTCAGTTTTTGACTTGGTCTTCAACTCCGAAGACATGGTAGGGAAAGGTACAGTAATAGGATCTCATGCAATAAAAAGAAAATTGTTATATTAAGTAGAACTATGCGATTTGATCTCAGCTGTTTAATTGGGTTCAATTTTCCAAAAACACAACACAAATGCTATGCAAGAATAAGCTTCAATCTTTTCATTTGGCAAAGTTTTAGCACTATTAATTTCTTCATCCTTAAACTTTTCAGATGAGACAACCTAAGCTACCTTTTTCTACTAAGTACTTAGACTTGATAAAAATACATAACTGTTGCCTAAAATCATATATATTAGACCTGACAATATAGTAGATTTGCAAAGAATAATCAAAAGTACATATTCCGCTTTTGTAAATATTACTGCCAAGGGAAAGAAAATGAAAACTCTCCCCGGAAAAATGAGCAAATAAAATACCCAAGCTAAGCATAAGTTGAAGAAGAATCTATTCACTGGGGTCCAAATTGAAACAGTAAATAGTATACTTGCAAGCAAAAATACACTATGCAGGCTGAACTGGTATTTACTGTCTTGGCCATTTGAATAAATGCTCTTAACAATAACAGTATTACTTATAAGCCATTCTTTTTTGGGGAAAGTACCTATAAACCTTTTAAAAGCTTTTCTTTGCGCAGCACCTAAGCATTAAAAAACAGATTGGTGTAGCTTAAGAATTAAAACTACATTTTATTACCTTACAAACAAGAACTAGAGATATCCAGAACAACAACACACTCAAAAATTTGAACACTTTTTTCTGGTAGCAAAGCAAGTAGATTCAGAAATCTCATAAGGAAATGCAATGTTAAAGAAAGGGAAAAGGTGGAAGGAATAGAAAACACAGAATAAAAAACAAACATCAGGAAAATTGTGAAAAAAAGAAGAAGACCCCAAGTCATTTTCTGAAGAAAGAAAAGCAAAACAAGAAAACCAACAGATTTCTTTAAACCAAAAAAGTTAACTTTTTGGGCTAAAACTATTATTCAAGGAAAACCCATCATTTTCTCCCTATTAATTAAGAAAATGGTAGATATTGAGAGGCATTATTCAGACCAGAAGCTCACTGGACAGTGGACACATGCAAAGTTAACAAAGACAAAAAGAACACATTTCTTTTCATATAGTACCTTCTATTCTGAAACCAGACTTTAATCTGCTTAGGCTCAATATTAGAAAGAATAGGACACTCCCTAATAAGCTGTTGCCTTCTCAAAGAACTGGGCTTTGAGCATTCTCCATAAACTCTTTCCAAAGCCTCCACTTGTTCAGGTGTATACCTCACATACTTGCCAGCATCCATTTGTTGTTTGCTGCTGCTACTTCCTCCACTGTTTGTTTTTGTTTCGGAAAACATTGAAAACGCCACTTCTAAGTTGCAAAGTTTGGTTCTTTGGTTTCCGTTAGGTGGAAAATGCAGATTTAGTAATGGGATTTGTTAAAGGTGTTGCATGTAGAGGTAGGCTCTCTTTCTTTAAAGAGAGCCTTCTAATAACTCAGTCATGGAGAATGGTGGCTTCTGATTTTCTCTGTGTTTCACACTCTTCAAGCAGAGAAAGGCGTTTATTCTAGAGAAGACAGTTGAGAAAAAAAAATTGCTTTAGAAAGGAAGGAGGTGAGTGTTGGGGTTGAATCTTTGGATTTCGAGACAGGACAGGGAAATAGAGAGAGAGAGAGAGAAAAAGGTGTCTTTATATAATCCATCCAACTGTTTTAAAATATAAGTTATTTAATTGTATTCAAATAGATTAAGTAAGTGGTTGAATCCATAAATTTTTAAGGAGTATTAATTAAAATACTCTTTGACTATTATTAATAAATATTTATAAAAGTAGTTGCATTATAAGTTAAAAGTAAGATAGAAAAAAAGATAATAAATATTTTATTTTTTCAAAAAAATAAATATTTTATTGATATTGTTGAATGACTTGTATTATGAAAAAAAAAAAATAGAGTGACTTATATTACGGTACGGAGAGAGCGTTAATTATTTTACTTTTTATATTATACTCCCTCCGTCCCATAATATATAAGACTTTAGTTTTCTTCACACAAAAAAACATAATGAATGAGTTGTTTTTAATATTTCAATCTGAAAATATTATCTTATTGTTTTTTGAGATTAAATTAATAATATTACGTTGTTTAGTGTGAAAGTGAAAATAATCATTTAATATTGTATTGTTTTGTGATAAAGACTTATATTTTGAGATTACTATTAAAAGCAAAAAAGCATATTATTACTTTAATTTTAGGAGAGTATTACATTACATTCATTTTATTGCATATAAAATTTATACTACATCCGTCCCAAAATATATGTCATTCTATCTATTTAGATTTATCCTATAATATAAGTCATTCTACATCATCAATGCAACATTTATTACTCATTTTATCAATCTAATAATTTTTAATTGATAGTCAATGGACATTTTAGACATTTAACCTTCAAATTTATGATATTCAATCACTTTTTTAATGTGTGTAAAAATATCCAATATTACTTGTATTTTTGGGCTGGGGTAGTACAATCTAAACTTCAATTTTTAAATAAATATTAACTCAAAATTACATGTTCAGACAGACTCAACATTTTTTTAAATATTATTATCTACGAATAACTTAACAAATCTGAATCACACAGTTTACGTTGCGGCACATGGGTGCACTCCGCATATGGCGGGTGCACCCAATAACTTCCCATAAATAAATATATCAAACATTGTCTAATTTCTAATAACCCATATAAAAGAAAGGAGATCCTCTCGTTTAAGGCCCCTCTCAATAGTTAATTATGATGCATGAGCTCTGTATTAGAATGGAGTATGGATATCGGATAAGCACGTGAACAAATCAATCACACAGCTTTACGTTGCAAAGCATACGTGCATTTCCGCATATAAGCGGTGCGCCCACAATAACTTCCCATAAATAAATATATCAAACATTGTCTAATTTCTAATAACCCATATAAAAGAAAGGAGATCCTCTCGTTTAAGGCCCTCTCAATAGTTAATTATGATGCATGAGCTCTGTATTAGAATGGAGTATGGATCATCGGATAATAATCACATGAACAAATCAATCACACGATTTACGTTGCGATACGTGGAGACTCGCATACGCGTATGGCGGGTGCACCCAATAACTTCCCATAAATAAATATATCAAACATTGTCTAATTTCTAATAACCCATATAAAAGAAAGGAGATCCTCTCGTTTAAGGCCCCTCTCAATAGTTAATTATGATGCATGAGCTCTGTATTAGAATGGAGTATGGACTGTCGGATAACTGTCATGCGTACAAACAAACAAAACAGTAAAACATTTTTGTTTTTTTCTACCACGACAATCATCCGACGATCCGTTGTAATACGGAATCCCTCTGCCTCGGAAATTTCCCCTCTCAATTAAGGTAATTTTATAGAGTAAACAAGCAACTCTGAAGTTTCTCTCATTCATTTGATGTAAAACAAGTCAGTGTGCTAGCTGCACAGTAAATGCTTACAAATGAATCAAGAATGTCATTTAATTAATTTAACCACCCTATTTTATGTCACAATATGTATCACTATATATTTTCTAGTCATCTAATGAAATGTAAAGAACTCACTGATTAGAAAACAGACAAAATAAATAACACAGTTTCTTACATTAAAAAACTGAAGTTTTCATACCACCTTCACAAAAGCAAAAGCAAAAGCATTATTTACATCAACATGCCACCTTTATTATTCCCATGAAATAAATTAAAAATTCCTCAAACAATCGAAAAAATTCATTAAGACAACCTTTATTTTTTGTGGCTTAAACCCTTTTTCATATCTTTGATAAGAAGGGAACAATGGTGCTACTGGCATAACCCCTCAATATAAACTCTCATCAGGGTCAGATACGGTTGCCGCCCAAGGCTTTGGTGTCTGTAGCATTTTCCTCCTCGATGGGCAAAGGATGTTCGTTTTTCACTCTTTACGAGGGAGAAGAGCGTGTAAAAGAGAGATGTAGGAATGCCACGACAGAGAGAATCAGTTCCATGAAACTCCTTGTGCGGCGTTCGTCCTTGCTCCAGCTTCAGCAAGTGACACAGCCATGGCTAGCATCATCTGTTCCTCGAAACTCTCTGGAACAACTGGTAACTGGAAACTGCCATTTGATGCATCGTCTCGAGAAGAAAATGGTGTAGGAGCAACACCATCTTCATCTTCATCTTCATCTTCATCTGCATCTCCATATATGCTTCCTGTGGTAGCTGCTACTGATATATTAGTATCGTCAATCCAACCCGTGTCGTCATCCCTACTGGGCTCCCCCACGTGAAATTTCTCTGAATCTTCTTCCCGTAATAAAAGGGATGTTTTGCGCTTCTTGCCCTTGAATATTTGAGAACCACCTGCTACATCCAGGGAGGGCGAGTCTGGAAGATTTTCTCTGTGGCTACTACTCAAGGTCGAGGTCGAGGTCGTGGACGAGGCCTCTCCACCTGTTTGTTGACGTTCAGCAAACGCTGCAATTGCACAAGCAAAACCTCCAGAATGGGATGCTGAAGAATCCGTTACAGAAATATGTTCACCTGAGTTGCTATCATCTTCGGTTATGTATTGTCCTGTTGAAGATGTATTATTATTATTGCTACACCCTGGTAGCTGACGCTTGTCATTCTCCTGTTCAAATTCAGTTTTGTGGAAGTTAATAAATGTTATGGAACTAAAACCTCTGCCTCTGCCCAGAATGTAATAACAAGTATTGGATCGCAATAACGGGGGAGCTACTAAAGCATGCTGACTTTCAACAAGCTCATCAGAAGTAGGTTGTAATGAACTTACCTGAATGGATAACCAGATAGCTTCCATCACCATTATGTCCTCAAGATCAAGGTCAAAATCATCCTCCCTACATTCAAAAAGACCAATAAGGGCGGTAACAAGATATAAGCACACGTCATGTATATCTCTTAAGAATAGTAATAATAGTGTAGCAGCGCTATAGATCCAGTAAAAAGGACGTTGTGACCCCCATCAGAGGGGTCGTTCCCCACCCAGGGGCAACTGACCATATTCTGAATTCAAGAAATTTAGTAAATTCGTACAACTGTTCGCTTCGAACCACTGTTCTGAACAGTTTGTGAAGCGTAATATCCCATTGAAATATGAACCAAACAAGGAAAAGGACTTGTCGTCGTTGGTTATCAGTATTGGTTTATGATTTCATCGTATCAAAGAGGGGTTTATCTAGTAATATTTGCAAATACAAAAAATCAATTCTTGCAGAGAATATACCAAAAAATAATGCTCCTATCCAACCCATACTCCACACAGAAAAGTATAGGACTAAAATAAGTGATGTGGGCCAGCAGACAGACATGCAGAAAAAGGAACAATTTGGCTTGTCAAACGTTTGATTATGGTGCTTTTCTTGAAAAAATACTAGAAGACGATCAAGAGTTGAGAAGCTAAATGAGATTGGTAGACCAGGCTTGACATAGCATCCACTGATCATGTTGCTAAGCCATTATATGTTTTCTCCTGGCCACAAAATGCATCGACTTGTTTAGTATCTAAAGAACGCATTCGTTTGGCTTATCTCTCCTAGCAACAATGCACTCCTCTGATGTGTATCATACACGTATAGGATATATATCGAGCACACAAAGCAATTTACATGCCTTATAGAGTACTGCCAGCCACACACTTTGCCAACATCAAGCAGTTACTACCCGAGGTCCCAGAGGCTAACATTGAGATCCCAAATGAAAACTAAATATTACACAAGAATAGATGAAAATGAAAATGCAAAAGCATTCACCTATGATGCCGTGGGCGTACAGGTAGCCGTCTGATTTCTGTAGCAGCACAAGAATCGTGAGAAGCCACAGTTTCTTCATCTTCTACAGCTGAAGTAAAAGACGGAGATGTGAATAAAAACGAGAATCCATATAGAAAACACGAGAACAGAACCAAACTTAATAAAAGAGAGCATGGTGCATCTAAATACCTGCCGTTATGCAGATAACAGATTCACTTGGTTCACTAACACTGCTTGAAGAACCAGCCTCTCGTAGTTTTATCATCCTCACCTCTTCATCTTGCAGTTCCTGCTGCCTCATCCTTATTTTGGCTTCTATTACTCGTTGCTCCTCCTAAACCAGTAAAGAAGATTAAAGTGGGAAAAAAAAAACGTTGGGATAAAAAGTAACCATGCTCTAAGTATAACCATATGTCTTACGATTTGCTCCAGGCCTTTTTCTTCCTTTGTTTTCACACCCCGATACTCCACAGCATAATTTGAGGTTTTACAGAAGGGACACCTAGTAATATTAAGGAGCCACAATAAAACCATCCCCCCCCCCCCCCCCCTTTTTTTTACTTCCCCCCACTCTGCCAAAAACAATGAATATTCCAAAAACAACATATGGCAATAAAAATAGATTAAAAACAATAATTCAAGAAGATATCTTCTATTTACCTACTAAGCTCGCCATCAAGACACTTGTATGTGGGAGGGTTGAGGGGTATAATAAAGCTACTAAAGGCATTATAACTTTAACAATGAAACAACAAGAACACAGTTTCAGCAAAGCTCTAAACGCCAGAATTAAAGCGACCAATGTATTTACTGCAGCAAAAGAAAAGAAACAGATCCCCTTGAAGCAATATCCACGGGAATAAAGGATACTGTGTCGGTCTTGCTGAGTTAGGAGTCTTCATCTGCAAGAAGCACTCTGGAGCAGAGAAACAATTTTAAAAAACAATGTAAGATTTGGGAATACGACAACACCCAGTGCAAATTGATTCATAGACATTTGTTGTACACGTATACCTGTACAAATGCCTTTCATGCAACATCTGGAACGGTTGAGACTTGGATAGTGCTGAAATATTATGCAAAAAATTCAAAATTAAAAAGAAATTAAAGAAAATGAAGACAATCATGAAAGACGCTATCTTTCAACATTCCCGAAAAAATAACAGGATCCATTCCAGAAATACATGGGGAAATAACAATCAAGGTAGAGCAAGCAGAGCCAATAAAAAAGAACACAAAAGACAAGCATAAAAGAGAAGATAAGATAAGTAGCACCTTCTAATTAGACGTCAGCTTGAAAAAACGATATAACACCACAATAGAACAAATAATATCCACAAAATGAAAACAAATAGATAAGTGTAAGAGATTATGCAGGGATAGTCGAAGGGGAGCCTTGGCACAAAATTAAAAGCTATCAGTGTGTGACAAGATGTCACGGGTAAGTCTACTAATGAAAACAGCCTTTTAAAAATATAAAGGAAAAGTTGCGTACAGAACGCCTAAAGGGCTTCATCCTCGTTCGTTGGGACCATATGAATGCCTGTCTACTTCTCTCGCTACATCACTCTTCCCTAGGCCCCATAGAAACGGATTGTAACTAAGAGATAAATTCCTTCTCCAAAGGGGAAAAACATCCTACATGCAGAAGTTACATCCGACAAACACAAATAATAACAAATCACCAAGCTATCTTTATACGACCTTCAAATTCCAGATTCAACTTCGTAACGATCGTGCAGTATGGTACACCCTTTCAGGAGCAGCTACATAGGTAATCAACATAACAAAAGAAATTAAAACGCTGCAGGGATTATGACCAGTCATAGAAGAATCAATGGTGTACACATATCCAACTGCTTGAAGGGAAGAGATTTTAATAGATGGCAAACAGAATAGCACTTTAAAAAAACACAACAGCATATTAATGAAAAATATAATCTTAATGTCCTCAATGAAACATTGACATAACTTGAAAACTAGTTCAAAATACAGAATCATTTCATATTGACTGATTCTGTTTTTATGAAGAAAAGCCTTAGCACAAGCATAATTCAGCTGCCAAAACAACACCGATTTGCAAAACAAATTATATATATGCCGTTGATGTGTAATCATTCGAACAAAGCAATCATTAATAAAAAGAAAAAAGAAAAATCGATAACAACAAAAGAAAAGTGAAAATCCAAAAAAGTAAAGGGGTACAAAAGAGATGCTTATACCCACCAAGAAGCAAATGGGGCATTCCTCAAGATCAGAGCTACTGCATTCATCATCACCGGGGTAGCAAGGTGCTAACTTGGAGTCAAGAATCAGCTTCTTCAGCTTCTTGTGATCCACATCCTTGTGTTGGTACAACCCTTGAGGCCTAGTATACTTCTCATCCACAACTTGCCTCTTTCTTCCCAAATTGTTTCCCATCCTGAATTTTCCAAATTAACCTATAAAAACTCAACGCCCAATACGACAAACAGCTCAAATTATCCAATTACCATTCCAATGAAGAAAAAGGTTCCCTTTTTATCCAAAAAAAAAAAGTTAAACTACCAAGCCCCCGCAAACACAGTGCTCAAGTTTTGGTTTCTTAGCAAACCCAACTTAAAAAAAAATCACATAAAAAAACCTTAAACAGCAGAATACAATGCTAAAAAGTCAAATTTCATTTTCGAATTTAAGAGAAGCATAAAGGGTTTCAAGAACGAACCTTGGAATGACGAAATCTTAAGCAAACTCTTGAGATTAATCACACTAACGCATGTGTAAGAAAATTTAGTGGAAGCCCAGAAGAGAGATTGGGATTGGGGTGGGATTGGGGGGGATAGGGGGCAAGATCAGAACTTTCTGTAATGTTTGTGTTTGTATCCGCTACAATTTGTGGATTTATCTACGTAGGAACTGTTTGTTTTCCCTGTGTGAGGTACTTGTTCTGATGCTTTGTCCTCATAAAAAGCAAAATATGAATATAGCTAAATGATAAATTTTATAATACAATCAAGTTGCATGCCGTAAAGTCTCATATCGGTAAAATAAAAGAATGTTTACCCAGGGACGGACCAGTGTATTGAGAAGTGCTTGCCCCAATCAAATTTTCGTCTTGAAGTTCTTAGTATCTTCTAATAATATTAAAGATCATGTATGTATATTATTTCGATAAAAGATTAAAGTATTATAACTATCACGAGATCGACTTGCTCAAACCCCTGCACAGCATGTTTTCTAAATTTTTTTTTTTAATTTGGCCCCCACTAAAAAAATTCCTGGGTCCGTCACTGTGTTCACCTTCATCTAAGTGTGAGACATAAAGGTATTGTCAACTCGAGTTAGCCATTTTAGACCAAACGATGGCGGCGGTCTAAGCGATTGACCGAACATTTATGACTTCGTTTAACGCTACTGGGCCGGAGTGCAGGGGCGTTCTGAGAATAGTATTCAGCCGACTATCAGGCCAGGCTATCGTTCTGCCGTCTGAAAAGCGGTGTAAGGATGACATCTGAATTCACTCTACTGGTAGGGGTGGGCGAGGGCGTCGATCCACTATAAGGGGAGAATGTAAGGTATGCTCACCCCATATAAGTGTGAGACGTAAAGGTATTGTCATTTCGGGTTAGCTCTTTTAGAATCAAGCGGAAGCTGCGATCTAAGGCGTTTAGGAAATCTCTGGCGAGGCAGTAGAATTCAAAAATTTATTTCTGTCGACCGAGATCGAAACGTTTAAGCGATAAACAAATAGATAGTAGAGCGGTGGTTACCTTGGTTGATCTAAAAGATCGATGCTTTGACCGTCTCAGGAGAGTAGTTCTGCATGGAGCATGAGTGTTCGGCCTCTGCCATTCCATCCGACGCTTGCTTGAATCCCGTCATGGATTCTTTATTGGAAAACTCCAGTTCTTTGGACCGTAGCTTTTCTCCTCTCTCCAACTCTGCATAGGATCTTTCTCTATTTTTACACAAAAACTATTAGGCTCTTGGAATTATGATGTCTGAAGAGCAGCTTGTGGCACTCTCTACTTATAGTAGAAGTGGCGCCCAAGTAAGTAAGTAGAAAGGAAAAAACCTTTCTCCGATAAAATAAGGAAAATATAATTGATTGATTTATACCGTTTATTATAATATCTCGTATTAAATAAATCTGGGATATTGTCGATATCTTATATTGAATATTAAGATATTGTCGAGATCATATATTGACAATATTTATCTTTTATTATATTACATATCGATTCTGGCATGTTTATATATCACGTATATATATAAAATAAATAAATATATATATATAAATATATGGTGCGCATGAATCACCAATTTGAATTGGTGCAAACACACGCTGTATATACATATTTATAAATATTAATACCTAATATTAATATATGGTATCTAATTAATTAAATTCTTGAATCCAGTGTGTATCTCATCTACATGATAAATGTAGCGCCCTTTGACCAAACAAATTGGCTTAGGAATATTCTTTAATTAATATAATTAATATAATTAATATCTTGTATTTTATTTATTCATAATAAATAAATCTGCGTATTAATTTACCACTTATAACGCTTTATAGTCTCCAAGATAAACTTTCCTTATTTGGTTATCATCTATAACCACATTTTAATCCGCTAGATGTTCGTATGTGTGTGACCCGATAGGCTTCAGAATATATTGGCCGTAGGCACAAAGTGCAAATTACAGCATACCCTTCATACACTAACGATCACGGGATGGCGTCTGGCAACACACGTGACCCCGATCATCGGAAGAGTCAAATGCAATGACTACTACCTTTCATGTGAAGCTTGATTTACCGTGTAACTTACAATCTATCATTTGTAATAATACCCGTACGATTAAATCGTCAGTGTCGAACATTAACGACCGTATCTTATAATCTGGATATCATGCTCTCTCTCGAAGTAACACATTTACTCCCACTTTGCAAGATTCACGAGAGTAAGACATTCCTTATAAGAAGGCCATTTGGATATTCGATCCCAATCATGAGATCTGCGATTCCCGGACGACCAATCATGTATACTCCGCGTGCTTGATGCTCATACCCAATCAACTACCGCATGATCGCCCGTGGCTGAGGAAACCTCAATAGTATCAAAGCATGACAATCACACCGTGATGCCATGAAGACTCGGTCTGGGATAATTACACAACCGCCATGCATAGTGTGACACTTATACGTGTAAGTGGAGTCGATCCCAACGTCGCGTTCTACAATACCGTCCGCGTACGGTCCAGTGTCTCTACACTTCGATGAGCGAGATCTATCCACGCCTTAAAGGCGAAGACATCTGTACGTGCTAGTGCTGTTTATACTATCAATGCCTGTTTAATAGTACATCGACTGAGAGACATTTAAGTATCAAACTTATTAAAGTGATTAGAGATCTCATCAACCATAATCGCTTATCATGGTTTCTCTACCACGATTTAATACTAAGGGCGTTATCATATAACAATTCATAATTGGTCCTTTAAAAGAACATATATATGACAATGAAAAGCCATTTAATATATGTACAAACATAAAGAAATAGTAGAAATGATCCGACCGGTCGGATCGGTCCCAACCCGATTGGGTTTAGGACACTATTCAACAATCTCCCACTTGGCCTAAAACCAATCACTGTACACACCTGAGACCAAGTTGAAACACAAGAATCTTATGCAATACTACATAACTTGACCACAGCCATAAGCGGATCGCTATCATGGGGACTCGAGACTATCTTCATATCATGTTCCAAATGACCAAGTCAAGGCAGCCTCAACACACACCACGAATCTCGGCGAGACCACGGTCGCTGCTTGAAGCAATGAATCCACTTCTATATCGGCTATATAGAAAAGGTGGAAGAACCGTACAAGGTTCGGGAATGAACATACAGATCCGTGTCTTTGCTCATTTGCGCCTCTAAAGGCCTTCTTGTGTTTTGGCTAAGTTGTAGAGTTCTGATGACCCATAGGCTAGAACATTTCCGACTCAACGTATCAACAATCAATCAGTGATTGCAAACCAGTTGTAGCTCTTGCCTTGCCTTAATAAGACTAGGGATATACGTCACGTATAACTATATTTATCTAACTCCAAGTTTCGATAAACTGAAAACTTTCCTTAACTTGTTTAAGGATATTCTTTACATTCACGATTTACTTTCATACTTGCTCATGACTATTCATGAACTATGAACATCCGGCATTCCTTTATGATGGTTCTATCGCGAGAAGCGAAGAAACCTTCCATACACCTCATCTTTAGGACCAACGTCCTAACACGAGATAGATCTTGCGATCTATGCTAAACTTCTTTTAGCATCACATCTATATAGGTAAACAATAATCTAACGGCTGATTAAATCTATCACTTTATAGATTCTCATTTCTAAAATAAGAGCTAACTAATCCAAGTGCTTTCGTAAAGATCTTGAATTACCAAACATTAATTAGTATGACATGGGAGATGATTCATGAGAGAGATATCAATACCTTACTCAAAAATTGTAACACACTCCCACTTTATCCATCTTGCACATTGGGCATATCCTTTTTGACTAAATCAAACTCCTTTGATTATCAAACAAAGAAATTGTCTAGAAAACTTGTTTGAGTCCATAAATGGGTCTCGTGGGCTTACATATCATGTTATTGTCTATGAACATCGAGTTTCGGCCCATTGCGTCTTCAACACTATCATATAGTCGCGATCGAAGTTATAACAAGCATAGTCTGAATAGAAGCGGGCACGGCCGGCATCATAAAGACAATTACAAGGTTTACACCTCATACCCTTCACCGTCACTATAGCCTTATGGTAATCATATTACTATCCATGTCGACCTTTCGGGGACACTCCCTTTGGGTAAGGCAGGACTAGGTTCACAACACAGGTTGTCAGCGATGGAATCTAATTCGGATATTTATGGCTCCTAGCCATATCTCTCAACCTTGCCTTTCAAACATTCTTTCATAAGTCGTGAGACATTCATTCTTCAAGATGAACATACCAACGACCACTTTCGAGGCTTGAGGTTATCCAGGACTTACGAGAACTTTTGTGTGCATTGGCGGTGATCTACACCTCATCGCTATGTATGTGGCGTGCTGCTGCGTTCTACATGGTTGAATAACTCCTGTGGTTCTCAAACTACCTTTGAGATATAAATCTACTCCCACTGTTTCTTTTGGAAGAAACACTTCCTCTAGAAAACAGACATGTTTGGAAACAAGCATTTTGCTCCAGCGGACAAGTAAATAATATCTAGCGTACTTGCTAAGATATTCCACACGATTGCATATGTCGTACTAGGCTCGAAGCCTTTACGACTTTGCCTATGATAACTTCAAATCTTCGGTTAAGATAGATTCGACATTATCCTCTTCCATATCTAATATGGAATTTATTCAACCTTTATTCTTTGGAACTCGGTTAAGTATAAAGGCACTATATCGAAAGCAGGTAAGGGACACTTTGCATGGCTTTCGTCACACTTTATCATATAAAGTGTTGTTTCCATTTTGGGAACACAATCTAATGCGTATCCCAAAGATGGTATCCTTCAAGGAAGAATCTTATTCCTTTTTAGACGACTTACGAAACACCGCCAGTATTAATTACTTTAATCAATTGAAGATTAATTCCTAAGTAGCTCATCAATCTCGTATTAATTACTAGCTCGAAATTTTGGGCTTTCAGATATGCACTTCATTGAGTACACTTGACTATTTCTAAAATTAGTCGTAGAGACTAATAAGCAATTATTTGTGGCATTAATTGTCACAAGCCAACAAACATCGGTATGTTTAGGCTTGAGACAATTTTCTAGAATTTATAACCTTTTCATAAAAGGGTATTTTAGTCATCTTTAGGTAAGATCGTATTACCCACATGATTCATAATCATATGGTTCAACATCATCGAAATGACGTTTAATTACACGCTTCCCTCCCGGAGAGACTATGTCTAGAACAACCACAAATATCAAGGATAACGACCATACAAATATTTAGTTGAGATCTCATCACATATATCAACTATTTAGTGACAACAATCTAGTATGTTAGATTCGGTGACCATCCAATTTTATCGAATAACATTTATTCTTTACAATTGAATATATACGCTAAATCTAACAAATAGCCCGAAAGCATGTTCTTCATGGAGAACCGAACATTATAACACTTATTTAGTTCCACTTATCAGTTTACTAGATCCGAATATGGTAAGTGTCACAACGTTTGCTTCACCTTCCATATCTGTATTTAATCTTTCTAATTTAATCACACTCATGAAGATATCATATATCTAAGAGTCGACTGAACTTAGATAGATTTATCTCAACTTACTTGCTATAATAGAAACTTCAATAAGTTCTCTATTTAAGCACTTGCTACTAAAATTTCCTTTTTAAATCCTTTAAGCACTTGAGATATGTTTCTTATTGTAGTCTTCATAAGACTTAAGAAAGATCACAAGAGCTATGTCTTCAATTTCCTTTTATAAAGAAAATCTAAAGTTTATTAAATAGTTTATTTAACCTTTTGAATCGTATTCAAAACATTGACTATTTAATTAACCTTTAAGCAATGGTAGAATTAAGTCGATACTTAAATCTTACAATTTGAAAACATCATTTCCAAAATTCGGTCTAGTCATTCTTATCCAACGTTTGAATAACTCGTCATCGTTATGACCGAATGATCGTATCAATATATGACTAATTCGTTGAAACTAATTTTCAAATGATTTAATCATATCATGAGCTTCATTTCATTAATAATTAAAGCCTTGGAGTACTCAAATCAAATATGTAGCCTCCTTGTCTCTAACTACCATAACGGGATTGCTCGTGTCATTGCTTATTTTAAAAGGATTAAAACTACTTAACCATATTTGAGAACGATTCTCAAAAGGTATGATCATGTTTGGTTTTACTAATCGAGAATAAAACATAAATATAGAGTTTGCTAAAACTACAACATAAAAATGAAAATAAAAGAGTGTTGTTGTTTATACACGCAAAATCAAAAATAGTCTTTTGGTTTATGATTTTGCTCCACTAGTCAACTACTTCCAATTGACTTTCAAGAATTTTTCAAAATTCTTTGGTAGTTGAATCCAATCTAGTTACCTTGATTCCGGCGGTGGTCGATCAACCAAGATAATTTGAAAGGTAGGTAACTATTTACCATTCACATCTACATGTGATTCTCGGTGGTTGACTAGTCAACTCTTTGGCGATACACATCACTATGTGTTAGTCAACCCTTGTCTCTAAAGTCAGGCGGCCCGGCGGTGGCCAATCACCGAAAGACTCGGTCAAGTCATAACCCAATATTCACGAGATCTCAATACGATCATATCTTAATAACGACGATATACCCGAGGTAGGTCAACTCCGGCGGTGGTCGATCAGTTGGATCCGAACACGATCTCTTCACCGTCGTTATAATATTGGGAGACAATATTTAGACTTGATTTTTGTTGTGGAAGTATTTTTCGTAAATTAATTCACTTAATTAATTTTAATTTCGGTCTCATCATAAATGTGTCTATCTCTATAAACATACATCCTACACATTTATCTAGATGCGTCGCCTAGTCAATGCATCTATCGTATCATATAAAATAAATACAAGCACAAAATAAATAAATCGTAAAATAACCCGGTATGATCATGGACTTTTCACAGAGTGCGGTTTGAATACAAAGCGTATTTAAACCGCTGGTCACATTCTAGGGTAGTGCTGCCAATGCAATAGGATCTTTAATCTTTCATTCTCGATGGGATCTTTATTTTAAATCTTTCTTTGGTCTCCATCTTTTGCTCCATTCTTGTTACATTTAATTCTATCGAATAAAATAAATACACCCGCCGCGCTGCGGGGGCTAATGGGAATGGGATGAATCACGAGAAAATAAACTAGGTCACGCTCTTCATGCTGGCCTAGGACAATTTTAAACCAACGAAAAATTAAATCATTCACATCTATCCTATCGGTCGAATTCAGCGATCAATCGAGGTCATATAATCATATTATATCTACTATATCTAATCCATACAATAAAATCTTATGAAAAAGATAAAATTAAAATTTAACTACTTGCGTCTTAATTAATCAATTAACATTTAATCTATTAAATAATTTTATCCAATCAATTAACTAATTAACATTTAATTAATTAAATGATTTTAATCAAAATAAAATTAACGATTAATTTTAAACCGATTTTAATTTTAATTTTAATTAATTAGAACTATTCCAAAATAAATCAAAATTAAAATTATTTCTCTTTTGTTTTTCTTTCCTTTTGATTCGTAATCAAAAGGGATCGCTGGTTTCTAGTAAACTAAATTTGAGCTTAGGCGCAGCGTTTCCAAAATCAAAATTTTGGAAGTGGCTGCGCATGCGCGCAAGCGCTTTACAAATCAAATATTTGAAAGGCTACTGGCTATTAAAATCAAATATTTGGAAAGGCCAAATAATTTTGGTTTAAGCGCAGTACCACTTTCCAAAATCAAAATTTTGGAAGTGGCTTGCGCTTTACAAATCAAATATTTGGAAAGCGCTGCGCTGTCATTCCAAATAAAATTTGGAAAAGCCATTATTATTTTAATCTTGGTGTGGCATCCCAATACCAAACTATTTGAACCATTTGGTTGTACACGACACAACTATGTAAAAGGAGATATTAATCACAACTATGAACAATATTGAAACACAAAATACACAAAACAAAATTTAGGGATCTACCAAAGATGCACACGGCCGGCGTTGGTTGCCCACGAGGAACCGCCGCCGCCGCCGCAATTTCGGTGAGGTGCCGCCGCCCGATCGGCGAGCACCCCAAAAGCCGCTTTTTTCTTTTAGGTGTATCGATTTGCGAATAAAATCTTTCATCTTTTAATTACGTGATTTAAGCGATAAAATTAACTCGCAAATTAACATGCTTATTGCTTAAGCTCAAGCTCTCTCACGATACCACTGTTAGGAAATCTGCGGGAGGCAGCAGTGAATTCAAAAATTTATTTCCTATCGACCCAAGATCGACTTCGTTTAAGCAATAAACAAATAGATAGTAGGCGGTGGTTACCTTGGTTGATCTAAAAGATCGGCTTTGACCGTCTGGGAGAGTAGTTCTGCATGGAGCCGCCCAGTGTTCGACCTCTCTGCGCTAGTCCACACGAGCAGCCCGCCGAATCCCATCATGGATTCTTTATTGGAAAACTCCGGTTCTTTAGACCGGCCACTTTTCCCTCTCTCAACTCTACATAGGATCTCTCTATTTTTACACAGCTATTAGCTCTTGGAATTATGATGTACAAAAGAGCTTGACACCCACTCTCCTACTTATAGTAGAAGTGGCGCCTAAGAGAAGTAGAAAGGAAGAAAACCTTTCTCCCGATAAAATAAGGAAAATATAATTGATTGATTTATCTCATTTATTATAATATCTCATATTAAATAAATCAGGATATTGTCGATATCTTATATTGAATATTCCCAAGATATTGTCAAGATCATATATTGACAATATTTATCTTTATTATATTACCATAAATCGATTTACATGTTTATATATCACATATATATAACACAAATAAATCTATATATATATAAATATATGGTGCGCATGAATCACCAATTTGAATTGGTGCAAACACACGCTGTAAATATTAATACAATATTAATATATGGTAATCTGAATTAATTAAATTACTGTGATCCAAGTCAGTATCTCATACACAATAAATGTGGCGCCCCTTTGACCAACAAATTGGCTTCCGAATATTCTTTAATTAATATAATTAATATAATTAATATCTTGTATTTTATTTATTCATAATAAATAAATACCACCATATTAATTTACCACTATAACCTTTATAGTCTCGAGATAAACTTTCCTTATTTGGCTATCATCTATAACCACATTTTAATCCGGCTAGATGTTCATATGTGTGTGACCCGATAGGCTTCGAATATGTTGGCCGTAGGCACAAAGTGCAAATTACTGGCAACGCCCTTCATACCTAACGATCACGGGATAGCGTCTCAGCAACACACGTGACCCCGATTATCGGAAGAGTCAAATGCAATGACTACTACCTTTCATGTGAAACAGCGATTACCGTGTAACTTACAATCCTATCATTTGTAATAATACCCATACGATTAAATGCGTCGAGTGTCAAACATTAACGACCGTATCTTATAATCCCGGATATCATGCTCTCTCGCAGTAACACATTTACTCCCACTTTGCAAAGATTCACGAGTAAGACATTCCTTATAAGAAGGTCATTTCGGATATTCGATCCCAATCATGGGATCGCGATTCCCGGACGACCAATCATGTATACTCCGCGTGCTTGATGTCATACCCAATCACTACCGCATGATACCGCCCGTGGCTGAGGAAACCTCAATAGTGTCAAAGCATGACAATCCACACCGTGATGCCATGAAGACTCGGTCCTGAGGATAATTACACAACCGCCACATAGTGTGACACTTATATCTGTGTAAGTGGGTCGATCCCAACGTCGCGCGTTCTACAATACACGTCCCACGTCTGCGGTCAAGTGTCTACACTTCGATGAGGCGAGATCTATCCACTTGCCAAAAGGCGAAGACATCTAATACGTCTTTGAGTCTGTTTATACTATCAATGCCTGATCAACATTACGACTATTTATTTCTCATCTTTCACACAATACAAAATGTACCATGTATTATATAAAATAGAGTAAAAGTGAAAGGCTTTAGTATATGCCACTTGATACGATATTTCTTGGGTATATCATTTTACAGCTGGACAAACATAAATTATTCAGGTTATTTTTCGACAAAATACATATTTCAATTTTATCATTTAAGTTCTCAAGAAAAGAATTTATCATTTAAAGTAATTGTAAATCTGTTTTAGAGTTTTCACTTTTCACAATTCAAAACTTTCATCTACATTCATCTAATTCGTAAGATAAGAATAAATTGACATTTTACAACAATTTTATATAACAAAATTTGTCTTTGTGTAATTGTGTTAGTTACATCCGTTAAATATGCTTTTAGTTGTTAGCAGAATACTTGTGTGTTGGTCCGAGTAAAGCCAAAAGTTTTTGTTTTTATTTTTATTTTTTACGAAACTACAGCATCATGTTCAATGTTTTGTACCGACCTGAAACAAGGGCGAGGGTAAAATGGTCGTGAGGCATTCAACATGTATACAACTCGTGATAAAAATCACATTTAAGTCTTACGTAATAATCGCATCATACAAAAAAACAGAAGATGAATAGGACTGACTCTCGTGGATTATCGCCATATGTTTGTTAAAAGCACCACATCGAATCTAATGTGACACTACGCCATATGTTTGTTAAAAACTCCACCTCCAATCTACTGTGAAACTGACACCATATTACAGTTAGATTTCATGATACAGAGAAAATGAATTTACAACCTCTACAACATAAAATGTGAATTTTAATCGATTTTCAAGAGTTCAAATGTCATTGTGATGCCCTTTAAAAAATTGTCTAGAAATTATCATTGTTCATTGCACCAAAGTAAATAGACATGGATTCAGACAACAATTTACATTCGACAAAAGATTATTTCATAGATAGCCTTGATGTGGGTCAACAAAAATGATGTATTTTTTGATGATATATCCCTATTTCTCACGCATTTATCGATGTTTTCGTGTCAACTTGAGCAATTATTGTGATGATTTGGACCATTTTGTGTACATAGTAATTAGTATAAAAAATCACTCTTTTGCTTGATATCTAGGCTTTTTAGCCAATTTTGTTATCGGATTTACGAGCGAATCTTCGTGTTTGTTTTGCAACACAGGTACCAAGGCTTAGAGTCGGGATTTGGATGTGTTGAAGCTTGAAGAGTTAATTGAGAGATGATTCAATGCATCAAGGGCATGGAATACACATTTTGAAGGCTAAATGGCTCAGGCCAATAGCATTGGCCCACGCCAAACACCCATTGTATGCTAACTGAGAGTTTTCCTCTGCTAATGGCCCACGTCATGAGACTTGGCCTATGCCAAATGGAGATTGAACATGATCAGAGACTTTCCACGTATAAATGGCTTGCGCCAATATCTATTGGCCTACGCCATCCAAGGAAATTTGAACTCTGAATGAAGCATTTATTGCATGGTGTCAGAAGCCAACTACCAAGTCAGAGCTTGGCGCAAGCCAACCAGCATTGGCCCACGCTAATTACACACAAAGAGAAGAATGGCGCACGCCAATTCAGCGGGTGAAGCAATTAAGAGTCTAATTTATCTCTTCACCTACCATATCATCCATAACACACTTCATCTACTCCACTCTCACTCATCTTGAAGGAACCCCAACCTCCAAGGCTCTCCTAGCCGAAATTTAACATAAATTTAGCTTTTAATTCCAATTGTAAACATTAAGAATTTTTAGTTTGATTTCTAGATCACTTTGGTTGGAGCAAGATTATCACTTTTGTGTACCAAACTCCATTGAAGTCTTTTGAAGTTGAATAAAAGTTTCCATTTTCGAGTTCATAGCTTGTGATTGGTAAATCTTAGCCTTTACCTTGATTTAATTGTTCTCATAACCATGAATACTAACCTTGACATGTTGGTGTTCATAGTCATGAGTGGCTAGTTCTACACTAGCCAATATAATGTTGTAGAGATAGTATAATCTTTTGTGTTGATTGTGAATGATTGTTAATGTTGCTTAGTTTCATTTGTTGTGAATCTTTTCCTACTTGCATTGTATGGTTGTTTGTGTTGGAGTAATTAACCAATGCTTGCACACACACTTGATAGAGATCGAAAGGAGAAGGTGTGGAAAGAGGGGTAGGGGAACCAGAAGGTAAAGTTGACCTTAAGTGAAGCTCAATTTCTTATCCGGGGATCATTGCTTGTTCATTGCATTCAAGTTCGTATTATGTTGAACCATTAGGTTTAAGATACCTAGGCCAAGGAGGAGACATAGAGTAGTTTCATTCAATCGTATGAAGAGTAACTACTAGCTTAGGAATGCATCGATTCATACATTTGAACACCATTGGTAGGTTGGAAGGAAATCAATCCCATGATGCTAATAAAGGTTTGCTTAATCAATCCCATGAAGGAAATCAATCCCATGATGCTAATAAAGGTTCACAATAGTAGACTTTTAGAATCATTTATTTTCTCATATTATCGCAACTTGGATCAAGATAATATAGCTTGTTGGTGTTTGACCTCACAATCCTTGTTGGATATGACCTTGACCACTAGACTGGACTACAATCAACCCGGTACACTGCCGTTGAGATTGGACATCTAGAAAAGTCTGATCAAGCCTCCAAACAAGACATCACAACACAATAATTTAGACATCAAGTCATAAAGTTACTACAGAAAATAGAGTAATTAATACCATACTTTAAGCTAATGATAGTACACCATCTTAGGTTCATGCACTACTTGTTCCTAAATAAAAGACCAGTTAATGAACATGAAGGCCAAGCAATGGTTAACATCCTCGTCGTTAAGAACCTTCCAGGCCACGGCTTGATCATACGATACATGCCTACCCATGCTCGACATACATACACCCGCAGGCAGATAAGCAAACCCCTGCAATTTACACCAAAACACATGGAAATTTCATGTCATGTAAGATCGTTATCACCATGCACTATTCGTATTTAGAGCTAGCTACTGTCTCAGAGATAGATAATTTACCTGCTGCATTATCCGAGAGAATTCTGAAAGAAGCATCTTCCGACCAGCTTCATCAAGAACTTTATCCAGCATTATATCTTGAAGAGCCACGAGGGTCGTTTCAAGCATGTCAAGACCGGCCTGATTAGCAAATCTGAATACAGCAGATGCCTGCATCAAACCAGTTAATTAAGACGTTAATTAGCTCTAATCTTCAACAAGCAAGTACTTAAGGGCACACTAGGAAAAATGAGATTTGAAATTTGAAAAGCTTACGTTTTCTTTGACTGAACAACACATTATAGCATCATTATGGTGCCAAATCCGCTTCAGAATAGCGTCACTATCATAGGTGTCAACCTGAAGAAGCTCTCCCCCGGTATGCACTCTGTATATATTAGACATATTTAGCAAGATGTATATGTATCTGCTAAAAAAAGGTTTTTTACTTTTATGACATTACCTAAAGCTCCTCCATATCCACCGTGGCAAAGTAACAGCCTCTGGAGAAACAGGTAGTAGTGGTTTGGGGATTAAGTGGGACCCGAGCCTAGAGGGCGAAATAGCCATTGCAACCCTTTGAACAGATCCGACTATACTCCGAACATATTGGCGAGACATTGCAGCTACATGTTCATGATATTGATTCTCAAATGGGAACTGGAATGCTATAGTCAAAACTGATCTATGATTGTTCTTATTCTTTGAGTCAGATTCACCAGTTCCTAGTTCTTGTGCAGGCACCAAATCGCGTGTTTTCATTGCTTCAGATCCACCCTGCACCAAGTATCAGGAGTTAAGTATGCTTTTGTTTGTGTGTGTGTGTGTTTGGTGGGGGTAGTAACAGCAGCAGATTCATGAAGCGGTCACTGAACTGATTTAGGTTCCAATGGTATAACTCGAAAGCCAGACGGCAGAACTGACGCGTTTTCACCAAAAGATTCATGAATCGGAGCAAAAACAAGCTGAGCACAAGAGCCTGTAGCATTTTCATCAACACCGCTACAATGCTGAAAAAAATGGATGAAGATATACTAGTCAGTCAATATCAAGCTTTAGTTCGTGTTGAAGCCCGGAGATCAATAATAGAAGAACACCTGTAATAAGTACATATCACGAGATAAGGCTATGTCCTCAGGGGAGAATGCATGTCCTTCAAGACGAACAACCTCCAAAAACTAGAAGAACAGCAGAATAAAATGCATATAAGATATTTGTGATAAGACTAGTGAAATTTGATGTAAAGTTAATAACTTTAACACGATTTCAAGCACAGGAAACGCGTACCTCTTCATTCTCAATGATCTGAGCAAGTGGTAGTATGACTTGACTACTGGGGAAGCCGCCTGGTCTAGCAAAAGGAGTTGCATAACTATGACCTTGGAGAGACGCAGCAGCATAAGCATCAACACTGTAATCAGCCCACTCTGAACGGTGCTCCCTCAGAAAACGAATGAGCAAAGCAGGAGATACATCCTACAGAACAAAGTGATAAACTTGTCAGCACGAGGAACGTTCTACATGAGAAACATCATATGCTGAAATGACAAAGACATTGTTGAATAAAAAGACTTGCAGAATTCACCTGAAGAAGCATAGAGGCTTTTGCACAGATGACTCCACCAAATGCTGGGAATATAGATAGAGTATTGTATTGAGAACCAAAAAGTTTGCTTGGAGATGCATTAACAGCGATTGTCACATCATCCATGCTGTCACTATTCATAACTGACCAACCATCATCAGCAAATCCATTTACAGCATCATTGAATCCCCTGTACAACGATACCAAAAAACTCCGATCATCACAAACTTGTTTCATTTGATCTGCATATATACGAGCCAAATATCTATAGAGAGAAACATGTTTCACCTGCAGAGTCTCTGACTTAAAGATCTCAAATCAGAAGGTTGCCGTCCACCACTGCACTGAACTTCACCACTAGTTTCCTGTGAAATTTGGCGTATATGTCGCAAGGCCTGCATGAAAGTATAAAGTAAATAACAAGAACAAAAAAAAAACAATCAAAAAAAATATTCACGGCGGGGAAACCACATACAGCCGTTGTCATCTTCTGGGCAAGGATCTTTGATGATTCATAAAGCGGCCTCAAAACTTCAGGAACACTCCAAGCCTGCAGTATAATATGATTACATTTTGGAAACCGAAAAGAAACAAATATCTTTGTTGTTCCATACTCACATCCAAGTCCATATGATCAACAATGTGAACAACAGAGCCACCACCATCACAGGGGCGTATTAGGCATCCACTTGGTAGCATTTCAGCTCTGACAAAGCATGATGAAGGAGGTCCACTCGGGCCACCAGTAGATGCCGTCAGAGACCTTTCACATACCTATAAGTTAAAAGAAAAACTTAATATTTTTATGATAGGCTATACAACTACGACATATAACAGTGTCCTAAAATACCAAGGCAAGGAATGGTAGGGTGTTTAACGTATTACCACAAGACTTCCATCTTCCAAAGTTGTAGTATATCTCAAAGTCCAAAAGTCACGAGCTGATGCTAACGTAGTCGGTGCAAAAGTCTGGATTAAAAAGAAAGCCCGTTGCCACATCAGCAAAACGTGCCTTAAAAAAGGGATACTCTGAAAGAAGCATTAATAGTTCACTAAGTGATATACCTGCATATATATGAGCTCAATAGTCCCTCCATTTCCAGTAGGAAAAACACTCACTACATCAACACATCGACAGTCGTGAAACCAAGAAGGACGATCTTTGAGGATTTCAGCAACCTAAAGCAAGATTCATGAGATCTGTGACATAACAAAGAAATATGACTAATGTTGTCAAGAGGAAATCAAGGGATTACCTTTGCGGGCTCAAGGCTCACGAGGCCGCAGGCTCGTGCTGCTACCCCACTTGAGTTACGGGAGACAGCAACGATGCCAATAGAATCCGGACCAGGCTACAGAAAATAAGTCATCAAATGAAAGGTTAAGAAGAACGGTGTACGTGAAGATGAAAATTATAAATTGAAGACGAAAGCAGGATACCTTCATCCCAATCATCTGCACCCAATCGACAGCAGTTCCAGTGGCCTTTCCAAGAAACTCTGCCAGGGTCTCCTCAGCTACTGCTAGAAGACTAGATTGCAACAAAGCGATTAATTGATACAGTCTTGTGACAGCATAGCCAGATAAACGGTTAAAAGAATAATTACATGATAACAAAAACAAAAAAACACCTACCCAGCTGGGTTGTTTGCATCCCCATGGGAGTGACGAGTTGGGTTTTGCTGCTTATTTTTACCAATGACGGCCACAGACTCACAGCTAGTGTCTGTGGCCGCGCTCACCTGTTGCAATAGACGAAACGCATGTCACAAAGACAAAAACAGGAACACGTATAAAGACAATTACAGCTAACATTGTACATAGGAATAGACACTAATAGGTTCTGACAAAAAGCAAATGCATCCCAACATCATATTCTACAAAAATGAACAACAGCCATGTTCCAAAGATTGCTTTTTTTCTGGCTTACAGTATGCAAACGCTGACGCATATAGCCGTTCTCATACACAAGATGTGAGACATGCTTTTGCAGGCGATCATTTTCTTCCATAAGCAACTTATTCATTGCATTCAGCTTTCTATTAACGGTCTGAAGACGTGATGCTTCCTTCCTTTGCTTTTCACGGCACCTAGAAGAGAAAAAGAAACACTTTTCGGTTTATGATTCGGTCCTCAACTCAGAAAATATGGTAAAGGAAAGGTGCAGTAACTAAAATACATGCAATTAATAAAAATTGTCATATCAGGTAGAACTATACAAATTGATCTCAGCTGTTTTTCTGGGTTCAAATTGTACCAAAAACACAACACAAATGCAGTTAAAAAATAAGCTGCATTTTATTCGGCAAAGTTATAGACCTAGACCAATGATTTGTCACAGTTCAACTTTTAAGAGGAGACAACAAAGAATTACTTTGGAAGGAAAGAAAAAGATCAGAAACATATTATTACGTAGAGCAGAGGAGCACCAATTATAAATTGCCACATAAGCTATACTTAATCATAACAACCCAGCCCTTCCAAGAAAACCATTGTTACTACTTAAACTACCTTTTTCTACTAAGTATTAGACTTGATACAATTATACAACTGCTTTCTAAAATCATAAATTAGACTTGCCAGTGTTGTAGAATTGTAAGTACACAAACAAATATAAAGTTGGGAGAGGATTATTCAAACATATATATCTTAGTTCAGTAAATCTTACTGCCAAAGGAAAGAAAATAAAACACTCCTCAGAAAAAAGAAAAAAAAACAAATAAAATACTGTAGCTAAAGCTGAAGAACCGACTATTCATTGGGGTCCATAAAACAACACAGAAAGGCAGCAAAATAGTTAGTATAGTACAAGCAAAACTACACAATGCAGGCTGAACTGGTATTCACTATGTTGGACATTTGAATGAATGCACTTAACAATTACAGTGTTGAATAAAAACCTTTTAAAAGCTAAGAGATTCACTTATCTTTGGCAAAGCACTTAAGCATTTAAAAACAGATTGGAGTTGCTAAAGAATAAGAACTATAGAGACACAGACTACATTTTAATACCTTATAAACAAGATCTAGAGATACCCAGAACAACACCGACTCAAAGAAATGTGAACACATTATGCAATGAAAGAGAAAGGAAATTATTGGTGTCAAGGTTTAAAAAAACAGAATAAAGTAAAACATCTAGAAAATCGGAGAGTGGAAAAAAAAAAAAAAAAAAAAAAAAAAAAAAAAAAAAAAGGTCCCGGTGTCATTTTCTGAAGAAAGAACTGCAAAACAAGAAACTAATTTTCAATCAAAAAGGTTCAAACTTTTTGGGGAAAAACTGTTATTCAAGGAAAACCCATCTTTTTAATCCCTAATACTGGAAAAAAAAGGGTAGATATTGAGAGGCATTATTCAGACCAGAAGCTTTCTGGACACATGCAAAGTTAAAAAGACAAAAAGACAAAATTTTCTTATTTAATTTACAGTACCTTCTATTCTGAAACCAGACTTTGATCTGCTTAGGCTCAATATTAGAAAGAATAGGACACTCCCTAATAAGCTGTTGTCTTCTCAAAGAACTGGGCTTTGGGCATTCTCCATAAACTCTTTCCAAAGCCTCCACTTGTTCTGGTGTATACCTCACATACTTGCCAGCATCCATTTGTTGTTTACTGCTGCTACTTCCACCACTGTTTGTTTTTGTTTCAAAGTACATTTTGCAAACTTTGGTTCTTTACTTTTCTGTTAGGTGTAAAAGCAGATTTAGTTGTGGGATTTGTTAAAAGTGTTGCATTAAGAGTTAGGCTCTCCTTCTTCAAAGAGAGCCTCCTAATAACTCAGTCATGGAGAATGATGGCTCTGATTCTCTCTCTGGTTCACACTCTTCAAGCAGAGAAAGGCGTTTATGGAGAAGACAGAGAGAAGAAAATTACTTCAGAAAGAAAGGAGGTGAGTGCTGCTGGGGTTGAATCTTTGGATTTCGAGATAGCGACAGGGAAATATAGAGAAGAGTATTTGCTACTTTAAAGTAGAAAAATTACACTATGATGCAACGGGTATTTTTATATGATATCGAATAGAAGACTATCATTATTTTTTATTTAGTCTCTCACACACCAGGAACCTGTGGGTGTGAATAATCATGGCGTTTCATTTGGTATAACTCAAAAATACTCGTTGTACAATAACTTTCTCAGTTTAAATCACCATCTCATAAGAAAAAAAATAAACAAATAGAAGAGTGTGTGTTGTACGCCGTAAATGAGTCGGATCGAATCGAATATTGATTTAAACGAGTTGGTCGATTTAAATATTCTTGAGCTCCAGTACGAAAACGAGTATTTTGAACTCGAACTCAAGCTGAGATTCAATAAGTTTTAAGAACTTGAGCCGAGCTCAACTTTTCATCGAGTTTATCGAGTCTAATACGTTTTGAAAATAAACCAAAAAATAATTCAAAATATCACTTAATAATAACAAAGAAAAAATGTCATTTACACAAATTATTGTATGATATTTTATATTAAAAATGAAAATAATATTATTTTTTTTAGATGAACGATCTGATTTTATTTCAATAGTAAAAAGAATTACATAAAAATTCATTGGGGCCAAAATCTACAATCCCCAAACAACTTTCAAATCTTTAACTCTATCAAAAATAGTAGCAATAAACACAAAGAAAGGTGGTCGGTCTCCACAACGTTGATGTATCACTTGGTTCCTCCAGTACCAAAGGTTATTCACAGTTTCTTGAAAAATATACGGTCAATCTTTCATATGGGTATGAGTAGAGAGATTTGCCTTAATCCACTCCTCAATAGTGGGCCTCGAAAAGAATTCCTGGTGAACTGACGCAGGTAGTAAATGTCGCCATATAAGATTCGCCTATTGACAATCACGCAAAGCATGCAAGGACGATTCTTCTGCCATATTGCACAGAACACATGTGGGTGAATGAGCGACCCTCCTCTTCCAAAGCAATCTGATCGTAGCATCATGTTGTGCTTGCCAAAGCATGAAATTGAGCTCTATATGAACCCCTGAGCATCCAAATAAATTCCCAACTGTCATCAGAAGGTTGATCCGACCCAGAGTTGAGGAATTGATAAGCCTGCGCCACGTCATGCAGATAGATTTCCAAGTATGTGAGTCATCAGCAGTAGGGGCAACAAAAGGATTTCCATACTTCATAACAAGGGTTTTGACCCACAGCTAGTGATCATTGGTAAGAATTTTCCAAACTAGTTTTCCCAAAAAGGCTAGGTCATCAAGTTCGGATTCTTGAACCCTAGACCTCCCTGGTTCTTCGGTTGGCAAAGACTTTGCCACGAAATATATGCATTTTTCTCTCATTTTGATCCTCTCCCCAAAAAAATTTACGACAGATTTTATCAATCTCATTAAGCACACCTATAGGGATCTTGGATGCTTGCATCACATAAAAAGGGTGAGTGGCCAAAGAGGTTTTAATCAGCAACATTCTACCTGCCTTTGAAAAGGATTTGATCTTCCAACTAGACAACTTTTTTCTCATCTTATCTACAATAAAGTTGTAGGTCACCTTGGTGCTTCTGTTGGTGGTCAAAGGGACACCAAGGTACGACCCCAAGTCCACAGCAGCTTGCATTTCCAAGGCCTGACTGATAGTCAGTCTAGTATGGGGGGTAGTGTTCTTTGAGAAATAGACTCTCGATTTCTGAGTGCTCACCTTTTTACCAGAGATGGCACAAAAATCCTCTAGGACATCTCGGATAGTATCTCGCTGGTTCACGATGAGCTACACACCTAAAAGGATCAAATCATCTGCAAAGAACATGTGACTCAAAGATGGTCCGGATCTGCTCACCTTAATTCCTTTCCATCTACCTGCCAACACCGAATTATCAATCTTCCGACCGAGCTTCCATGCATGCATAGACAAAAGATAGGGAGCAAGAGGATCTCCCTATCTAAGTCCTCTTTTAGGAGTGAAAGGACCCAATTTTTTGCCATTCCAGAGGACTTCAAGTTGTGAAGTCTTAAGCCTAAACATGACCAGGTTCACCAATTTACTAGAAAGGCCAATCTTAAGCAAAATCTGCTCCAAGAAAACCCATTTTGCCCTGTCATAGGCCTTTTTCAGGTCAATTTTTAGCATCATATTACCCTTCTTACCCTTATTGCTTTAGATAATGTAGGATTTTATTACGTAACAAACTACGTATTTAATGCAAAGTATTTACTAAAACACAAGATACAAATGATATACGATCAATGAAAACTTTAGCATTTATACATTGATTACAAATATAAAGATACATATACATATATAATATTAAAATATATGTATGATACATGTATCGATATACATATATGCTTTTTTTAGTATATGTAAATATATATTCGAACTTACTCGCAAATAGTCGAGTCGAGTATTGTTTGTTTAATCTTCGAGTTGAGTCGATTTTGAGTTCAAGCTGATTCAAGCCGAGTCCATTCGAATCTTAGATCGTATCGTTCTCGGGCTACTGACAAGTAGTTTGACTCGCTTACAGCCCTAACGTGTTCTAACAAAAACTTTAAATAAAAAAGATATAAAAAAAGGAAATATTTATCAACGTAAGGGTTCCATCAAAAGTCACATCACACGCATATTTACATTATTAATTATGATATACGATTTCGTCATAATAAATACTTTAAACGTATTATTTGTTTTGATAATAAGATTAATAAAAATTGATCTTATTTTCACAACGGTTGTACAACAATGACTAACACAACATACTTGTACATTCTTAATAATAGTGGCATACGTAATAATCAAGGGTTAATAGTGTAAAATTGTGTTGTATCACTCATTGTGGCGTAAGTGTTATAACGATGGCATTTACAATGAAACAAATGAATCAAACACAACTTTATACAATTCTTCATGATGTATGGTATATTAATGGATATAAGTTTCATCATAATATGTAATAAAAATATGTCTTGTTATTTTGTTTGTGATAATATGTTTTTAAAACTAGTATTTTGTGGGGAAACTAATGGCTATTTATATACGAATAAAAAAAAAAAATGAGGCCTATAAGAAAACCCCACAAAATTTATCATTGTTCATAAGAGCATTCTAGGACTTATTAGGGGCTATATATAATATATGTAGCAACATTGATTTGTCTGAACATATTTTACTAAAAAAAATACAAATATTGTATAATTAATACTATCAAAACAATGAAAAGATTGAACAGGGAATAAAGGGTACTGGGATGCTGGTTTCAAACATGTGAACGTATCAATAGGTTTAGCTAGTCTAAGTTGGTTCTTGGTTAAAGTTGGTTGTACCCCCTCCAACAGGGAAGACAACTTGTTTTGAAACGAATCTCATCCAACGCATATTGACCTCAACAAAATTTCAAAAATTAGGGATTTAAACAAGTCGAGTTGAACTGATAAAATACTCTGAATTAGTAGAGCATGTTAAAATTTTCCTTGAGTGTGAGTTCAAGCATGAGGTTTACAAACATTAGCTCATCCTGCCTATGATTAGATGGAGGCTTGAGAAATCGTGTCGAGCTCAAGTTTTGTCTCAACGGCTTGAAACAAGGACGGTACCAAGATTTTTTGAATTGGGTGTTTGCTAAATAACATTATGAAATTAACTAGCACACTCGAAAAATCTTGACACCGCCCTGTAAGAAAAATTATGTCGGTAAATTAATTGAGCCCGTGTAATTTTCTTCCCCGTAATAGTGGTCTTATAAGAAATTCGTTTTCCCTAGGAAATATGTATTTTTTATTTATTGGTTAATTAAAAGAATTTTTAATCCGATTAAAACTCGGCTTTAATGGACGGACGAGAGATTAAATCAAAACCCTAGGTCATTCGGATTTCGACCCTCTCTCCACTCATAAAAGCAATGCTTTACTCCATCATAAATCATATGAAAGAAACCAACACATAATGGTTGTAGACAATGAGAGAGATATCGGAATCCTCATCAAGGCGACTACAACAACGGAGCAGAAGTCGAATAACATTGGATGTATGAAACGATCCTGATGATTTCTTCCGATATTAAGGTACTCTGAATCTATTGTTTAATTTACACGCCCTTGTCTCAAGCCACAGATTCAGGATCATTTGTCGTGAAGACTCTCATATGATTCCTACAATGTCTCGATGAAATATATTACGGTTACTTCAGAATTCGAATAAAATGGAAAACGTTGCGACATGAGATGAATCGATGGTTCCATTTCAACGGGACCATCGTCGATAATTTCGATAGTAATATTATCTTTTTTACAGTATATATAATCTTCACAACAGAGGAACTAGATTCCGAACGATACACTTAAAAAAACAATAAAACAGAAGCAAAGCACACAACCCAAGAGTGAAAAACGTTCATGGTGGGCCTATATATTTGGGTGGGGGGTCAAGAGACAGAATTCTTTTGGTGCATGGCAAAAAGGGTGGGTCTCTTACTGCACTTCCCACCTTATATCTTTTGGGACCTTCACCCTATTGGTTTTGGGGTTGAAAGTGACTTTCTTCATCAATTTATATAGTTTTCAAAATCGAGTATATGGAAGGTGATTTCAAAAAACATGTCTTAGTGGACTTGTCCCGGCAGCAACCAACCCCTCACTGTGTTTGTGTCCAGTGTCCCTCCCAAAACCTTTCTCCTTTCATGGGTTTTTAGGTCATCTCCAATGAAGAGGTTTAAAAAAAAACAAATCTTTAGGAAAGAGTTGATACCATTGGAAGGTGATGAGTTACCAAAGGCTTTTTAGAATAGGTTTGTCTGTACAGACCTTTTAGTTCTGACATTTTGTGTTGTTTTATTTATTTATTTTAAGTTTGTGTATGATAGAAAAAAAAAAATTTATGTGTAGTGGGTCCATGCTATAAAGCTTTTCAAAAAGTTTATGTATTGTGGAGAAAATGTTTGTAGAGAAAGGTTTATAATATGATGATGTGGCAATGTGATAAAACTTAATCACTGGAGATACTCTTAAAGGTGTATTGCTAAAAGTAAAAAGATGTCACCAACCAGCATTTACATCGTGTGCTTCTAAGAGTCCCCATTCATATATACTCATAGAGGGTTTATTGTCAAAAATGACAAATTGAACGTAGAAATATGCAAAGAGGACAGTGAAATATTTTTCTGGGTAAAAATGACATATCCTTATTCCACTGTGATAGTGAAACATTATATTTGGAATCAGTTCCACTGCAGCAAACAGTGAATTTGTCCTTACCAATTTATATTTTTATTGTCCTGATTTCCATTTTCTCCATCTTTTTTGTCATTTTAAACCACTCCCCCATTCATAAATCATACTAAACATACGTATATCATAATAGTTAGGAAACACGATATTCTTAAAAAAGATTTTTAAATAAAAGGACAACCTAATATAAGTTTTATAGTGAGAAGGATACCTCCTCCAAAATTTGTAGGTTAAAGAAAAGAAAAAAAAAAAAAACCACGCATTTATGTAGTACAACATTAACATTTTATATTTCATTGATCATTTTTAAATACTCATATTTTTTTTTATCTACATCTCCAAAAGTGATAAAAATTTCACCAATTTTTTAAAGCTCTTTCTTTGGAGACCTCGTTTGATATCATTATCGTTTTTCATTTGATTCACCGTCGAAATTCACTTAGTGAATTTCTAAATTTCAACAATGACTTTCAAACAACAATGGATTTTCAGAAATTACTTCAGGATATAGTCATTGTGGTGTCGAAATAACGAGCACAAAATGTAAAAAATAAAAATTGATGATACAATTATCAATTTTGGAGTTATAGATTGAGAAATATAAATATTTAAAAATAGTGGATGTGATATAAATTGTATTGTCTTCATCTCAATTTATGCGTAAAACTTGTCTTTTTTAAATAAGTTTGTCATTTTTGCAAAAGTTTTGAGATATATTCATTCTCGTTGATTTATGTTTTTTTTTGTCTTCTCCCTAAATCCCCCGAAATAGAGTGGCAGACCCAAAGGTTTAAGGTAGGAGGACAATGCCTCCGGTGAGATACGAAAAATGTTATTTTTGTAATGATACAATGTAATTTTATAATTAAAAATGGAAAAATAGTATTGATGCCTCAGTAGATCATCAATTTTACCCTTTTGTCCCGACTGACAAAAATTTCTACGTCTGTCGCATATTACTCTCTCCACCCAAAATGTAATTCCATTGGGACTTTCACCCAATTTAAGAAAGTTGTTAAGTGTTACTATATTAGTTTTCACAGATAAAAATCTAAAATGCTATGTGATTATGATTAATGCAATAGTCGTAAAATAATTAAAAATTGTTAATATAAAATAAAGTGGTTATTAGTTATAAGACCGTCGTTAGAGACTTAATGATCATTTAAGACACTCCAAAATCTTATTTAGTTATAAGAACGATCTAATTTTTTTCTTTTCCTATTTTTCCGTCTTTCTATTCTCAACCATCGTTAACGTCGGAATCTTGAAGGTTCTGTAATAGAAGAAGTCCACTCTACGGCATCACTGCCACCGCCGCTTCATTGCCGGCGTTTCCTCCTCCTCCGACGTTATTCATAACTTCATTTTCAACAACAGCGGCGGCGGCGGGAGTACACTCTGCCTTATGCCGAAACTTCCAATCCATCGCCTGACATGCACGGGAGCAGTAGTTGACGGCGCCGCAAATGGCTGTTCTGCACGAGAAGCTCTAATGGCTGTTCGACGTGGAATGATTCTTTTCCGACAAGCATATTGTTTGATATATCATTTTACTCCCATGAATTGTGCTAGATTAATTTAAAAACTAAATCTTTTTTTTTTTTTTCTTGGAAAATGCATGGTGATGTGATGGGATCCCTGCTGGAATTTGATAAGGCTATTGAGTTTGATCCTCGCCAAAGGGCCTGTGAGTTTCTATATTTTGGTTCAGAAATTAATGTTTTGAAGTGTGAAAATGTAAGCACTTTTCCATTTATCTTTTTGCAATTAATTTCAAGTGCTCAATGCTATAAGGCATGTTTTGCGTATTCGAGGCCTAAATTGACCCGACTTTCTTAAGATTGAGGCATTGAATTTAGTATAGAAATTTAACACGAAGCGAAGATGAGGGGGATGAATAAGTAAACAACAGAAGTTGCAATGTCAGAGATAGAGTTTGTTCTCTGGATAGCCTCTTCGATACTTAAGAGCACCTCCGGAATTCATGCCGTCGAGTCTCACAGACGGATTCCTTGACCTAGATCTGATCCCTTAGATGCAAACCACTCAAATATGTACTTTTTATGCGGTCTTTGAATATGTAGAATGCAATGCCATTTTTCTTTCAGGCTTCACCTCGTTTGAATGGATATAAAATGATGTTTTAGGTGTTTTGCCGTTGGAAATTAGAAGGATATATATAATTCATGGATTTCTTTTGGAATCTAATCTGGCATGGTAGTTTAAAGCTGATCTTTTAGGTTTTTGTGTAAATGCTTTATAAAAACTGCATTTTGTTGAATCACTATATCTCCCAAAAGCTTAACATCTTAAAAACTTCAACACACTCCCTCAAGTGTGGGCCTATAACACACAAATGCATACAAGGTTACTTATAAAGCCAACAAAGAGGGCTAACACATCAAAACAATATAAAACGTGCTATGTACTTTGTCATTTGCTTAGCATGCTCTGTTTTTAATGGTTTTGATGCCTTTTGACAAAGAAGTGTAAGCTCAAGAACTACCGAAGTAAGAAATATTTTTCTGATTTACATGCTACTTGATTGAGTGACATTGATGACTAATGCAGGGACATTGATGACTTATGCAGTGACATTGATGTCAGATGCAGTGACATTGATGACTGATGCAGTGACATTGATGTCTGATACAAGGACATTGATGACTTATGCAGTGACATTGATGTTTGATGCTGGGACATTGATGTCTGATGTAGGGACATTGATGACTGATGTAGTGACATTGATGAATGATGCAAGAACATTAAGCTAAACAAGATCGTCAAATGATTCAAGATCGTGTTAAAGAATTGAGGGATTCCACAATGAATCCAATTATCAGGAGGGCACAAACAACGTGTGGCCATTACAAGAGTCACAGTGAAGAGTCTTTGTAGTTTACCAATCTTGTACTTCTATCCATATTAAAAGCTCCACATTTGGAGAAATGCAAAACAAGAGCGAATCGATCGATCCGGTTGTTAGGTTTTATCGCAGATGACATTGATGTCGATCGCAGGACATTGATGACTTATCGCGGTGACATTGATGTTTGATCTGCGATGACATTGACGACTTATGCAGCATTGGCGACTTATCGATGACATCGATGTCGATGCATGGACATTGATGACTTATCGCGATGACATTGATGTCTGAAGCGATGACATTGATTTAATTTGTATTTACAATTAGATAAGCGATGCAATGATATTGATATCACCGCATATACAACTTGATACACACATTTGATAACTTTGTAAAGTAACTTTATTTCTTTGTTATCTTTAAATATTTGATTGATGTTGGTTTATTTGATTAGTGTTGGTTTAAATTTTCGATAACTTTGTAAAATAACTGTATTTCTTTTGTTTTTTTGGTTTAAAGTCATATTTTTACAACCAAAGGTATGCATAAATTGTTACAATAACACGTCACTGCATAAATCGTTACAATAACACGACACTGCATAGTTCGATACAATAAGACGTCACTGCATAGATCGGTACAATAAGAAGTCACTGCATAAATGGCTACAATGAGACGTCATTGCATAAATCGCTACAATGAAATGTCACTGATCAAGGTTGACAATGGATCGAAGCGATCAATACATCAGGGTAGTCAATGAATCGCGGCGGTCAATGCATCTGGGTGGTTAATGGATCCCGGTGGTCAATGCATCGGGGTATGTGGTCAATGCATGACGGTGATCAATATGTCACGTCGATATTTATGAAGAAAAAAAATCGATTTTATGAAAGTTAGTCGGAAAAAATATCAAATTTGATTTTAGCATAAAGAAGACAGAATAATATGAATTTTAGTGAAAAAAATTTGACGATCCGAGTTTTAGATCAAAATATATAACCTTTAGAAATATGGTGAATTTAAAATTAAAAAAAAAAAAAAAACAAACAAACATCAGCCTGTGCGCTTCCTCTTTTCTTTTTTTTCTTCTTCTTCTTTATCCACTTGAAACTAGAATGTCCTTATAACTAAATAAGTTTCCTTCTTAAAATTAGAATATCCTTATAACTAAATAAGATTTCGGAGTGTCCTATTACCCCTAATAAGTTGAAAATCAGTCCTTTTAAATAATTGGTCCTAAAATAAATTGGAGGTAACAAGAAGACAAATACAGTAAATGTTTTATTAGCTTTTAAATTAACTTATATTATATTATGAGACAATACCCAAGAAAACAAATAACTTTTCATAAAATTACGTTTTTTTTTCATTATTCCTAATTTGGTCAACTCCTTACACACACACTCTCTCTATATATATTGCTACGATGAATTAAGAATGGGTATTGTGCAGGGATGGACGCAATATCTCTGATAATGGAGCAATAAATTTTTTAAAAACGAATAAAACCTTAAAAAGAGAGCAAATTATAAACATAATACATATATTAATGTATTTCTTTTTGGATCAAACGGAGGAAATTGTCCTCCCTAGTCATATGTAAGTCTGCACCGAAATGACAATAATAAAAGATTACTATGACAAAGTCACAAAATGGTCCAAAATATTGTCCATCTTTTAGAAATCAGGCATGCACCCCCTAAATAAAAAACATCAGGCATGCATATTTTAGTGGGAAAAAAACAGCCTTTATCACAAACAAACAAATAAATAAATAAATTATTCAGCGAAAAAATTAATGTAAAAGCAATATACATGTTTTTGTTGGAAGGAAAGACCCACACATAGAAAGCACCTTTATTTTCTTTTATGGAGCCAGTGTATAGTATTAAATTGATTGACTATTTCCTATGCTCCTCTAATCAATAATTAGGCAATTCCTTTTTTATAAAAGAAAAGAAAAGTGTGAATAAAGGTTTTTGGAGTAGTTTTACATATGCTTTGGATGCTTTAAGGTGATATATATATCCCACATTGGATTAAAATGTCAACCTTATATATTATGAAATCTAAAAAGTCAATTTCCTTTTTTCTCACACAATCAAAGATTCAAGACAATGTTATCTTCTAAAGACAGGACATGGAATATTTTGGAGTTGTGGGGGCCATCTAACATGGTGGGCAATGTTTAGTACTTTTATTTTAATTTCATTTTGAATGAGTAATTACATGCATCAAATCTTGTACTTGATATAATGATATGTCTAATATTACACACTCTCTCTAATGTATTCGACCCGGTGTTGTCGGTTGTCCATGCCGTACTTTTTTTCCCTAGTTTTTTTTTTTCCTTTTCTTGTGACGATGTTTTGATGCTTAGCCAATGAAGCTATTGTAATTAGTTTCTTCTCTTTATTTCTTTTTCAATCGAAGACTGATTACGGCATTTTTAGTTTATTTTGTAGATCTTCCTTTATTTTTCTTTTGTTTTATGGCATGTTTTAATTAGTATCGTTTTGGAGTATTTTTGAATGTCATCTATGATGTTTGTGGGTGGTTTTGGGTTGTGAGGGTGAAGTTCTTGGTCGGCTGGTTATGAATATGCTCATATGCTTAAGCCGGAGATTCGGGAGAAGTTGTCTCTTAAGGGCTTCCTTTGTGCCGTGTGAGGGTAGCAGATGACAGAGCATGGGCTTCTGATTGCGTTTATGGTGAAGATGTCTTTCGGCGGTTGTGGTTAAGTATTAGGTTCTGGTTAGGGTGGAGGTGGCCAACCTGAATCCGGCACATTTGTTGTTTCTTTGTCAAGGCGAGCTCTTCTAACTTGCATCGTCGTTGCTGAATTCAGGGTTAAATCCCCTAAGTATTGACTTTCTTTTGATTGTTTTTGTGGTTGGTTTTTAGGCCAACGTCAAGCTAGTTTGATGTAGTAAAACTTTATTTGGTCTTTATCTTGTAATTACACTTTATATATGCTTTCGTTTTTAAAAGGGGGGAAACATTTCTAGCACGACTTAATTAATTAAGGCCTAACTATGGCAATGCAACATACTAGTGTCACATAGCTAGATTTACTTGCATCGATCGGGATTAAGAAGGCACACCCGACTAAGGGCTCTTCCAACAAGGTTTGATGTATCTACAAGGGCTCGAACCCGAAACCTCTTACTTAAACGATCGGAGAAACTTCCAATCCTATCAACCTTTGTTGGTGATCCCAATATATATCTTGAGTCAAGCCATAATGGCGTGATACTTGATTCCGTTTAGTTTAGTTGTGTTGCTCGAATCATATAAATCTAATGATTACCTTAGATCCATCGTTGTTGTTAAATCTAAAACGATTAACCTAAACTACTTAGAAAAAAGAAAGAAAAAAAAGGACAAGGAATAGTATCACATAGTAGTTTGTAAACACTTGAAATAGTATATCGTAGTGAAGAAAATGAAAGCTCTTTTAAACTTTTAACACAATTGGGTATCTTTACAGCCAAGGGATATATCAATCAAAGTGGGAAACACCTTCAATTGTCCTAAAAGGATCCTAGTTTAATTAATTAGTATTGGCCGACCTAATTAACCACAAATTCAATCAACAAATCAAATCAATCTTCAAATTTAAGCCCTTATTAGTGCGGCAGTTTAAAGCTTTTATGAAAATAAATGTTTTTAATTATATATTTTTTTTCCGACCTCATTACGTCCCTAACGAGGTTCGAACCCTGGTCTCCAATTCAAGGTATAACCTAGTTAACCACTAGATCGATGTACTGAGTACAACGTTTTTAATTATTTACAATAATATGAAAATGTGATTTTGAAGCCTTTTAGTAGTTGCTCTTAGTGGCATTTATTATTAAATAAATGAGGAGGGGTTTAAGCTAAGCAATCTTACTAATTTAAGAAGGGTTGGCCTTCATTAATTACGGTTCATTTTTTTTTCTTTTTCTTTGATATGCGGTTCATTTTTTTCATATGACTCAAACTGAACAATTGGGCATTGTAAACTTGAAACTTATTTTTATATAAAGTAAATTTACCTTTTTTTTTTTTTTGTTTGGGATTCTCTAAAAATTACGTCAAATGAACAAATCACTATTGATACTTAAATAAATATATAAATAAGACCTTTAGTCGTTTAAATTCAGATACATGCGTGACATTTACGACTTTACATAAACTCTATCGTCTATAATTAAAATTTTGAGCAATTGTTTTTGGACTTCAAAAGTGTTTTTTTGTTGGTTTTTTTTAAAAACTTTTTTATTATAGTGATATATTACCGTCTTGCTCGTGGATGTAGGTCAGGTGACCGAACCTCTTAAGTTATGTGCTTCATCTTACTTTTTTTCCCCTTCTTTTGTTATTATCATTAAGAGCTATACTCGAGGTTCGATTCTTAACAAATACCATTACATATCTCTCGATCTTATGATCAATATATATACCCGAAAAAATTGAAGTAAATATTATTTTATTAATTATTTATTTATAATGCATTGAAGAACACCATAACACCCTAGATAATATAAAATTTGCTGCATACAAAAAGGGTGTTGGGTGGTGTCTTTCAAGACATCGACTTAATTTCTTTACAGCTATCATTCTCAGATAAAGAATTCAGGGTTCGAAATCAAGTTAGGAGACATAATTAATGCAATGTGTTAAACATTTCATATCCGAAAAGAAAGAAAGAAAAGGTTATTGTTGGATCATTTGGTTTAGGGCCCTATAGTCACTCACCAATGTACTTGGTTTACAGAAAATAGTAATGGAATATTGGGCCATATAGTTGTGGGCCGCTGGCAAAGAAGGAAAAATAATTAATCCACTTTAGGTATCAAGCATATTTTACTCCTGGCTGCCAGTTAGGGCTGAGCAAAATAACCAGTAAACCAATCCAAACCGTAAACCGATCCAAACCAATCCGAATTAACCAAACCAATAGCAAACCAAATGAATTGGTTTGGTTTGGAACCAAACCAAACTGCATTGGATTGGTTTCGGATATTTTTTTTTACACCCAATCCAAACCAAACCAAACCAAAATTTTAATACATTAATTATATATATATATATTATATATTATACTCATTATATATTATACTCATTTGTCTTATACCTATTTTCGGTAGGAAAATTTATATCCGTTAGTAAAATCAACTCATGGTCTTTTAAAGCCATTGTGTGGGGAATGTGAATAGGAATGGCATTATAATGCCATGTAGACATGATTTGATGCTTTTGATGATAAGTGACAATAGGAAAGCTTTTGCGCCATTGTGATTGACCTTATTGTTTTCATTTCTCTATGCTATATTCAAGTTGCAATTTTTGCTTTAAATGTTGGTCTTTGCTTGGAAACACAAAATGGTACATTCATTTTGATCATTCTCTACTCGATCATTCAAGTTGGACTTGTCCTATTTTGCTCATTGAAAAAATGAACATTGATCTAATTCTATTTCATTGTTTTTTTTCATGGAGCCATGGAGGTCAGTATGTTTTGTTGGTTCTTTGTTGGAGTTGGATTGGATGCTTGTTTTGGCTTTGTGGTTGCTATGTTGTTTTGGTTGGAAGACGCGCATGGTGTTTTGATCATTTTGTTGTGTCAACATTCAAAGATTTTGCTCTTTTGATGTAAATATGTAAATCAAGAAATGCATGTATGTAAGTATGCAACTATGGAGGATTGATTGTAGCTAAATTATATTGTAATGTATGTAGCTACTTAGAGTTTATGTAAAAAATGTTGGTTTTGTCAATTTTTTTTAAGATTAGGCTTGTTAAACCGAAACCAATCCAATCCAAACCGAAACCAATTCGAACCAAACCATTGGGGTTGACTTCGTTTTGGTTTGGTTTGGGGAACGAATTATGGCGCCCCAAACCAACCCGAGTCTTTCAAAACCAAACCAAACCCCCCAAACCAATCCAAGCTCAACCCTACTGCCAGTAAGGCAACTGACCTTATTAATCCGACCCAAATAATGTCCTTAAGGTACGCCCAAATAATGTCCTTAAGGTACGTTTAGTGTCTATGATTGTCGACGAGTTCTATCGGCACCATGAAATTGCTTCGACTACCATGATGACATAAAAATTCACATATTCCAGTACCATCATAAACTCAGTGAAAAGTTATATATTGTAATTACGGTGTCATTACATAATAATAAATATTACTAAAGTATATCTTGTAAATGAGGCGTCATTGCAAAATAAATGTTAAAAAAACCCAGTGAATTTTATCGGAATAATAAATTTATTCATATCACACCCTTATGTTCCAACAGATTTCATCGGTTTCTCTTAGGCAAGTATGTTTATGCGGGCCTTGATTAAAGGGAATCAAGGCTATCGTAAAGTATTGCTTGAATTTTCCAGCAGCATAAGGAAAGCGTGCCATCCATGTTTTTGCTTTGATGTTGTGGGCCACCTCATTTTCCGATGATGCTATGAAGCGTTCAAACTTCAAACCACCAAAGGTGTGTTGTTCTTGGGTGGTAACTCCACAAATGTTGGAGTTACCACGTGGAGAATCAATATCACATAGTTTCATTCTAAGTTGAAACTGTATGATCTAGATTCTTCAACATATTAACTCAACAGATGTGAGGTTACCGTCTAAAAACTTTCTCGACAGTGTTCTCTGAGAAGGGTTCAAGGGGCGGGGGAAGCCCTTTTGGCATTGTTGACGGTTGAACGGTGATACATCATTTTTCTTTCTAGTTAACCTCTAGTCAAGATGAATTTTTTTTTCAACAACTTACAGCTTATACTTTTTTTTATACATACAACTTATACTTGAACCTTTAATTTTACGAATCGACAATAATAACGAAATCAACATGGAACCCTAAGCAGAGAAATATCTAAACTTGGGGCTTATCATTACTTAATATGATTTGCTCACCGACACTAAAACTAGGGAATTATGAGGACACCACACCAAATCAATCTAAGATACCACAACAAGGTTTAAAGATATATATATACATGAACTGTAGTGCCATTAAGGATAAAAGCAGATTTAGTGTGGTGCCCTAAAAAGCCCCATAAAAGTAATATGTGGACTAAATACATTGATTAGTAAGATGACTAATAGTTAATCATGAATGAATAATATAGAATAAGATAATGCAAAAATAAAGAATCTTAGGCGCCCCCAAAACTAAAACCATGTCTTTTGATACTCTCCAAAGGTGCACAGCAAAAAGACACAAATGGGTCTTTAAATTCCCGTTTTGTAAAACCCCTGTACACCAACAACAAACATTTTCTACTACCTCCGTTTCTCCGCACAAAATACAGTAGAGGTAGTCGCTAACTTCTGGAACTCACCATTTCTGATCTGATTATGATGGCTTTAGGGGCTGTCTCCGAGGTACCCATTTGATCCTCAGCTCAGATTTTGTCTTTTTTTTTTTTTTCTTCCCAAGAGGCTTTATTTTCCGTTTTTGGTAAACTTGTTTATTGTTGTTGCAGATTTCTTTTGCAGTTCTTCCAAATAACGCTGATCCCTCTTTCAGGAGATCATTTTTTAAGGTGCCATCTTATTTAGCTGATTCCCTGTAAAAAAAAAAAATTGATCCCTTTTTTTCCCCAGCATTTTGAAGTTGGCAGATCCAGGAATTGAATTTTGGGTTGGTCAGGCTATAATTTTGGGGGTCCTATCATTTTCTGTCTTTCTTTTGTTGATCATCATTTCTTTCCTTTCTGATAAACAACTTGCCGTCACGTTTGTTTTTCACATTATGTTGTCATGTAAAAATTCAGTATCTATGTAATTTGATGTTTATGTTTCTAGTAATGAAACAGATAACTTAAAAGAAAACATAATTCTAATGTGCTCCGCCATGCGACTGATTTAAGTGAATTTTTGGGGAACTTAAGGTTGACTTTGTTTTTCGTTAAGCTTAGGATGCTTGTTGACTTGCGGGCTATATCTTACTGATTCATTTCCACTTGCTTTGGATTGAGTTTTTAAGCTGAAATTGTAGGATCATGTTTTTAGGAAAAAATAAAATTGGCGTGTTCGAATGGAACTCAGTGAGAATGAATGCAACTCTTCTATTTTAGCTTGATTCCTTAAACTATAAATCCTGACAAGCTCTGCTGAATGAATTTCTGTTGTCTTATTTGGTGGTCCTTTGCAGTATTGTGGTTTAATCTCTTCATTGCTAAGCAATATTTTGTGACTTGACTTAGAAATTATAGCAAAGGTTTGTAGTCAAGTGTAGGTTAAGAAAAAAAGAAGACTGTCAGGTTGTGGGATTTCTCCTTACTTTGGTCTTACCCATACTCCTTTCGTCCTCTTTTAGCCATCCTTGTTGCTGATTGTAGTTCGAGCACACTGAATGTAATGAAAATTTATAATAACTTCGAAAAAAAAAATGTAGTTGCAGTATCTTTTTCATATTGATACAATGGTGGCTATATTGAAAACTCAATGGTATTTAAAGAAAAAAGACAATTTAAATGCAGAAAGTAGGACCTGAATTCCCATTTTGAAGAACATTGAGATGATAGTAACATCATTTTAAGTGAGTATTACATTGTAATGTCAATCGAAGTCCAACCATAGTCTTCTTTGTATGCTTTGCTTGCTAAACCTTTTAGGGTCAGTAGTACTGTTTCATGTGTTTGAAAGGTGAAAACTACCCGATTACATGAATCAAATATACTATTGTTTTCTGTGTTTGGAAAGGCGCGGCATCTGATTCTAAAAAATAAAAGGAAAAAATAAACTAACTCTGCACCCTGATTGTTCATATTTGATGCAGTGCAGGGCACCAAATATTTTCATTGCTGATCTTATCTACATTAAACAGATTGAGTGCTATTTGTTTTCTTTTTCTGTCATTTATTTATAGAGTTCCGTTTTAATGACATATGAAGCTGTTTCAACAGCCATTTTGCAAGTGCTCCGTTGTATCCATGTTGGAAGTTCTCGTTGAATGTGCTTTGCGAATGATCATTTAGTCACAATACTTGTGTTTGCTGATATTTCTCATTTTTATCGTGGTCCTTCATTTGATTAGTATGTGTTCACTGTCATTTACTTGCTAACTGTGTCTTTTTTTCCCTTTGTAACAGACTAAACAAATCAATTTCCAGGATAAATCATGGATGTCTACATTTGGCAGTGACTTGAAATTTAAAAATGTTCAGTCTAGAAGTCAACGTGTTCTTTGCATGTCAGTTCAGCAAGCTAGCAAAACTAAGATTGCAGTTTCGCCTTTAACTCTTGAAGATGCTAAAGAGCCCCCAATGCACTTGCACAAGCCAAAGGAGCCTTATACAGCAACCATTGTCTCCGTAGAGAGGATCGTTGGCCCAAAAGCTCCTGGAGAAACTTGTCACGTTGTTATTGATCACGGAGGCAATGTCCCTTACTGGGAGGGTCAAAGTTACGGTGTCATTCCTCCAGTAAGTCGCATGTCTCATATCTTATATTTTAAGGGTGACACTAATATATTCTTTCACCGTGAACTTTGACTAATCGTGATTTTCAGGAGTCTGATATTTACCATTGTTTAGCTTTTTTGTTTCTTGCATAAGATTTTCCCTTTGGCATTTTGTGTTTCAAGTGAGTATATTGCTGTAATGCAGGGTGAAAATCCGAAAAAACCTGGTAGTCCCAACACTGTTCGTCTATATTCAATTGCTTCAACTCGGTATGGAGACTCATTTGATGGAAGGACGGCCAGTTTGTGTGTCCGACGTGCTGTGTATTACGATCCTGAGACTGGCAAAGAAGATCCTTCTAAGAATGGCATTTGCAGCAATTTTCTATGCGATTCCAAGCCTGGGGACAAAGTTCAGATCACAGGTCAGTGCTGTAATTTTTGCCAAAACCGTGCTGATTGATAATATCTTTATACATACATACATACATACATATGTTAACTACATCAAAAACCATAATTTTGTTATCGAGTTGGCACTACGATACTGAGCTAAGGACCAATTGGCTTTAAACATTCTTGGTTTGCCTGATCTTGATACATTTTCCTTTTATAGGTCCTTCTGGCAAGGTCATGCTTCTGCCCGAAGACAACCCGAATGCCACCCACATAATGATAGCTACTGGTACCGGTGTAGCCCCATACAGAGGATACCTACGCCGCATGTTCATGGAATCCATCCCCACATTCAAGTTTAATGGCCTTGCTTGGCTTTTCCTTGGGGTAGCAAACAATGACAGTCTCCTATACGACGACGAGTTCACTAAGTATCTCCATGATTACTCTGATAACTTCCGTTATGATCGTGCTTTAAGCCGAGAACATAAGAACAAGAACGGCGGCAAAATGTATGTTCAAGACAAAATTGAAGAATACAGTGATGAGGTCTTCAAACTGCTAGATAACGGCGCCCATATTTACTTTTGTGGGCTTAAAGGAATGATGCCGGGGATTCAAGATACATTGAAACGAGTTGCAGAACAGAGAGGAGAGAGCTGGGAAGACAAGCTCGCGGTACTTAAGAAGAACAAACAATGGCATGTTGAAGTGTATTGATTGATGATGATGGTTTTTCATCTTCGTGAAAAAAACGAGGTTTGTTGTGCGAATAAAACGCGTATTATTCTTGGTGAGCAGAGAATATCACCAATTGATTCCATTGCACGCAATGCTGATCTTTACAGGTCACCTGTATTACTACTATTTATTAGCTTTAAGGGAAAAATCTGTCTTGTTGTGATAATAGAGTATGTTAAAACATTTATGTGTTAGCATCCCTTGTGTTGTGGTGTTGGGGATAAAGCAATGATTTTTCTTGTCCATTTTTGGTCGAGCGTTTTAGAATTCTGTTGAAACATTATAATGTGATCTTCATGTATAATTTTGTTGACTTGTCTCTCCTATCAGATCTTCATGTATATTTTAGGGGCCGGCCCCGAGATACTTTGAAGGGGGAATGCCAGGACGAGGGCCGACCCCTAAAACATAGAAAATCAATTTTAATAAGTAACGTTTCAATGACACCCTACCACATCTACTATATATGGCACCACATCGGAAATGTTTATTTTTTCTCCATAAGTCAGGAATATGGAATTCGATATCTGGAAAGCCAAACCTCATTTATGCATGAGTCCGACTTTTCAACGGTCGGTCAAACCTAACATCAGAAAATATGTTTGGTGTTGTGCCACCGAAGATCGCCTTTAGATTAATATCATGAAGATAGTAGTTGTAAATAGTAGATGATACTTAGAGGATGGTTTTTTTAAGAAAGATGAACTCAGAATTTCATATTTTCTAAAAATATAATAAATAAAATACAGTGCAGACTGCAGAGCAGGAGAGACTTTATGGTCTGCATCTGTTGTAAGTAAGAAGGTTATGCAAAGTGGCATACATTAGCCTTCTCATTTTTACTCTCTTTCACATAATACACTTTTATCATGTGTGAGAGGTTAGAAATGAATTGGTTGAATGTATGCCACTTTGCATAACTCTCATCAACAAATGTATTATAAAATTTGTCGCAGAGCAGAGTTTCATATCAGCATTATACACGCGTTTTTATCTTATTAGCCATATATATATGAAGTCATTAAACACATTTTGAATAGAATATCATGGTGTATCTTATTTGATGACGAGAGAGTTGAATGTTGACTTGGTAGTACATTTCACAACAAATAGATAGAATTCCATTCCAACTCATTTTAAAGTAAAAAAAATAATGTAAATAATTGTGGACTGTCAGCCTTTATTTGTTGTCTCGGTTCAAGCCCAAGTTTTTTCACGGGATAAAATCATCTGTCTAATTTGTCGGTTCAATTCAAAATGAACGTCATTTTGCTTAAAGCGACATCGTTTCATAAGCCCATATATACCCCCACAAGGAGTCACATAAGCATCTCAGTTCAAGCAAAACGATGTTGTTTTAACTCGGAGATCGAGAGAAATTAAATTGGACAGATGATCCCGTCCCGTCTAGGCGGTTTTAGCCAAATCAGCTCTAACATCAATCCAAGACATCATGGTATCAAAAACAAGCTGCACATTCTCATTTGGTTCACCAATCAACTGATGCCGCATACCAGGAAAGATCTTCAATGTCTTGTCCTTAGAACTAACAGATTCAAACACAAACTTAGAAGCCTCAGGATCACATATAGTATCATCTTCACCATGCAAAATCAAAACAGGCACTTCCAGTTGATGACATTTCTTCTTTATACACTTACAAACACTCAACAATTCTTGAGCAGTAATAGCCGGTGGCCTTCCGTTTTTCGGTCGGTTCGGGCTCTTCGATACCAACTTCTTCTTTAATGGCTCTTTATATGACCCATTAGATGGTGGTTTTGTGCATGAAACTCTCCAAGATGGTGCAAAAAAAGCAGCTATAGGAAGCAGCTTCTCTAATGGCCAAATGGGCTTAAACTTCTTTGAAACTTCAAACATAGGTCCACTTAGAACCAAACCATTCCATTCATTTCTCTGCTTTAAGCAAATTAAAGTACAAATGGCGCCACCCATTGATTCCCCATAAAGAAAAGATGGGATCTTTGGATAATCAGCTTTAATGGAGTCAAAGAACTGTATACAATCAGATACAAGAAGTCGGAAATTACGGATAAGTCCCTGTGAGCCATCAGAGTATCCATGGCCTTGTAAATCAAGTGCACAAACAAGATATCCAGACTTTGCTACAGCAATTGCATTGAGCTCAAAAAGCCAACTGCTTTCAGATGAATAGCCATGCACCATTGCTACAAGCCCTTTAAGTTTTGAAGTACAATCTGGCTTCCATGATTGAGTAAAGATCTTCTTGTCTTGTTTGTTGACCATGAAAGTTTGTTTATGGAGAATATGATGTTTCTTGTGGAATTCCTCTCTTGTGAGGTTTCCATATGGGCTGTTTTCATTTGATTCATGGATTGGATGAGACATATTTTTCACTATTTTAGTAAAGAACAAAGGTTGTTTTGAAGTATATATATATCAATCATTCTTTGTGTGGTCGCTATTTATATGATAAAATGCATGTGTGAACAGTTCTGCAGATGCTCTGTTTTGCATCTTCCCAACTGTATTGAAGATGATATGTAATTAATGCAGAATGAAGTTAGTCAAAAGAAAAAAAAAATAAATGCAGTTAGTTATTGTTCTACAAGTATTCCACATTTTCAGAACAGAAAAGCAACACGTAATTGGAGATGTAGAATGTTTAGATTCTGTATTTTACATTTCTTAATTAGTACACATACTTTTGTATTACTGTGAATATGATTTAGATCATTATTTTACATTTACATATAAAACCTTTATATCTTGATAAACAATTACTAACAACGTGGTCACCGTATCAGAAGAAATACGGGTTCAAACTCGTCTCGATCTGAGTGTTTTAAGTTCACATTCATTCATATTTCATTATGATTGGTATTTGCTGAATAACAAGAATTTTTAATTTTAATCCTTGTACTATCTTATGAATGTGAAATGTAAAAGTAAAAAAGAAAAAAAAAAAAAAAAAACCCTTTTGGAGAAAAAAGAAATGGTAAAAACAGAAGGCAGGTGAAGTTAGGTAAAGTGTCATTTTCCCTTATGAATTGTGATTGATATTCGCAGCTCAACTGTATCTGTATGTATGCATCTTCATAACTGTGTGAAAAAGCAGCAGCTGGAATATTTATTTTTGTTTACATAATGAGGAGACATATCACATTCCTTGGTTCATTTTCAGCGGGCAAATATTTTCTCCTGCAACTTTTATTTTTCCTTCTTTCTAAAAATGGGTTTTTTTTTTTTTTTTTTTTTTTTTTTTTTTTTGCTAGTTATTAATTTCTTCCATTTCCATTTGCACCGTAAACCCATATGAATGAATCTGGACTACATAGTTTGAATTTAATTTAAGACTGTATGATTCAGATTCATCCACGTAGGTCTAGAGTGCAAATGAAGTAACTAGAGAAGAATTTCCCAATAAAGGGTTCATATTCGTTAACAGCCAGGTCTAAAAATAGAAACTTGTTTGAGGGAAAAGAGAAATGTTTAGCCCCACCTTTCAGCACTCAACTACCTTGTATTTCAAAGCATACTTTGTTGGGGAAATGAGGGAGAAGGACAAAAATATTTCATCAATTGAGTAGAAGGACAGTTTTTTGAAACTTTTGCATAAAGGACAAAAGTATTTATTCACTGTCGAAATTCACTTGTGTTCAAATTCATTTGCTTTTAAATTCATCTGCCAAATTCACTCTCGAAATTCACTAATTTTCAAAATTCATCATTAGAGATTCACCGATTTTGGGATTCATTTATCAAAATTCATTTATCGAAATTCACCGATTTTGGGATTATTACTAGAAGATTCACCGATTTTCTGATTCACCGTATTGTTCTTCTCGCTATAAAATTATGCGCATTGTCATTCTTCTCCTATAAAAATATGTAGTTGTCCTGTTACTTAAAAATATTCCAGATTGTGTCCTTATCCCTAATTTTCCATACTTTGTTTGTGTCATTTTACTTGTCTTGATTTTGTTGTACAGTAGAACGTATTAATTCTCGCAAATAATAATGCATTGTGTCGTGTTTCAAATCTATTTTCTAATCCCAAATTAGAACATAAAATGGAAAGGCCGATGTACCAATGATTTTATTTAGAGAAACTTGAAAAATAATGCCTAAAAAGATAGTAATGTAAAAATATTTTCAAAAAAAAACTGTCTAAAAAACATTTATCCACAAATCCTACGCGAATGCTTGGTGAATTCTTCACGAAAGACATAGTCTTCAAATGTTTACAAGCAAGACATGCATGATGAACAACATCGATCTGACTCCGATACTGTGACCGGTTGAAGGCAGGGGCGGCTTTATCTTATTAAGCCATTTGGGTTAACTGATCCGCTAAAAGAAATATTACGTATAGTACGAATATTTTTTAGATACATATAAACATGTGAGATCGACCATTTATTTTTTATATTCATGTGAGATCGACCATTTATTTTTTATATTGATCCGTACCGTATTGACCCCTATTGAGTTATAATATATATGACCAATTATAGTTATTATAAAATAATAAATTTCCGACTGTATTTCCATTTCCAAATTCTTGAAGCTGCCGTGGTTGAGGGTTCCGGTAACAAAATTGATCGTAAGACATCATGGAGGACCTCAGCAGTGGAAGAGAACACCCCGGCCCTAATTAACGATATACAGATGTCAGCCGCGAAAATAGGAGATCGAATTGTGAGACCCAATCAATAATAATTAATGATTGAGCCAGCAGGATTGCAGGATATATATCGTAGTAGTAGCTTCTTCTGTTCCATAAATAACGGGTCCTTCTTCAACGACTTCACAAGCCACGAAAGCAATGTGCCTTTAATTCTCTCAATAGTAAAATACTATACGCCATTCATTTTTCCTTTCCCTACCTCAAAGTCCAGGACGGTGTTCTCTTTGACCATACGATTATGGGCACATGCAAACAAATACTTCCTCCATTACACAGAATAACTGAAACAGTTGTTAAAAACATATAGATTAAGAAAAGTAAATAATTGTTTTGACTTTGATTAGATAGAGACTAGAATACCTTTATAGAAAATGGAACGAATAATACAAGTGCATTTAAGACAGTGTATGAAAAAAATAAAAAACGTGGATACAAAATGAAAATTACATTAAATTTTGTATTGAAAAAGTTTCGTCTCAGTTATTTTGAAACATAATTTTTTGATAACTGTTTCAGTTATTTTGAAGGAAAAATTACTTGGCTGTCCAAATTTTCAGCAAACGATATATATATATATACATATGGTTTTTTTTTGGTAAATGGAAATATTGTTGGTGTTTTAACACTTTTTTTTAGCTCAAAATGGATTTGAGTATAAATGGCGAACAATCCACTTCGAGTTCAATTTCAAATGAGTTTCGGACTGAATTTCCGGGTACTAGTTGAGGTTAGATTTTTGAATGACTCGATTCCGATATTGGATGAATGATAAATTAATTTCTAAAGATAGAGTTGTAAGCCTTTTTTTCTCCGACACAACATTGTGGAGGGCAAAGACTTGTTGTTAAATGGGTTATGGTGGCATGTTGGTGATGGTACTGGCATTTTCGTATATTATGTTATGTTGCATAATCTTCAGCACTTTCATCAACAAGTTTAGTACGCAATCCTATTGCGTACAAACCTTTTGATCAGAAGGCTAAAGATTATGCAACGAAGATGGATGTTTGAAAAGTTCTCTACAACGATCACTTCACATGGTTTTCGTTCTAGGCATAATGATTCAACATTGTTCATCAAGCGTACCGGTGCTGGTTGTATGTTGTTATATTTGTATGTCGATGATATGATTATTACAGATGATGATTTCGATGGCATTGAATATTTGAAGTTTGAGTTGGCTCGTTGCTTTGCAATGAAAGATTTGGGGTTGCTGTGTTTTTTTCTTCTTCTGGGCATTGAGGTTGCTCATTCAACCAAAAGTTATCTTCTATCTCAATCAAGTATATAGGTGATCTGCCAACAAGGCATCGGCCCAGCAGTTACTGCTGTGGTCCTTAATCCGGAGGTTCGAGCCCCCAGTAGGGACGAAAAGTGTGCTTGCGTGTGTAAAAAAAAGTATATAGGTGATCTATTTGCGCATGCACGCCTAATAAAATTGTTGATGCTCCTCTTGAAACTAATGCACGCTACTCTCCGTCTGATGACTCCCCTCTGCCAGATTCTGGGTCTATACTGTATTTTTGGTGGCAGTTTGGTTTATCTCACTGTCACCCGTCCAAACATTGCATATGCAGTGCATATAGTAGTCAATTTGTTACATCACCTACTACGGTTCATTGGCAGTGGTGGAACTACATACAACTAAAGAGGGGGGATTGCCCCCTTTGATCCATAAAATACACTAATATATGTACTATGCAAATAGTTTGCCCTCCTTAATTTTTGTATTTGCCTTTAAAAATTTCATTGCCTCTCTTACCTGAGATCCTGCGTCCGCCACTGTTTATTGGGCTTATGTTCTTCGTATTCTCAGATATCTTCAGGCCACTCAGATTCATAGTCTTTTATTTCTTTCTAATTCCTCTTTAAAGTTGCGTGCTTACTCGAATGCTGATTGGGTAGGAGACTCTACGGATCGAAAGTCTACCATTGGCTTATGTATTTTTCCTGGTGATTCTCTTATTTCATTGAAGAGCCATAAACAAGATGTTGTTTCAAGGTCTTCAATAGAGGTGGAGTATCGTGCCATGGTATCTACGCTTGTGAGATTGTCTGTTTATGTTGGTTACTTGCAGAATATGTGTGTTTTTCTTCATCATCCAACTCCATTGTATTGTGAAAATAAGACTTCCCTTAACATTGCGTGTAATTCGGTCTTCCATGAGCGGATGAAACATATTGAGATCGATTGTCACTTCACTCGATCGTCATCATCTTCAGCTCGGTACTATCACTTCGCCTTTTGTTCCTTTGTGCAAATTGCGGACTTTTTACCAAGGCGCACTCAGCTTCACGGTTTCATTTTCTTTTTGGCGAATTCTCAATGCTTTTAGCCATAGCATCGTGAGTTTGAGGGAGATGTTAGAATATATGTGCATTTTAATAAATGATAGAATATTATTTTCTTCAGTTTTAGGGTTTTTGTCTCAGCATATATAAATGCTTTATGTAACATCTTTTTGCAACCATTCTGAATATCAGAGTCAATTATTTGTCTTGTTCAAGTGTTGAGTCTCTTTGTTGGTCTTAGTTTGTTATAGGCCTATACTTGAGGTGTGTGTTAGAGATTGTTGCTTGTCCCAAATTGAGGACTTGTTCTTGTTTCTCCACAATATAAGAGATGGACTAACCTCACCTTGTAGTCTAGGTTTTGAGGTTGAGGCTACATCTATCATATCATGTGGCTGGACTTGGTTTTTTAACAAATCGAACCCTAGTTCTCATGATGAAATGCAATGACATATGCTATTAAACCTTATCTCTCACACACACATGCATATATATAGAACGATATGCATCACAATCTACACCACACACAAGTTTGAATAATATTGTGATTTTACATTTTCTGAAAAAAGGGGTGTAAAGAAAAAGGTACAATTGTTATCATGTCAGTAAAAAACAGGAAAATACTGCTAAAGAAAGAAAAGGTGTAAAAAAAAAAGTTGGGGTGGAGATAGGGAAATGGAAGAGTAAACTTGGAGCCCAATCTGCCACCCGCCTTCTTTTCTTCTCCATAATTAACAAAAGAAACATCATCTCTGCAATCTGTGAAATTAAAAACATCGGAAATCAAGAATGCAACATATTTACACCCACCTTGAATCCACCAAATTCCTCCACAACATATCAAAACCATCTTTCATCTACGACCCAACCCGGCCATGGTGGGAGAGGATCCATGATCCCAATGGCGAATTCGTAACGAAATGGAATCGAATCGTTTTAGCCACCTCTCTTACGGCTCTATTCGTCGACCCTTTATTTCTTTACCTCCCAAAGTTTAGAGAAACATGCATTGAAATCGACGTTGCCTTAGGTGCCAGCTTGATTTTCTTGCGGACTTGTGTGGATGTTTTCTCTATTCTTCAAATCTTGATGAAGTTCCGGACCGCTTATGTCGCTCCGAGTTCTCGGGTTTTCGGGAGAGGTGAATTGGTTTTGGATCCTTGGATGATTGCTTTTAGATATATTAAAAATGATTTCGCCATTGATCTTACTGCCGCTCTTCCCCTTCCTCAGGTAATTATATATATATATACAAATTCATCCATTTTTTTTCCTCTCACAATTTTCCATATTCTTTACATACATTAATTGAGTTTCGTACCTCCTAAAACTGTTCATACGATTCTAATTTAGCAAAATTGGTCTCATAACTTTGGGATGATACGATTTATTCCTGTAATATTGCATTAATTAATCCCACTCTCTTGTTTTTGATTATAATGTGCTGTGCATCGAAGTTTCTTTGAGATAATTTGTGTAATATATTTATTTTCCTATTTGGTGGCATTTGCAGATTCTTGTTATGTTTAAAATGCCACTTGGAGGAACCTCTGCAGCAGCTCGCGCAAATCACGCCATTACGTTAGTTATTATTCTACAGTACATTCCAAGATTGGCTATTATTTTTCCATTACATTCAAAGATTATAAAGAACACCGGTGTTGTAGCAAAGACCGCATGGTCTGGAGCCGCGTTCAATCTGAGCCTTTATATACTTCTTAGTCATGTAAGTACGTACTACTACTACTTTGTGGCAAGAAGCAATTAACCCCTTTGTGTGAACGTGTTACTTCGATCCCAAGAAAATATTTAAATTCGTCAATAAAAAAAACGATTTTGATCCGGTGTTCCATTGAAATATGTCAGTGCAGGTTTTGGGAGCTGTGTGGTATCTAATGGCCTTTGAAAGGCAGTTCTCGTGCTGGAAAAGTAAATGTGCAGAAGAGATTGAGGGGATTTGTGAAGTTACTTATCTAGACTGTCGATTTAATACGAATGCAGATGCGATTGCTTGGAAAGAATCGACAGAGACGTTCTCTTTTTGTACCCCGAAGAACTTTACATTCGGGATGTTTGCTCCTGCATATGATGATCAAGTAAATTCTGCTGGATTTCTTGACAGATGCTTTTACTGCCTTTGGTGGGGTTTGAGACAACTAGTGTACGTTAATTAATTATTATTGTTAATTGGATTTTAGACAACCTTTTCGATTTAAATGGAATAATTTCCTTAATTACAATACCATACACTTTAACTTCATTTTGTTTTTGTTTTTGTTTTGAGCCCCAGAGAGCATTAATTAATCTTAAGAGAAATATTAATTTCTTGATTGCAGTTCATACGGACAGGGTTTGCAGGCAAGCACCCAAGTTGTGGAAACAATTTTTAGCAGCCTTATTTGTCTCGTCGGCTTAGTTTTCTTCGCGTTGTTAATAGGCAACATGCAGGTGCTTATCTATCACATCACATACACAGACAATTTTTTTTCTTTCTTTTCTGTGGTTTTTTATTTTTATTTTGTTTTGAAATGAAGACATATTTGCAATCTCTAACGGCAAGACTCGAAGAATGGAGGATCAAACGTAGGGATACCGAAGAATGGATGAGACACCGTCAGCTGCCACCGGATCTGCAGGAGCGTGTACGTCGGTTTGTTCAGTATAAATGGATAGCTACAAGAGGAGTAGATGAAGAAGAAATCCTGGAATCCTTACCTTTGGACATTCGTCGCCAAATACGCAGGCATCTTTGCTTGAACCTTGTCCGCCGTGTAAGTGTTTTCTTAGATCCCTAAACCCTAAATCTTAAACCCTAGAGAAAGCAGTCGGGGTTTAATTCTTCACCTTTTAATGAAATTTCGTTTTCTTTAGGTTCCTTTCTTTTCACAAATGGATGACCCACTCTTGGATGCCATATGCGAGCGTGTAGTTTCTTCGTTGAACACAAAAGACATGTACATTATCCGGGAAGGTGATCCGGTGAATGAGATGTTTTTCATTATCAGAGGCGAACTCGAGAGCTCAACCACAAACGGTGGAAGGTCGGGTTTTTTCAACTCCATTACACTAAAACAAGGCGATTTTTGTGGTGAAGAACTATTAACATGGGCCTTAATGCCTAATCCACAAGATAACCTTCCTCTCTCAACACGTACCGTGAAATCCCTGACAGAAGTCGAAGCGTTTGCACTTCGAGCCGAGGATCTCAAGTTTGTTTCAAGTCAATTCAGACATCTTCATAGCAAGAAATTACAACACGCTTTCCGGTATTACTCACACCAATGGAGGACATGGGGTGCTTGCTTTATACAAGCTGCGTGGAGGCGGCATAAAAGAAGGAAACTTGCAGAGCAATTGGCTAGGCAAGGGGATTTTTATTACTCTCAAGACGATGCGGATATTGATGAAGCACGTGATAGCACGGGGGCTACCGATAATGCTGCTCAACAACATCTTAGTGCAACATTGTTGGCTTCGAAATTTGCAGCAAATACTCGAAAAGGGGCTAATCAGAAAATCCCAATCGATGATTCGAGTTTGCGAATGCCTAAGCTTTTCAAGCCTAGTGATCCTGATTTTTCTTCTTCTTACAAGGAGAGTAAAGATACCGATGAATTGATTGAGTTTGATTAGCCAACTAGGATCAACAACTTTAGTCTCTTCTTTTACCTGCAGGTTAATTAATGTGACATATTCTTTTTGTTAAGCTTCAGATAGTGGCGGATCCAAAAAATAAAAAAAATTAAAAAAAAAAGACATTTTAGGGGTCCATATATATATATGTAAATTTTTATTATAAGGTCCATGGACCCCATATGAACAAGGTGGCTCTGAGCATGGGCTCCTGCTCGCAGATATTCCCCGTCTTATTTAATAGTTTTGTTTGACTTTTCATACGATTAAGAAAAGAGTAATTAATGCTTTGAATCTCATTAAATAATCCAATATTTTTTACATTTATATCATTTAAGTAATACTTTGTCATAAATGTAAACATATTGGATAATTTAATGAAATTCAAAATATTAGTTGCAATTTTCTTAATCGAGTGAAAAATCAAACAAGACTATAAAAATGGGACGGAAGGAATATGTGTTTTCTTTTTCTTCTTGCTGCATATATTTAAAAAAAAACTAGGAGAAAATTGGATAAATACCCTGCAGAACAAATGCTTTTAAAAATTGGAGTTTTTATTCTCACCACAGCTGATACCATTCTACCTTTTACACCACACCAATAAGTAAAATCTACTTTTGTATCACATTGAATTTCAAATATTTTTATTCTTTACTTACGCCACATTTTCTAACTTTACACAACACTTTTATACTATTTCCACACAAATTTATTTTTTTATTACATATTGGTCCCTAAATTAAATATACTTTACATCCTACACCTTTACCTACAGTACACCACATATTCTTCATCCTAAATCATCATATTCATCACAAATCCTTTGTAAAATCTTCACAATTTCATTAACTTTATCACTTTCAACATATTCATAATTTTTATCATTTTTGTTCTTAACAATTTTTATCACATTCATAATCTTCATCATCACCCACCATCTTTTTTTTCTTCATAATCATCCGCATGATCATCTACATCAAATCCCACAAAAATAAACGAAAAAGAATGCCTCTTTGGAGGTTGTAAACCAAGATTTGGATTGATCAAACAATGGAATCAAAAACCTCCAATTAGAAAAATTGGGGTTCCAAGCAAATTGATTTGGGCAATATAAAATCATGATTTAATTCTGCAAGCAGTTTCAAATCCAATTTTTTCTATCCAATGTAGTTCAAAAACCTCTTTGAATCTTCAAAAATTGTATTTTAAAAATTTATTAAGAAAAATAGCAGTATGAGTTTGGTGATAGGAAAATTGATTTGAGTTTGAAGATGAAGATGAAAAGGATGAAGAAGATGGAAGGAATGAGTTTGAGTGATAGGAAAATGGGTTTGGATTTGAAGATGAAGATGAAGAAGATAGAAAAATGGGTTTATTGATAAAAAAAAGACATTTATGTCTCACACTTATATGAATGTGAGCATTCTTTTACTTTATCGATGTGGGACTTTACAATTATTGATTAAACTTAACAGCCACACATTTTTGACATAATTAGAAAAGTGATGGGAGCTTAAGAATATAATACCCCAACACGCGACGACGGTAATAAGCCATTTCAGGATTGGTATTGATTAAATTAGATATCGATAGGCATAAATTTTTGACGTAATCAGAAAAGTGATAGGACTTTTAAGAATACCCAAGCTGTAACGACGGCAACAAACCATTTCATATAGTTGGCATTGATTAATTTTGATAGCCAATTTTTTTGACATGTAATCAGAAAGGTGATAGTAGCTTAAGTATATTCCAAGATCAGGACCGTCTCTGAGCATAGGCCAACAATGACACGGCTTAGAGCCCTTAAAAAATAGATCAAAATTTAAGGTCTTGTTTTTCTTTTGGTTTAATAAATTTAGGAAAAATTAGTTTATAGTCCACTTTTATCCCCTTAATTAAGTGTTAATCCAGTTTCAATTTTTTAGTTGCAATAAGGACAAATAATTTCAATGACTAAATTACCCATCTTCCAACACGCTGCTTGTGCCCAAAGAAATTCACAAACACGAAAAACACATTTGAAAACAACAAAACTCGCCCCATCGAATGGAATCCAATCTTCAAACCCTCGCCCATCGACGACGAGTTTACCATCGGAAATCGATGATAATGAGCCGCAAATCAATCGCTTTCTCTAAACCGGTGG